>CM050209.1:33905000-33990000 GCA_027475355.1 Coilia nasus | reverse complement strand
CAGGAGGTGACATACCCCACCCCAACCCTATTTACTCCCCCACCCCCACCCCTGGTTACTCACAGAGGACATTAAGCCCCCCCATCAGTAACTCACGGAGGTGATGAAGCCCCCCCCACCCACAGTAACTCACGGAGGTGATGAAGCCCCCCCCCCATCAGTAACTTACAGAGGTGATGAAGCCCCCCCATAACTCACGAAGGTGATGAAGCCCCCCCCCCCCCCTCCCCCCCCATCAGTAACTCACGGAGGTGATGAAGCCCCCCCATAACTCACGGAGGTGATGAAGCCCCCCCCCCCCCCCCATCAGTAACTCACGGAGGTGATGAAGCCCCCCCATAACTCACGGAGGTGATGAAGCCCCCCCCCCCCCAACAGTAACTCACGGAGGTGATGAAGGCCCCCCCCACCCAACAGTAACTCACGGAGGTGATGAAGGCCACTTCCCAGCTGGGCAGCCTCCACTCACAGTGCAGCTGGGGCGCCAGGATGCTGAGGATCATCATCTCCATGGCGTCCGCCATCTACACACACACACACACACACACACGCACGCACACACACACGCACGCACACACGCACACACACGCACACACAACATGCACTCAATTACATACGTTCCCTCAGATTTATAGAACATATATATGATTACAAATGTATCCAAAGTATAAAGTATCAAATACACTTATATGAATATAACCCCAAATAAACCCAAGTATAATCCAGAATACTCTTGTGTGTATGTGCTGCTGGGTTTTGTTCATTATGACCATGGACATAGAAATTGATATTGCAGTTAACATCATACCAGAGATGTTATTTAATGTAATGCAATAGAGATATTATTTAATGTAATGCAATAGAGGTATTATTTAATGTAATGCACCAGAGGTATTATTTAATGTAATGCACCAGAGGTATTATTTAATGTAATGCAATAGAGGTATTATTTAATGTAATGCACCAGAGGTATTATTTAATGTAATGCACCAGAGGTATTATTTAATGTAATGCACCAGAGGTATTATTTAATGTAATGCACCAGAGGTATTATTTAATGTAATGCACCAGAGGTATTATTTAATGTAATGCACCAGAGGTATTATTTAATGTAATGCAATAGAGGTATTATTTAATGTAATGCACCAGAGGTATTATTTAATGTAATGCAATAGAGGTATTATTTAATGTAATGCACCAGAGGCACACCTTGAAAGTCTTTGTTTGCAGGTGCAACTTTTCAAAGTCATAGTTTTCAGTGCAGAGGAAGAGCACAACGCTGCGGCTTTACGTTATCACCACTTTATTTTTTGGCTTGCTGACGTTTCGGCGTTAAGCCTTCATCAGAGTGAGTAACCATGACCATAAACATGATAAGGCTCAGCGTATCTTACTGTGTGTGTGTGTGTGTGTGTGTGTGTGTGTCTCACCCATGCCACTCCAGTAAGCAGAGACAGCTTCCACTGGAAGAGTCCAAACCCAATGGCCTCCACAGCATCTTCCACAGTGAATGTTTCTGCGGGAACACAACGCTCGTCAAGCCCAAGGCAGCACAGAGGCCTTTGTGTTGCCATGCAACTTTACGACAGACATTCCAACACAAGAGGGTAGACCACCCTGCCATGGAGCACAGGGACCATTTTAAGGCAAAATACCCCTGCACTTGCATAGCAAACCATTAGAGTAAAGCCTTCTCCACAAATGCAGGCCAAGGACACACAGAGGCATTGGACTTATAAAGGGAGCCCTTTTCTGAAATCTCCCAGTGTCACTGCACCCAATGACACTGTGGGAAACACACACGGACACACAGAGACTCAGCTACACCCATCTGCACATGTCTAACAGCACCCATCTGCACATGTCTAACAGCACCCATCTGCACATGTCTAACAGCACCCATCTGCACATGTCTAACAGCACCCATCTGCACATGTCTAACAGCACCTGACAAACGCAACACTTAGCGCTGACTGCACCAATGACACTGTGTGAAACACACACTGAGACACAGAGAGACTCAGCTACTCACCCATCTGCACATGTCTAACAGCACCTGATAAACGCAACACTTAGCGCTGATAACGATCAGCTGTGTGACGTCTTGATTCCTAAGGGTCTCCTTGACAAAAGCAGTGGATTTCACACGTTTCAGTCCACCTTTTCTTATGCATGTTGAAATACTCTTTCTTTAAACACAGTGTCAATTAACATTTTTGAAGGCTATGTTGTTTCAAACCGACTGATACTCGAGGAGTGAAATTGATTTTTGAGGTAAAAAGGAAGGGAGTAAGAAGGGTTTTTTGTAGAAGTTTAAAAAGCATATGTGTCTAGAGAAACTCCTTAGGCCTTGCTGGCTTCTTTACCTCTGACTGCCCGCCACTACAAGCTTTAATGTTCATTAAACTAAACGAGTACATTTGTGGAAAGAGCCTGGCCTTGACTTTCAGATAGACACTGCTGCCACCTACAGGACATTAAAAATGCTACACTCCTCTGCCCTTGTGTTTAGGCAATGCCACCCAACACATAAACATTTAGCCTGTAGACTGCTTGATGCTGGACTCAGAATCCTGGAGCATTAAACCTTGTCTGTTTAATGTGTCCTTGTAGGACTAACCAAGTTCTCAGTTGTGAATTCAAATTGAGTTCTTTACTTTGTAACATGAAAGTCCAAACAAACGAGAGAACCTGGGGGGGCACAGGGCTCTTCTATTAGTGGGTTTACCACTTGGTCTGAGCTACCATACCTAAGTCACTAAATCCGCTTTTACCTCTCTGATCTACCAAAGATGGTTTAGCAGCCACAGTGCAGACAGCAGATATACATCGCAGACAAACATTATATGTGTAAAGAAAATCTAGGAATAACAAAACTTGTATAGACTGTTTGATTTGGGTGATACAGGTAATGTTATGGTAATCAGTCATTTCACAAAGGGTGGTGTTGGGGTGGGGCTAGAGACTTTGTTGGTCTTTGTTTACTTTGCTTTGTCTTGTTTGGATTGGTCTCACCAGTGTTGTCACTGTCTTGTGTCCTGGTGGCGTGGCTCTGGCCATCCCCCAGGTCCACCTGGTCCAGCACGGTGGAGACGCCCTTGACGTACAGCTCGTTGTCCCCGCACTGCTCCTCAGTGGTGGAGGAGACAGCACCCCTGCCAGGCCGGAACAACACACTGCAACCACATCACCGTAGAAACTCCTGTGACATCACACTACAACTACATCACCGTAGAAACTCCTGTGACATCACACTACAACTACATCACCGTAGAAACTCCTGTGACATCACACTACAACCACATCACCGTAGAAACTCCTGTGACATTTCACTGCAACCACATCACCATAGAAACTCCTGTGACATTACACTACAGCTATAACATCATAGAAATCCGTAACATCACACTACAATCACATCGCCATAGAGACAGCTTTCAGAGCATTCTACTTCTGACACACAGACAGACACACCGACAGGAAGGCAGACATGCAGACATGCACATATACACTCACACATCGCCTTTCACATGGTATTAACCCACATAGCAAAGTAATGGCAGACAGGTTTAGTGTTAATGTTCCAGAGGACATTGGTAATGTGTGATTTAGTGTCACACAAGGACAAATTAACTTTGTGTAAATGGTAAATTGCCTAAAAGAAGGGCCTTATGATTTTACTGGAGTAAGGAGTTATATTGTACTAAAAGCTGTAGGCATGATCTATTACAAGGTTCACCACATACTCCAAGTTAGCTTAACAGTGCCAAGGTTAGTGTTTGGAAAAGTCCTCTGTTATCACTTTCTCAGCTTACCACAACTCACCCGCCAGGCATAAAGGAGAGGAAACTATACAGCTTGTATCACGTTCCCCATTCTAAAAGAAGTGGTTGGCCGGCTGCTCTACGCAGGACACCACAGACAACACAAAAGAAAACCACCACCACCATGAAAGGGAGTTATTTAAACACACAACCCCTCTGTCATACCTGTCTGTGTCTCTCCATCGGCGGTAGCCAACGCTGGAAGGTGTAGTCCAGTCTGCAGTTGCCATCTCATCTCCCAGGGTGCCAGAACGGTGACAGGAAGTGTTGCGCTGTGGCTGCCAGGGTCAGCAGTGAGCTTTAGGATTGTGGTGAGCAGAGCAACAGGTTGGACCGGTTTGTAAGTCAGGCTCTCCGCTGCAGCGAAAGAGGAAGTGAGCGGCTGAGAGGCAGACTGCTTAGCCAACAGAAGGAGGCCCCTTAGGTCCTGACACTCCCTTCCCCGTATCCTGGTGACTGTTAGAGGACACTGCAGGACACACATCATTAACAGGTTGACACACCTAAGCAGTCACACCTCCAATCTAGAGTGCACAGTGCACATACCTGGGCTGTGGCATGTTATCACATCAAGTGCAAAAGTAAATATGGTGCCCTGTGTTGTTTTTATCATTGTACCAGTCTGGTAGGTCTGCTGCATGGTACAGTGTAAATAATGGACTTTGTAATTGCCGGCTCGTACGCCTTGGGCTTCAGATCGGCCCTGTGTGCATGTGACCTCATTTGGCCCCTGAGGCTTCCTGCTTTGAGCACAGCTGTGTGTTTGTGCACCCTGCTGCTTTGCATGACAGTTTCATTATCAGCCATCCGAAACAGCCAAGTCACTTCACCACACCATCATCATGACATTACATTTTTAAGCACAATATCATTATATCTTCTGGAGGACTCTCAGCCATAATTGCCTATACATACATACCCAGGTAGGTTTGTGTGTGTGTGTGTGTGTGTGTGTGTGTGTGTGTTTCACGATGCCTAGTTAAAGTAAAGCCAGCACTGCTAGCAGCACAGTACTGGTTTTGTAGATTTGGAGGGAAGTTGGCCTGCTATGTTGTGATATGTGTCACCTTTTGAAGGGACTGTACATTAACATCCATATAAGTTCCAGTGTTTATTTTAAAAAATGAAAGTTGATGTTAGGGATTTTTTAACACTGACTGAACTTCCACAGGTTAACCCCAACCAAAATCAGCAAATGAAATATATTCTTTAGAGTATGTCACTGAATATGCAATATATCTAGAGAGTGTGTAAGTAAGTATATCCTCCAGGGTCTTGGCTTATTCTTCACTGTGCAATTCTCCTAGGTGACCGACCCCTGTCTCCTAGGTGACTGACCCATTTCCCAGGTAACCGACACCTGTCTCCTAGGTAACCGACCCCTGTCTCCTAGGTAACTGACCGCTGTTTCCCAGATGACTGACCCACTTCCCAGGTAACTGACAGTTGTCTCCCAGTTGACCGACCCCTGTCTCCTAGGTGACTGACCCCGTGATGTCGGCTCTGACTCCAGATCAGCTGGCGCTCATTGAGCGGAAACGGCAGGACGCTGTGCGGAGGTTAGCAGCACGCCACGTGTGTGTGTCTGTCGGGGAGAGCTGGCGACGAGAAATTGGAGCAGAATTTTCCAAACCGTACTTTACAAAGGTGGCAACCTCTTGTTGAGATATTAACATCTTTTATGACATTTTCAGTTTACAGTTCAGGGAAAGCTAATCTGTTTCTTAACTTTAGTTGGCATCATTTATCGCGCTGGAGAGAGAGCGTTTCACAGTGTATCCGCCTCCTGAGCTTGTCTTCGCTTGGACTCGCATGTGTGCTGTTGAAGAAGTAAGTCGCCCACCTCTGAAAGCCCCCTATACCGAGGACATGTCCGTGCAGATCAGTGGCACAGCTTTTTGAATAAGCAAATATGCCACTAGTGCTACAAAAACCTGAAAATAGCTTTGTTTTCCTGAATTCACAAGACAAAAAAGTACATTCAGAAAATAAACAGGGCTGTGTGTTTCTCAGTCAACAAGTTGAATATACACTTCACACTTGGAAGACAGGCGAATGTCTTCTGATGTGTGTCTTTTTAGGCTGTCAGCACTTCATTGTGGGTTACCTCTGCTTGTGTTTTGCTCTGTCCAAGGTGAAGGTTGTGATCCTTGGCCAGGACCCCTACCACCACCCCGGCCAGGCCCACGGACTGTGCTTCAGCGTACTGAGGCCCTCCCCACCTCCCCCCAGGTACCAGAGCACACATCCTCATCCACCAGGTACCAGAGAGCCCCCCACCTCCCCCCAGGTACCAGAGCACACATCCTCATCCACCAGGTACCAGAGAGCCCCCCACCTCCCCCCAGGTACCAGAGCACACATCCTCATCCACCAGGTACCAGAGAGCCCCCCACCTCCCCCCAGGTACCAGAGAGCCCCCCACCTCCCCCCAGGTACCAGCGCACACATCCTCATCCACCAGGTACCAGAGCACACATCCTCATCCACCAGGTACCAGAGCACACATCCTCATCCACCAGGTACCAGAGCACACATCCTCATCCACCAGGTACCAGAGCACACATCCTCATCCACCAGGTACCAGAGAGCCCCCCACCTCCCCCCAGGTACCAGCGAGCCCTCCCCTCCCCCCAGGTACCAGAGCACACATCCTCATCCACCAGGTACCAGAGAGCCCCCCACCTCCCCCCAGGTACCAGAGAGCCCCCCACCTCCCCCCAGGTACCAGAGAGCCCCCCATATCCCAGGTATTGGTGGGAAACTTTTTTATGTCATGTAAAAACAGGACAGGAGGGGTGAGTAAGAAGAGGAGAGTGGAATAGAGGAGAGGGAAGGAGAGAGAGTGAAGAGGAGAGGAGGGGAGAGGAGGGCTGAGCAGAGGAGAGGAGAGGAGAGGAGAGGAGAGGAGAGGAGAGGAGAGGGAAGGAGAGAGAGTGAAGAGGAGAGGAGGGGAGAGGAGGGCTGAGCAGAGGAGAAGAGAAGAGAGGAGAGGAGAAGAGAGAAGTAGTGTTGGTATGGTATAATGGGAAACAGGCTATGATAAGGGCTATAGGTTACTGAATCTGTATGTGGAGAGTAAGACTCTACTCCAGCATGACTGAAGCAGGTAATAGGGTTATGTTACACAAAAACACACAGCTTCTCTAAGGATGAAATACTAATGTTCTATGTTTGCCCATATGTTGATGTAATTGTGTGACACCTCAGTCTGGAGAATATTTATGCTGAACTGGCCTCCGATGTCAAAGACTTCAAGCATCCTGGCCATGGCGATCTCACTGGGTGGGCTAAGCAAGGTAACGTGGGCCCTGTCCTAAACCTTCCCTTGCTTACTATGTGAACTAGCTATAGCACACTACATCATGGGTCATGGGCCCTGTCCTAAACCTTCCCTTGCTTACTATGTGAACTAGCTATAGCACACTACATCATGGGTCATGGGCCCTGTCCTAAACCTTCCCTTGATCACTATGTGCACTAGCTATAGCACACTACATCATGGGTCATGGGCCCTGTCCTAAACCTTCCCTTGATCACTATGTGCACTAGCTATAGCACACTACATCATGGGTCATGGGCCCTGTCCTAAACCTTCCCTTGATCACTATGTGCACTAGGTATAGCGCACTACATCATGGGTCATGGGCCCTGTCCTAAACCTTCCCTTGATCACTATGTGCACTAGCTATAGCACACTACATCATGGGTCATTGGCCCTGTCCTAAACCTTCCCTTGATCACTATGTGCACTAGGTATAGCACACTACATCATGGGTCATGGGCCCTGTCCTAAACCTTCCCTTGATCACTATGTGCACTAGGTATAGCACACTACATCATGGGTCATGGGCCCTGTCCTAAACCTTCCCTTGATCACTATGTGCACTAGCTATAGCGCACTACATCATGGGTCATGGGCCCTGTCCTAAACCTTCCCTTGATCACTATGTGCACTAGCTATAGCGCACTACATCATGGGTCATGGGCCCTGTCCTAAACCTTCCCTTGATCACTATGTGCACTAGCTATAGCGCACTACATCATGGGTCATGGGCCCTGTCCTAAACCTTCCCTTGATCACTATGTGCACTAGGTATAGCACACTACATCATGGGTCATTGGCCCTGTCCTAAACCTTCCCTTGATCACTATGTGCACTAGCTATAGCACACTACATCATGGGTCATGGGCCCTGTCCTAAACCTTCCCTTGATCACTATGTGCACTAGCTATAGCGCACTACATCAAGGGTCATGGGCCCTGTCCTAAACCTTCCCTTGATCACTATGTGCACTAGGTATAGCACACTACATCATGGGTCATGGGCCCTGTCCTAAACCTTCCCTTGATCACTATGTGCACTAGCTATAGCGCACTACATCATGGGTCATGGGCCCTGTCCTAAACCTTCCCTTGATCACTATGTGCACTAGGTATAGCACACTACATTATGGGTCATTGACACCGGCTTCGCTACATACTGCAGTGTATAGACAGGAAATGAGTGAGCATTTCAACTGGGCCATAAAACATCTATCAGGAGAAAAAGGAAATCTTATGAAATACAGTAGTGATGAACCAAAAAGAAACTGTGCTGTGAAGCAATGTAGCCATTAGACACAAATGTTCTACAACTAAACAAAAAATAACTTATTTTTCTGAAACAGTCATAAAATGAATCCTTACCAATGCTATCATTTGGTTCAGAATAAAAGTACAGTCCCATATCAGCACATCTACAACCACAAACCTGCACTGCTTAGGCCATTGAAGGTCTAGTCATTCTGACACTACACTGACTGCAGTTTCCACACAGGCGAAATGCATGTTTGTCATCTACCTGAGTGTCATAGTACAGCAGCTGTGTTTTGTTTCTGCAAGTAAATGGCCCTCACTGTAGGTTGAGATTCAGCTCCCCCTTGTGGTAGAGTTGGGACCGGCAGCTGTTGTAGCCAAGTCCATGCTGCACTGTTTTGATGGCATTACTGCACTGGCACTCATGCCACCTGCTTCGCAGTGAAGAAGATGTGTGCCCAGACTGTGATCATGTGTGTGGTCCATTATGCATTATATAGCATCACTCGTTAATACCACTAACATTATAAATACTGCGAGTAATGTCTGTCAGAGAGGGTGATGATGGTCTTCTCTTGTGTCCGTGTGATGCCGGCAGGCGTCCTGCTCATGAACGCCGTGTTGACGGTGCGTGCTAACGAGCCCAGCTCCCATGGTGGGCGGGGCTGGGAGACCTTCACGGACGCAGTGGTGCACGCGCTCAGTAGCCGCCTCCGAGACGTCGTGTTCCTGCTGTGGGGTGCCCACGCACACAGGAAGGGATCCATCATAGACAGGGTGGGTTAGCGAGTGTGTGTGTGTGTGTGTGTGTGTGTGTGTGTGTGTGTGTGTGTGTGTGTGTGTGTGCCCACGCACACAGGAAGGGATCCATCATAGACAGGGTGGGTTAGCGAGTGTGTGTGTGTGTGTGTGTGTGTGTGTGTGTGTGTGTGTGTGTGTGTGTGTGTGTGTGTGTGCCCACGCACACAGGAAGGGATCCATCATAGACAGGGTGGGTTAGCGAGTGTGTGTGTGTGTGTGTGTGTGTGTGTGTGTGTGTGTGTGTGTGTGTGTGTGTGTGCCCACGCACACAGGAAGGGATCCATCATAGACAGGGTGGGTTAGCGAGTGTGTGTGTGTGTGTGTGTGTGTGTGTGTGTGTGTGTGTGTGTGTGTGTGTGTGTGTGTGCCCACGCACACAGGAAGGGATCCATCATAGACAGGGTGGGCTAGCGAGTGTGTGTGTGTGTGTGTGTGTGTGTGTGTGTGTGTGTGTGCCCACGCACACAGGAAGGGATCCGTCATAGACAGGGTGGGTTAGCGAGTGTGTGTGTGTGTGTGTGTGTGTGTGTGTGTGTGTGTGCTCACGCACACAGGAAGGGATCCATCATAGACAGGGTGGGTTAGCGAGTGTGTGTGTGTGTGTGTGTGTGTGTGTGTGTGTGTGTGTGTGTGTGTGTGTGTGTGTGTGTGTGTGTGTGTGCCCACGCACACAGGAAGGGATCCATCATAGACAGGGTGGGTTAGCGAGTGTGTGTGTGTGTGTGTGTGTGTGTGTGTGTGTGTGTGTGTGTTTCTGTGTGTGTGTGAGTGTGTGAGAGAGTGAGTGGATGAGTGAGGGAGTGAATGGGAAAGTCAGTGTCTATGTAGCACATTTAACACTAATATGGGGAATTTCAGGGCAAAGTACAACACTAAGTAGAGTAATTCAAATAAGAGGGTCTAAGTAATAGATAAATCATATTTTTATCTTTTATTCAGCAGCACTAGAACATTGTACCAACATACCCACATTTCAAGCCAGTTCAGCAGGTTTTCACTGGAACAGTAGAGCTGTAATTCATAACATGAGTAGTTTTGTATGCTGTGTTTTGCAGAGACACCATCATGTCCTCCAGACCTCTCATCCATCGCCGTACTCGGCCGATCGGGGTTTCCTGGGCTGCAGACACTTCTCCAAGACCAATGAGCTGCTCAGCCGGGCCGGGAAGGCACCGGTGGACTGGACCGCCCTCTGAGACCCTCCTTACACAAGAGGACCACCATTTTAGAAAACATTTCACCTTAACCTTTTAGCCCCAACATTTGAACCTTGTTCATATATGCTTATTAGAGACCAATGTTAGTATATTAGGGAAATTTCAACCCTAACCTTAAATCCTTACAGATTACTTGATGCTAAATATGCTCAATTTTGAGTAAGTTAAGCTACTGTGTATTTAGAGAACTTAAAAATGCACCCCTGCAGCTTGCCAGTAGAGGGGGCTGTTGTTAAGTTTGCAATAACTGTAACGGTCTTCATGAGTTCATGGTTAGTGTCCAGTTACTGTGAGCACCACCTTAGAGTATTACTTCCTGTTGTGCTTGTGGCTTGATTGAAGTTTAATGAAGACACACACATGAACACACACACATGAATGCATGCACACACGTACGCATGCGCACACACACACACACACACACACACACACACACACACACACACGCATTTTGGTAATGTTTCATGAGTGCACACAAATATATAGTAATGATGTATGATGTAATGTGGAACTTCATCAGCTTAATTTGAGTCCTTCATCTTTTTCAGTATCCTGTTGCATTCCACTATTCTATTTAGTTTATTTACTTCTTCATTTACCCATTAAACAGATCCTTATGTTTACAGATTAAGATCTATGAAATCGGTTATCGACAAAAGATACTGACAAAGTGAGAGTGAAACACAGCGTTAGGTGTTCTGTCTGTTCTGTCTGTCTGGCTGTTCTTAAAAATTACATACTAAAATAAAATACAAAATGGTTGTGCTGAGGTGCTGAGGTCAAGCAGCCGGTGATATAGAGAGTGGACTTCAAAGATGTTTTTTAGGAATGAATCCACAGCTTCATATATGGTTTTTATATTTTTTAATTTCATAGATTCTAATTATGTCTTGTCAGGATGAACAACAACAAAGCAACTAGAGTCTATGGAAAATGTTCAGAGGTTGTTGCTAAAATCTAACTAATGCACACACTTTACATAATGGGCGGTAGCTTTTGTGTGGTAGTCCAGCGGTATTTGATTGTATGGTAATCCAGAGGTGTTTGATTACACGCTTAGAGTTTCCTGGTCATATCCTTGGGCTGCTCGTGTTTCTTGTCATCGAGAGTGATAACTCCACTCGCGTTACGCTGTCAGCATGAGGTACATACAGAACCAGGCCTGCAGCCCTCCCTTTCTGCAGAAGCGCTTTCAGCACCTGGAGAACGGCTCCCTCCCAATGCAGACTGGGGAACGGCTCCGTCCCAATGCAGACTGGGGAATGGCTCCGTCCCAATGCAGACTGGGGAAGGGTCTGCCCTGGTCCAGACTGGGGAATGGTTCTGTCCTGGTCCAGACTGGGGAATGGTTCTGCCCTGGTCCAGACTGGGGAATGGTTCTGTCCTGGTCCAGACTGCGGAATGGCTCCGTGGGGCCCAGACTGGGGAATGGCTCCGTCCCAACCCACTTGGGAAATGGTTCTGTCCTGGTCCAGACTGGAGAATGGTTCTGTCCTGGTCCAGACAGGGGAATGGTTCTGCCTGGGCCAAAACCGGCAATGGGCCAGTTTATAAGCCATGCATGGGCATAGTGGAGGGTAAACACATTTTTAAAGATTACAAATGTACTTACTTTTCACTGTTTGCTGGCCTTTCTTATAACTGTAAGTGTTGAGGATAATCATAGTTTACCCACCTTTCACCATGGTGTGCATAATGTACACATCTTTCCCCTTACCTCTGCCCCAGCATCCCGTCTCGTCCCGACTAGCCTGCATCTGCAGACCTCTCATGCTGACACACATAGCCTTCCTCTGTGGGCTGGGCCAGTCTCTAGCGGGTGCTTGTGGAGGGGAGGCTCGTGGATGCCCTGGCTGCCTGTGTCCAAATTTGGCTCCAAATGAGGCGAAGGGTCGCAAGGTCAAGGTCGCGGAGAGGCTGCCACTGAAACGAGGACTACTTGGGTGAAGGTCGACGCGTGACTTAGTGAGAGCAGAGACTTTAAAGTCCTCAGGTTTAGCAGTGTCTTTTAAACCTCCTCATTTATTGGTAGTACATTACAAGAACTTCACCAAGCACTGGTGGTAGGTAGCACAGACACCAAATGTTTCTTGCATCAGTCTCTCCCTGCCATCGCTTGTAGTATTCATGCGCCATTTTGCCACAGTGTAACATAGCAGAGCATTCGGTATATAACATTCATAATGATAAGAATAGGACACTGACAACACATGTCCTGAGCCTGTACCAACACACACAGATATCAGAACAGATATCATAATACAGATATGAGAACAAAGAATGGCTGACAGTTTGTTCATCTAGTGAGACTAACACTAGCATGAGCTATTTTTTCTTTCGTCTGTCTTCAGTGAAATGTTTACGATTCCAATGTTTTTAGGTCTAGTCCACTCTGCCTCAAGCATAGAAGAATGAGGCCAGGGAGAAAGGGAGGGAGAAGGAGAGAGAGAGAGAGAGAGAGAGGGAAAGGTAGGGAAAGGGAGAAGGAGGTACAGGGGTGAGTAAGAGAGAGAGAGAGGCAGAAAGAGAGAGGCAGAAAGAGAGAGGGAGATTGAAAGGGAGAAAGAGAGGTAGAGAGAGAAAGAGAGAATGAGGGGGAGAGGGAGAGAGAAAATGAGAGAGAGGGAGAATGAAAGAGAGAAAGAGAGAGAGAGGCAGAGAGAGAAGGAGATTGAAAGAGGTAGAGAGAGAAAGAGAGAAAGGGAGAGTGAAAAGGGGGAGAGGGGGTGGGGAGAGAGAGAGAGAGAAGGAGAGAGAGAAGAAAATGGGACACTATGACACCAGTGCAAGGCAGTGCAGTGCATTGTGGGATAGCCATGGGTCCAGGTGATGAAGGTAAAGTGAGTGCTGTCCCACTTCAGCATTTTTAGGTCTGCACTTCCTTTGCCTGAACACATAGCCACTGCCACACATTCAGACCTCTCTCTCTCTCTCTCTCTCTCTCTGTTTGTTTCTCTCCTTCTCTCTATCTGTCCCTCTCTCACTCCGCAACAAGGGTGACATCTCGTCCTGCAACAGCCTCCACGCAGGAGTAAACCACAGCTGGATAACTCACAGCACCTTCACAGCACCACCACAGCTGGATAACACAGCACCTTGTCCACACTGCTCAGGAGAAGATGGATTCAAAGGTAATTCGCCCACCGGACTGGGCGGTAAAATACTTCTAGTGAGGTTTTGCTGATTCAGTGTCTTAGTCATGTGGCTACTTATAGCCATGCTGATGTGCAGTCTCTGCCTCGTCTACCTGCCAGGGTGTAGACGACCTCTGTCAGGGCGTAGATGACCTCTGCCAGGGTGTAGACGACCTCTGTCAGGGCGTAGATGACCTCTGGCTTTTACTATGGCACTCTGACTCTCACTCGCATCAGGTTACTGTTGTTAGAGACATCAGGGTGACTGAAGGTAAACTCCAGCTGATGGTGTGGTGATGGCGACAGGGTTGTGGTGTGGTGTGGTGTGGTGTGGTGTGGTTTGGTGTGGTGTGGTGCGGTGCGGTGCGGTGTGGTGCGGTGGTGTGGTGTGGTCTGGTTTGGTGTGGTGTGGTGTGGTGTGGTGTGGTCTGGTTTGGTGTGGTGTGGTGTGGTGTGGTGTAGTGCGGTGCAGTGGTGTGGTGTACTGGTGGGCACATGGTTGTGGTGTGGTGTGGTGCGGTCTAGTTTGGTGGTGGCAACATGGTTGCAGTGCGGTGCTGTGTGCATCGCTGCCTGGCATTTGTCTCTATTTGCGTCCATGAATAAAGGATCAGTTGGATGTTGGTCTCTGTAAGGTTAAGTGGGCTGCTGAATATTGATGTGGCTATCCCATGAGCCTCTGGCCCCGTGGCCTCCTGGACACAGACCTGACTGACACTGAGGTCAGGCTAGCCTGTAACCTCTTCAAGACTGGCAGGAACGACAACAACAACTGTAAAATGAATGGCACTGGACAGCTCTCCTCACCTTAGTGCCTTTGCAGTTAGACTCTCACAATGAGCAGGTGTCTATATTTAAAACCTTTGCAGTTAGACTCTCACAATGAGCAGATGTCCATATTTAAAGCCTTTGCAGTTAGACTCTCACAATGAGCAGGTGTCCATATTTAAAGCCTTTGCAGTTAGACTCTCACAATGAGCAGGTGTCCATATTTAAAGCCTTTGCAGTTAGACTCTCACAATGAGCAGGTGTCTATATTTAAAACAACACAGTGCCTTTGCAGTTAGACTCTCACAATGAGCAGGTGTCCATATTTAAAACAACACAGTGCCTTTGCAGTTAGACTCTCACAATGAGCAGGTGTCTATATTTAAAGCCTTTGCAGTTAGACTCTCACAATGAGCAGGTGTCTATATTTAAAACAACACAGTGCCTTTGCAGTTAGACTCTCACAATGAGCAGGTGTCTATATTTAAAGCCTTTGCAGTTAGACTCTCACAATGAGCAGGTGTCTATATTTAAAGCCTTTGCAGTTAGACTCTCACAATGAGCAGGTGTCTATATTTAAAACAACACAGTGCCTTTGCAGTTAGACTCTCACAATGAGCAGGTGTCTATATTTAAAGCCTTTGCAGTTAGACTCTCACAATGAGCAGGTGTCTATATTTAAAACAACACAGTGCCTTTGCAGTTAGACTCTCACAATGAGCAGGTGTCTATATTTAAAGCCTTTGCAGTTAGACTCTCACAATGAGCAGGTGTCTATATTTAAAACAACACAGTGCCTTTGCAGTTAGACTCTCACAATGAGCAGGTGTCTATATTTAAAGCCTTTGCAGTTAGACTCTCACAATGAGCAGGTGTCTATATTTAAAGCCTTTGCAGTTAGACTCTCACAATGAGCAGGTGTCTATATTTAAAACAACACAGTGCCTTTGCAGTTAGACTCTCACAATGAGCAGGTGTCTATATTTAAAGCCTTTGCAGTTAGACTCTCACAATGAGCAGGTGTCTATATTTAAAACAACACAGGGCTGTGCAAGCACAGACAGAGGAGGGTCACAGTGTTTGGGGATATGAGGGGCTAGCTGTTGTGAACATCTTCTGCATTATTTTTGTCTCTCTATTGTTATCTGAAGCGATGCATTATTGTAGTCTGACAGTATTGCAGTACACTGATACACTGTTACCGCATGACAGCATATTACTTTAATGGCTTGGACACAGAGGAGTGATGGAGTGATTTTACTGCATTTAAGCAGGAGGAGTGATGGTCACACTCGTATGTAAGGCTTGGTGTTAGTGTATGCAGGATGTCCGAATGCATCAAACCTTTTACCTGTTATTTTGTGTGTTGAGATAGTTTTGCTGGTTTGCCAGTCATTCATTTCCTGACATAAAGTTACTGGCTTTGGTGTGAGAACTCAAAGGATCAGCACTGTGCAGCCTTTTGGTTGGTCTGGTCATGAACAGTCAAATTGCCAAATTGCCACACAGACAGACAGACAGACAAATACACGGACAGACAGACTGACAAGCAAGCAGACAGACTGACAGGCATGCACACAGGTTTGTTAGTGTAACCTACAAGAGACAGTGACATAGAAGCAAGCTAAATAATGTCCACTTGTTCTTGCAACATTACTCAGCATAAAGTTTCTAATGGGAAAGCCAGCCCCTTTGACCCCTGTGTAATTGCATTTCCTGGACTGTGTGGTAAATCAGAGGGAAGTGCTGGCAAGGTACGTCTGGATCCGACCCAGCGAGCTCTGGGAATACATGAGTGCCGAAGTTAGCTCAGGCTCCAAGGAAGCTAAGAATGACCTTCAGATGACCCACATATAAGAATGACCTTCAGATGACCCACATATATTCGCCACGTTTTAATATGTGTGAGTGCACAATACGATCATCGAGTTAGCCAGTCAAGTGGTCTAGTTGAGTTAGAAGAGAAGACAACAAACCTGTTTTTGAGCTATAGCGCAATCTGTGCTTCAAAAAGGAAAGTTTGTGAGCCTTAGGTAGTCCTGGAAAATTCTAGTAATACTTGTAGGAAAACCTGATACTGATTGTAAATAATTTGCAGAAGCAAAATCTGTTGTGGTTTAGGATTAGCCATCATAAGTGTTAATGTCCAGCCTGTCCTGAAAACTAAGCTGCCTAGTGACCATCTACGTATATCCTTAATGTATCAGACTGATTCTATTTGTAAGGCAGTAGCCACCACAGAGACACAGGTGATTATAGAGGCACAGGTTTCCTGGTTGTGTAGTTTAAAAGGCAGTGTTGATTATAGAGGCAGAGGTTTCCTGGTTGTGTAGCTTAAAAGGCAGTGTTGATTATCGAGGCAGAGGTTTCCTGGCTGTGTAGTTTGAAAGGCAGTGTTGATTATCGAGGCAGAGGTTTCCTGGCTGTGTAGTTTGAAAGGCAGTGTTGATTATAGAGGCAGAGGTTTCCTGGCTGTGTAGTTTGAAAGGCAGTGTTGATTATAGAGGCAGAGGTTTCCTGGTTGTGTAGTTTGAAAGGCAGTGTTGATTATAGAGGCAGAGGTTTCCTGGCTGTGTAGTTTGAAAGGCAGTGGCTGCGTGACACAGGTTCGCTGGTTGTGTATTTTGTGGCCTGAGCCATTTGGGCATCACTGGAAACTGGATCCGTTTCTGATAGCGCTAACAGGGTGCTTAGCGTTAACATTTCATAAGAGTAAATTGGCCGGCTATGTTACATGCCATAGCCTGCTGATTCGTCACACATTAACTAACATTAATCCTCCACCTGTCACAACAATGCAGTCAGGCCATTAAAGTAATGAGGAAATGAATAAATGAGCTAACCGACTAAACAAATGAAATAATGGCAATTCAACCAAATTTTTTTAAAGACAACTCGATTATTGACTTGCAATGAGCTTCTTATTTTCAATCTATGTGGCCACAGAGCTCTAGTGTGTGTGTGAACTGGCCTTTGGTGAGGGCGCGAGGGGCTCGTCTCCGTGGGGGGTGGAGCGTCTGTGGGGCCCACTCAGGGCAGGGAAGTGAGCTGCCATTTGCATCAGGCACTGATGAGAGCCTCGTAATTAGCTGAAAATGGATCGGCCTAATCAAAGATCAGTAACTGGAGTCCTGCCCTGCCTGTAATTTTGGGTACGCAGGAAGGGGAAGAGAAGAGAGGATCCGAGAGGAGAGGAGAGGAGAGGAGAGAGGAGAGGAGTGTTTGTGGAGGTGTGGGGTGTGGTGAGATAGGGGTGGGGTGGGGCGGGGGGAAAGACTGCTGGCAAGTGGAGGATCCTGTTTCCAGTGCCTTGTGTTACACCAACTGAAGTTTCTCTGGAAGCGGCGGAGGCGATGGTTGAGGCTCAGGAGTAACGCTGAATGAAACGGGGGATCTTTGCCTGCTCGCCTGCCCCCTGATAAATGATTCAGCAGGCTGGGACGCAGAGCAGAGCAGGGCAGAGCAGAGCAGAGCAGAGCCTCATTAGGCTGAATGGGCCAGCCAGGCCAGGAAGCTCCTGCCTGCCAGAGAGGCACCACCTCCGGGGTACGGCCCTCGTAACGGGGTACACCTCTGCACTACGGCCCTCCTAACGGGGTACCCACAGGAGCCCAAAAGACAAGTGCTGAACTGACTGGCCACGCGGGCAGCTGTAACTAGGGTTACTGGGTTAACCCTACATCCAAAATCGAAACGTACAGCTCAAACTTACATCTGTTGGATTATTTTTGTTTTGTTGTTTTGGTCGACGCCCTAGTGATGGGTGGGCTAGTTTCACAGTGAACAGGTTAGGTGCATATGGATGGACAAGACTCTCTAATTGGATTGTATGACCACAGAATGACACGCAAAAAGGCAATGAATCTTAAGGTACCCTTCTGGGAGTATTTGAGTATCTCTGTGTGTTGAATGTGTGTTTTTACTTTATCATTTTAAACTGTCCTTGTGTTTGTTGTGTGCTGAACAACTAAATGTGAATATTGGACACTGTATGGCTTAGATGACTACCGAATAACAGAGCAAACTATGTGGCAAAACTGACGACGTCTTTGAAATCCTGTTATTCCTTAAGTGATCACTCTCTTACTTTCAACAAATTTCCACTGCTCTGCTCCATGTCTGATCAGTTTAACTCAGCTTCGTCTAACGTCATCCGGTGGGTCTATCAGCTTCCCCGATCTTCTTTTAGTGTTTGTATCAGAGCAGATTTCTTCGATAAAACATCATGGCGAGTTGAATATTTCCACCAAATGATTTAAATAATATGTTATGATAAGATCATTTTTAAGACTGTCCCTGGACAAATCAGGGTTTAAAACCATCTCCAGACAGAGCAGGCACTCAGGTAACGGAATGACTTGTAGCTGAGCCCTCTGCCTACCCCCCCTGGTGTAATACATTTTTAAGCACGCCCGCACCACGCACGTTTAGCCATTAGTGCGGCACAGTCAGGCGGAGGCACAAAGGCCACACTCTTAAGTTTCTGCAGATATCTAGGCCATTGGGGTGGTGGCCTTGGTGACACGGTGTCGGTCACTGTCCCCCAAAAGCACGCCGGCTGGGCCTGAGCGAGGAGTAACCCGATCCGGCCGCGAGGCCAGCGGGTCGCACAGACAATGGGCTGGTCGCCGCGGTGATGCTGCGGAGCGTTGGCCACGCGCCCTCTCCTGTTCCCTCCGCTGCAGGCCATTAAATTTGGGTGTCTTGTTGCTCTCTCGCTCCCCCTCTGTCCTCGTATTATGCTGTCGCTCTCTCTCTCTCTCTCTCTCTCTCTTTCTAGCCTCATCTCCACCTGTATTTCTTATCCTTGTAGTTTTCTGTCATACTAATTTGGTCCGTGAATCTATAATTCAACATTTGACTCTGTGCCATTGAAATACTTTAGGAACACTTAGAACTTTAACAATTATGTTCACTTCAGATTCCTTATCGGTCACACACACACTTCACACACGTCCGTAAATGCAGGTGTATGTTTTGCTTTTGTGACATCTAACACTCTTTCCATCTTGGCCTTCTTTCCCCTCTCTCTCTATCACACACACACACACACACACACACACACACACACACACACACACACACACACACACACACACACACACACACACACTTCCTCTTACCTCATGTCAGCCTTGGTGTCAGATGTTCATCCGTTGAGTGTTGCTGCTGCCTGGACAGCTTGACCTGGAAAGGATCGGCCATCGTCACAGGGCCATCACAGGGCCATAAGCACGCATCGCATCCAATCCCCCCACAGCATTGGCATGGCCCCATGCAATCCCTCCACAGCATTCCCACAGCATTGGCATGGCCCCATGCAATCCCTCCACAGCATTCCCTGCTGCCGGCCTGGCCCCATCCAATCCCCCCACAGCATTCCCACAGCACTGGCATGGCCCCATCCAATGCCCCCACAGCATTCCCACAGCATTCCCACAGCATTCCCACAGCATTCCCACAGCATTCCCCACTGCCGGCCTGGCCTTATGCAGTCCCCATCAGGCCTTGCTCAGAGATTCATCTTTCTAATGTTCTGCTGCCACTCGATAGCATAGCCACAAGACACTTCGAATGCCGTCTTGAACTCATAGTGTCATCCCCTTAAAGGAGTACTTCCACGAGAAACCGTTTGGTACTTGCTCTTTTAAAATACGATAGGTCACCCCGAGTTGCATATGCATGCTGCATGTGAAAATGTTCTTCTAACCCGATTGCCTCCATTAGTCAGTGAAAGAAAGTAGGCGGAAAAACGAGTGAATAAGAAAAAGACCAACAAAGTGATGTAAGTTTGTTAATTAGAAAAAGCCATGCCACAGTTGTGATTACCAGAGAAGTCTCGTTGCACCACACATTCACTTAGCGAAGTATAGGTAAGTATGTGTGTTTGTTTAGAACATTTAAATCTTCTATTTAGTGTGCTATGACCGAATGAGCTTTGAATGATTGTAGCCTGTGACTAGCATAGCTGAGAACCTGACATTCATCCTGCTCCATCTCCTCCACCAAACTAGAACAGCCTGAAACAGGAGATATTTATTATTTTTTCACAGGGTATTCATAAATACTAGAGACGCGATGCAAGTACACCTTTAATCACCCCAAAATCAACAGGCTGTTGTTCTACAGGTCTAGGCCTATAGGTCCAGGTTTCTAGATCTCCCATTGGGAAGTTGGTCAACCAGATGTAGCTCGATCTGTCAGGCAAGAGTGAAAATCAAGATCACACAGCCCTTGTGACGGCCATACTTCTATCCCATCACACAGTATGATCAGAAGTGTAGTGGTAAAATCAGAGGTGGGTAAACTGAATTTGGTGATCATGGTGAGGCCTCATTTCCACCGACTTGAGCGTGTGCAGCACGTATCCGTGTACAATAGGTTTGTATAGGGGCAGAATACGCTCAGATCACGCCTGCGGTGAAAATGCTCTAATCTGTTAACGTGCATTCTGAATGAATACGGACAGAAAACGGCACGCGCTGTACACGCAGAGTGTTTGGTGGAAATGAGCCCTGAGGTGGATGCAGTGTCTTAAAAACACATGCATTTTAATGGTCTCTAGTGCACATACAGATGACAGTGTGATTTTGGAATGTTAGAACTTGTGTTTGGTACATAAATTCCACTATAGGGTGAAGAAACTGTATTGATAGGTGGACAAACTCTTTTGAGATGTGGGTAAACTTGTGTTTATCCTCCACTACATGCCCGAATGTGATGTATCAGTTTACGTTGCTGTGGCGTACTGATTGACTCTCATCAAAAAAACGAAATTCAGTCTAAAACCACATCTGGTTCAAAACATGACCATGCTATTACTTGGTAATGTTTTCAGTGTTACAATGTCTGTTTACAGTAGGTTGAGACTGAAGTAATGACAGTGTTATCTTGTGCAATGACATGTTTTTCAGACGTTATCAGATAACACAGGAACTGTGCCTCTCCCTAAATGACAAACTCGTGTCCAAAACAGGGATGGCATATGCTATATATAACCCATACAGTGAGAAAGGACATTTATTTCATTTACTGTCATCAAATGACATTTAGTTGACTATGCAAATAAGGAGTACCAAGATCAATGCCATAAAGCATCAAAATGCACGATGACACTGTCAGCCAAAAATTGAGCTAATGATCAACATTTTAAGGGAGGCAAAAGTAGTTCACCATGTCCCCATTAGAACTGGTTAAATGGGGTAATGAATGCCCTACAGCCTGTATTCTTCTTTCATTAAGCCAGGCATGTTGTGTAGACTTAGCAAATATCACTGCTAATATATGAGATGGAACATGGTCAAAGACACAGAACAAACATAACACATGTCTGCATGTGTATGCCTGCGCCTTAAGCTGCCTCTGTGTGGTGTGTGTGTGTGTGTGAGAGAGAGAGAGACAGAGAGAGAGGGAGGTGTGTGTAAGGTGAAGGAGCTCTATAGGGAGTGTGTTTCCATGTGTTCCCCATGTCCCTGGGTACGCATGAAGATAATTGGTCTTATCGTGCTGTTTTGCTCTTAGTGTGTGTGTGTGTGTGTATGTATCTATGCATGTGTTTTGATGTGTACACGTGTGTGTGTCCGTGTGTGTGTGAGAGTGTGTGTGTATGTGTGTGTGTGTGAGAGAGTGTGTGTATGTGCGTGTGTGTGTGTGTGTGTGAGAGAGTGTGTGTATGTGCGTGTGTGTGTGTGTGTGTGAGAGAGTGTGTGTATGTGCGTGTGTGTGTGTGTGTGTGTGTGAGAGAGTGTGTGTGTGCAGACGCGGGTGCTATCTCAGAGGGAAATGGTAAGAGGAAGGCCATAGGAGAACAATAATGAATGATGAAGTACTGCATGTGTGGATGCCCTTGGCCTACATTGCACCCCATGACTGGGGCTGAGCTTTCCTGTGGAGCGCCACCAAAATAGCCTTGTTTGTCCCAAAAATAACCTGCAGAAACTCTGCGATCCGAGAAACATCTCCTGAAGCCTTGTGTGTGTGTAGGCTACAGGTTTCACCTCTTTAATCAGCTGAGTGTTACTAAGTGTGTGTACGCTGCTCTCCTGACTCTGGTGTGCTCTCACACCTGTGAGATCGGTCACACACACTCTGTCAAGTACTTCCCTTTCCGCTCAGTCTAATATTGTAAATTGGCTCCTATTGGTGGAAATCGTAGGAGTGAGAGTGAGAGAGCGCAGGAGAGTAGGGAAGTCAACAAGTCACTATTTCCTGATGCTTCCACATTATATAATCTCAGATCTGCTTGTGAGAAAGATACTAAAAGGCAAACACTCACTGTGGCTGGAGATTCAATCTCATTACAGGTAAGGACCGAGATTTCACTTTATTGCAGTTGCATAAAGATTTTAAGTAAGCTCAGAGCCATTAGTAACATTGTTTTACTTACATTAGTATTATTAGCCATATATCCCTCTGCGGTGGTATTTGCTTTCTGAAGAGGTGACGTTCAGCTAATGTCATACAATTAGTCGTTCGAAACAGCTTTTATCTGTCTGTCCATTGACCATTCATGCATAGCATGTGTGTGTAATATCCTCAGATTTCAACTGATATCAAGTAATATAATATTACTATAAATTATAATGTTATTTAACAATTTAAATGAAATGATGGTCATTTATTAAAGGTATTATTGTGTAATAGATATTCATATGATGTTATTTTTGTTTTACTGAAGTAGTCCATACTAGCCTGTAGCATCACTTAAATACAGGGATAACATGCATCATTTCTAACTGACACCCACTGTGTTCCTTCCAATCTAATACTTAAAATAATCCTATCAGAAGAGACACTGTGTTTTCTCCACTGTGGAGGATTGTGTGTGTTGTGTGTGTCATCCATCTCTCCCGAGTGGCATAAGTGTGTGTGTGTGTCACGTGTGTGATCTATCTCTCCATGAGTAGAGGTGTGTGTGTGTGTGATCCATCTCTCCACAAGTGGAGGTGTGTGTGTGTCACGTGTGTGTGGTCCATTTCTCCTGAGTGGCGGTGGTCCCATCCGGTCCCCGTGACACTGACAGGTGACGGATCGCCCTGCTGAGGAGGAAATCAGCCTGGAGGCAGATTAGATAGCGACCCTTCCAAATGCAAATCTGTCACTGAGGGGCAGATGTGTTCAAGGCCGTTTCCTGTCCCGTGTGGTGTCTGGGCAGGGGGGCTGGTGGGCAAAAACAGACGTGGGGAGGGCCGAGCTGTCAGAGTCAGGGCTACAGTACGAGCGTGACGCTTGCGACGGCTACATATGAGTGCGCTCTGACAGGGTGGCCTGACGATAAGGGGACAGAGCCGGATGGGGACAGGAGGGATGTGCTTGGTCCAGGCGTCTGCCATGACCTCGACCTTAACAGGCATGACAGGAGGCTGAGGAGTTGACACCTGGCTGAACAGCACTCCACAAAGTACCAACTTCTCAGAAATCCTTTATTTTCCTGAAACAGTGTAGAAATCAGTGTTTCATAACATGTGTTCTATAACTCAGCACAAGCAGCGAAGGCTATGGTTGCCTTATGTCAGCTTCTGTCCTGATTAGAATGGATCTGTACATATCTGTACAATTCTATGGCCCTTTGGATGAAAGTGTATAAATGAAATGTAAATGTAAGCAATCGAGGACACTTCGTGCTTTACATGATTTGAAAAGGAAAAAAAAGATTTTAGTGTTTCCTCAGCCAGTAACATCTCTGACTTCTGTACTTCAGTGTAGTTGGAATATATATTTACCAATGTCACTTAGGAGACAATCTGTACACTGTACAAACTTGTTATTCAGTAATTGGAACTCCTCAGTATCACAGAGAATTTACTCCGTCCATGTAATTAATTTAATTAATGTAATCCTAAATACTCTAGCCTAACTCAGCTCTTGGGAAATTGAACCAATGACATTGGGTGCTGTCCTGGACATCTCCCATCCATTAAGGTCCAAGGCTGTCACATATATTGTTAATGGCCAGGTGAGTCCATCTGAGACCAGAAACTAATTCCCTTCCCCTAACAGAGTATGCTGCTGACTCGCTCTGATGCTCTGATTGGTTAAGACCATAAACTACTTTCCTTGTTCTAGCTGCATTGGCTAATTTTTCCTCTTGATATGGTGATTGGCTTAGATCATAAACTCCTTCCCATCCTCTGTCTGGATTGGCTATTAAGACGCCTTGAGGTGGTGCCTAAATGGGATCATAAACTCTCATGGGCTGCCACTGTTGCCCGTCAATGCCGTGACTGCTGGAGCACATAACCTACTTCCCATCCGCTCTCTCTGGGCTGCAGGAGGACTCTCGTCTCATACCGACTGTGGTCTCGCTTGTGGGCTGACTAGACTCACTGCTGCGCTCGTCCTCTATGTTCTGTGGGCTGACTCCGGTCTCGCTGGCGGACTGACTCTCGGTACTGCCCCTGTCTCGTCTCAGTACTAACTCTGGTCTCAGTGCTGACCCTGGTCTCTGGTCCTGGTACTGACTGGTCTGGGTACTGACCCTGGCCTCTGGTCTCTGGTCCTGGTGCTAACTCTGCTGCTGTCGCCCCCACAGGGCCTGGAGGAGCGCTGCAACCGCATGCTGCGGGAGATGGAGTGCGGCCTGACGGTGATCGACCGCGTCGGCATCCAGGACTTTGTGCTGCTCGACAACTACACCAGCGAGAGCGCATTCCTCGACAACCTGCGCAAACGCTTCCACGAGAACCTCATCTATGTGAGTCTGCTACGATGGAAATACAGTATTTACTTTGGAGGGGGAGGTGCTCTGTTAACATCAACTTTTAATTTGATCATGGCTGACATTAAATATTCTCTGGTGTAATCTTTGGTTCCATAGAATGTGAGAGTTTAAAGGGTTTTTAAATAATTAGCTATTGCTATACAAATGTAATCAAATGCAGCCTTTACAGGTTTTATAATTAGAGTATCACAGTGAGTTTCCTTCTCAAAGGCCATGCCTAGTCTTAACACAGGTCTTAACACAGGCGGCCATGCTTAGTCTTAACACAGGTCTCAAGTGCTTTAGAATCAAAATGGCGTTCTAGCTGACGGGCCAAATTGCTTGATTAAATGTTTAATTTTAAACACCTCCTCTGGTGCTCTGGAAAGCTGGCAGTGCAGTCAGGGCAGGACAGAGGTCTCTGGGTCACAGAAGGACGCCCTGTACACATAGATCTTCAGGAACGACTGTGCTGAGGAGGCCAGCCTGGCACTCACTTGATTTCCTCTGATTGTGTGGCCATTCAATGACTGTGTTCGTCCCACAGCATTTACACACACAGCAGTTTGCTTTATGACACAGTGATATGTTTGTGGTGACCTTTCATTATCTTTCTCAAAGCAATGCGCTGAAACGTGCAGCCACCATATTAACATGGATGTGAGAGTATCATTTCAAACTCAATGCACACAGACGTCATAAGTTGTCTTGCATGTATCAGTAGTCGTGTAGCATTTCGACTCTTTTACACAACAAATGCTTTCAGCTCTTCTGTGGTTCCTTAAACTATCAAGATATTATTTTTTTGGTTTCTATTTTTCATCATACTGGTGCAATTTGTACACATCCATGGTGATGCAAAGTTGAATGGGACTACTGCGATTCTCTCCTCGCCTGCAGACCTACATCGGGACCCTCCTGGTGTCGGTCAACCCCTACAAGGAGCTGGGCATCTACAGCAAGAGGCAGATGGACATATACATGGGCGTCAACCTGTTTGAGCTGCCACCACACATGTAAGCCTGTCATGAGTTTCCTAAAACATGTTATATGTGTGTCACATGTTATGTATACAGATAGGACAGATCCTTTTGTTTGTGACATTATGTATTGAAGATGTAGCAATGTGCATATAGATTTGGCTTAGCGTTAACACTATTGTGACAATGACAATACCATGTCATCATCAATATGTTTAATTTATTGTAACTAGCACCTTAAACTGCATTTTATAACAACCCCTGGTTGTGTTTGCAGCTTTGCGCTAGCAGATAATGTTTACCGCACGATGCTGAGTGAGACGAACAACCACTTCATTCTGATCTCGGGCGAGAGCGGCGCGGGGAAGACGGAGGCGTGCAAGAAGGTGCTGCAGTTCTACGCCGTGAGCTGCCCGAGCACCAGGGTGCTGGACAACGTCCGAGACAGACTGCTCCTCTCCAACCCGGTCTTAGAGGTACACACACCTCCCCTCCTCCCCTCCTCCCCTCCAACCCGGTCCTAGAGGTACACACACCTCCCCTCCTCCCCTCCTCCTCTCCAACCCGGTCTTAGAGGTACACACACCTCCCCTCCTCCCCTCCAACCCGGTCTTAGAGGTACACACACCTCTCCTCCTCCTCTCCAACCCGGTCTTAGAGGTACACACACCTCCCCTCCTCCTCTCCAACCTGGTCCTAGAGGTACACACACCTCCTCTCCTCCTCTCCAACCCGGTCCTAGAGGTACACACACCTCCCCTCCTCCCCTCCTCCTCTCCAACCCGGTCTTAGAGGTACACACACCTCCCCTCCTCCTCTCCAACCTGGTCCTAGAGGTACACACACCTCCTCTCCTCCTCTCCTCCTCTCCAACCCGGTCTTAGAGGTACACACACCTCCCCTCCTCCTCTCCTCCTCTCCAACCCGGTCCTAGAGGTACACACACCTCCCCTCCTCCTCTCCAACCCGGTCCTAGAGGTACACACACCTCCCCTCCTCCTCTCCAACCCGGTCTTAGAGGTACACACACCTCTCCTCCTCCTCTTTGTCTTAGAAGTACACACACCTCCTCTCTTTCTCCTCTCCTCTTCTCCAACCCTGCCCTAGAGGTACACACACCTCCCCTCCTCCTCTCCAACCCGGTCCTAGAGGTACACACACCTCCCCTCCTCCTCTCCAACCCGGTCCTAGAGGTACACACACCTCCTCTCCTCTCCAACCTGGTCCTAGAGGTACACACACCTCCTCTCCTCCTCCTCTCCAACTCCTCTCCTCTCTAACCCTGTCTTTAAGGTACACACACCTCCTCTTCTCTCCAACCTGGTCTTAGAGGTACACACACCTCCTCTCCTCCTCTCCAACTCCTCTCCTCTCTAACCCTGTCTTTAAGGTACACCTCCTCTCCTCCTCTGCTCTCCTCTCTAACCCTGTCTTTAAGGTACACCTCCTCTCCTCCTCTGCTCTCCTCTCCTCCTCCACCTGCTCTGCCCACCCAGCCCACCACCCTGATACTTTATATTAACTTTATAGCAGTGAAATTTTGCTGTCGTCTCAGATCAGATTAAGGAACTCTTAAATGCAAGATGTTGCGTAGGAATGTGTGAAAATGTGTTTTATTTTTCCAGGCTTTTGGAAATGCAAAAACACTAAAGAATGACAACTCAAGCCGCTTTGGGAAATATATGGATATTCAGTTTGATCACAAGGTAGGTGAAGCATCAGTTACATGTAATTACCAATTCATAATACAATAAGATTTACAGAAGGATGGCCACTACATGTATTTAATTTACTATGATTTAATTCAATTTTAAGTTCTGTGTTCATTTTATATAGTGCTTATGACAATTAATTGCCTTAAAGGTGTATTTCCATCGTGTTTTCATTAATTTTGCGGTGGTCTCTAGTATTAATGAATGCCCTGTGAGCCGGTTTTGGTGAAAAAAATGCTTTAGTGCTTCTGCTTCAGGCTGTTCTAGTTTGGTGGAGGAGATGGAGCAGGGAGAATGACAGGTTCTCGGCTATGCTAGTCACAGGCAACAATCATTCAAAGCCCATTCGGTCATAGCGAACCAAAAGAAGATCTAAATGTTCTACATGAACACACATACTTACCTATACTTCGCTAAGTGAATGTGTGCTGCAACAAAACTTCTCCAGTAATCACAACTGTGGCATAGCTTTTTCTAATTTACAAACCTATGTGACTTTGTTGGGCTTTTTCTTATTCACTCGTTTTTCCTCTTACTTTCTATTACTGACTAATGGAGGCAATCGGGTTAGAAGAACATTTTCACGTGCAGCATGCATATGCAACCCGGGGTGACCTGTCGTATTTCAAAAGAGCAAGTACTAAACGGTTTCTCATGGAAGTACTCCTTTAAGGTGTTTTACCAAAGTCACACAGCTTTACCATTTAGAGTTGCATAAAGTGGCAGCATCTGATGGGATTGATCTCCTATGCAAAACAACACTAAACCAGCCCCCATTCCTACCGTCATAAGTAACATGACAGGCTGACTTACGTACTTGCTGCTGATAAAATCATCTGATGTTCAACAGACTGACAGACAGGCTCCTTCAAGCGTCCTCATAAGCACTGACCTTTCCGACCCCTAGGGCGGCGCTGTGGGCGGCCATATTCTGAGCTACCTGCTGGAGAAGTCGCGGGTGGTGCACCAGAACCACGGCGAGAGGAACTTCCACATCTTCTACCAGCTGGTGGAGGGCGGCGACGACGAGCTGCTGCGATGGCTCGGCCTGGAGAGAAACTGCCAGAAGTACAGCTACCTGGTCCGGGTGAGAGGCAGTGTGTGAGATATGAGGATCCGTGTGTGAGATATGGCTACCTGGTCCGGGTGAGAGGCAGTGTGTGAGATATGGCAACCAGTGTGTGAGATATGGCTACCTGGTCCGGGTGAGAGGCAGTGTGTGAGACATGGCTACCTGGTCCGGGTGAGAGGCAGTGTGTGAGACATGGCTACCTGGTCCGGGTGAGAGGCAGTGTGTGAGACATGGCTACCTGGTCCGGGTGAGAGGCAGTGTGTGAGATATGGCAACCAGTGTGTGAGATATGGCTACCTGGTCCGGGTGAGAGGCAGTGTGTGAGATATGGCAACCAGTGTGTGAGATATATGAGGATCCGTGTGTGAGATATGGCAACCAGTGTGTGAGATATGAGGATCTGTGTGTGAGATATGAGGATCAGTGTGGGGTATGAGGATCAGTGTGGGGTATGAGGATCAGTGTGGGGTATGAGGATCCGTGTGTGTGAGGTATGACGACCAGTGTGTGAGATAGGAGAACCAGTGAGATACGAGAAGAGTGACTGCAGTAGTTATGATGTAGAAGAAAGAGAAAACAGCATATTAATCTGAGCCTTTCG
Organism: Coilia nasus; assembly: GCA_027475355.1. Lineage (NCBI taxonomy): Eukaryota > Metazoa > Chordata > Actinopteri > Clupeiformes > Engraulidae > Coilia > Coilia nasus. The sequence continues at coordinate 33,960,614 of CM050209.1, read as the reverse complement.
CCGTAATAATATCTCAGTGCTGTCTTTGTGCTCTGTGTCCTTCTGCCGCGTGTGCAGGGGGAATGTGCCAAGGTGAGCTCCATCAACGATAAGACCGACTGGAAGACGGTGCAGAAAGCCTTCACGGTGATTGACTTCAGTGAGAAGGATGTGGAGGTGAGAGGCTGATGAACAAACGCAAAAAATGTTTATTTAATTATTATTTTTTTGAATGCAGTTTAAGCTGCTCTACTGCCTTTGCTCTTCCCAATATGCCCGAATCAGCATGTTCTCCATCTGTTTGTGGTATAGATAACAGCATGTATGTGTATCCACTTAAGTGAGAGAGAATGTGGGACTGTGTGTGTGTGTGTGTGTGTGTGTATTAGTGTGTGTGGCTCTGTATACCAGTGCTCCTTAATGGCGACTGCCCTCTCTCTGTCATCCTGCAGCAACTCCTGGCCATCATTGCCAGCGTGCTCCATCTGGGCAACCTGTATTTCGACAAGACCATCAGGGGCTACGCCACTCTCAACAACAGCATGGAAGTACACTGGCTTTCAAAGGTACATTCAACACCAAACTGCTCTGAAGTACACTGGCTTTCAAAGGTACATTCAACACCAAACTGCTCTGAAGTACACTGGCTTTCAAAGGTACATTCAACACCAAACTGCTCTGAAGTACACTGGCTTTCAAAGGTACATTCAACACCAAACTGCTCTGAAGTACACTGGCTTTCAAAGGTACATTCAACACCAAACCGCTCTGAAGTAACACTGGCTTTCAAGGAAAAGCAGCTGGCTGGCTGTTTACTAGGTGACTGAGTGTAAAGTGCGGTTACTAGGTGACTGAGTGTAATCTTCTGTTACTAGGTGACTGAGTGTAAAGTGCTGTTACTAGGTGTCTGAGTGTAATCTTCTGTTACTAGGCGACTGAGTGTAAAGTGCTGTTACTAGGTGTCTGAGTGTAATCTTCTGTTACTAGGTGACTGATTGTAAAGTGCTGTTACTAAGTGACTGAGTGTAAAGTGCTGTTACTAAGTGACTGAGTGTAAAGTGCTGTTGCTAGGTGACTGAGTGTAATTTCTCTGCTGTTTTCAGCTGCTTGGGATCCCAACACAGACTCTGCAACAGGGTTTAACTCACAGGAAGATTGAAGCCAAATCTGAAGAGGTATTTTAAGACCACATTTCAAACAGGATGCCATGAATCTTTCATGTGCTGTTAGTGACACAGATATTATGAGATCACGAGGAGGGCTTCTACTCTAGCTGTGCTTTAGCTGTTTTCATAAATGCCTCTAAAACTGTCAAACCACACAGCTGTCATCTGAAACTGACTGTACATTGTCTGTTCCATACAGTGGTATGCATTTTTACTTGCTGTTGGTTTGTGAAGGGTGCACTTCTGATGGTGTCTCTTCTTCTACAGGTGCTCAGTCCCTTCACTACAGATCATGCAAAATACGCTCGGGATGCACTCGCCAAAGCCATCTATGGCCGCACATTCAACTGGCTGGTGGCCAAGGTCAACGAGTCTTTAGTTAACAAGGTACACTTATGAAATGCTACAGGAAATGCTTGAATGCATGAAATGCTTTAATATGCACAGGTCAGGGTAATATGTATCGGTCAGTAAACATAATAGCAGTAACATTAGTAGGGTGGTAAGAAGCATTTAGAATTTGACACACCTGGAGACGTGTAGGTCCATGTCCTTTCCTGTCCCGTACGTCTTCCTGTCCCCACAGGATTCCACAAGGAAGACCGTCATTGGCCTCATCGACATCTACGGATTTGAAGTCTTTCAAGTGAACAGGTCTGAAGCCACTGAGCTCTTCAGTTAATTCTGTCCACAGCTATACTCACATATTGCCAAAACTAGTTATGCGCCTATGGAAAATATAACATTGAAAATATGATGTTCAATCTTAACTGTTGTTTCCTCTATTTAATATGGTTATTGTTGACATATTCTGATGGCGTATTGTTGCAGTTTTGAGCAGTTCTGCATAAACTACTGCAATGAGAAACTGCAGCAGCTCTTCATCCAGCTGACTCTGAAGTCGGAACAGGAGGAGTATGAGACGGAGGGGATTGAGGTAGGTGGAGTATGAGAGAGGGGATTGAGGTAGGTGGAGGAGTAGGAGAGAGGGGATTGAGGTAGGTGGAGGAGTATGAGAGAGGGGATTGAGGTGGAGGAGTATGAGAGAGGGGATTGAGGTAGGTGGAGGAGTATGAGAGAGGGGATTGAGGTAGGTGGAGTATGAGAGAGGGGATTGAGGTAGGTGGTGGAGTATGAGAGAGGGGATTGAGGTAGGTGGAGTATGAGAGAGGGGATTGAGGTAGGTGGAGGAGTATGAGAGAGGGGATTGAGGTAGGTGGAGGAGTAGGAGAGAGGGGATTGAGGTAGGTGGAGTATGAGAGAGGGGATTGAGGTAGGTGGAGGAGTATGAGAGAGGGGATTGAGGTAGGTGGAGGAGTATGAGAGAGGGGATTGAGGTAGGTGGAGGAGTATGAGAGAGGGGATTGAGGTAGGTGGAGTATGAGAGAGGGGATTGAGGTAGGTGGAGTATGAGAGAGGGGATTGAGGTAGGTGGAGGAGTAGGAGAGAGGGGATTGAGGTAGGTGGAGTATGAGAGAGGGGATTGAGGTAGGTGGAGGAGTATGAGAGAGGGGATTGAGGTAGGTGGAGTATGAGAGAGGGGATTGAGGTAGGTGGTGGAGTATGAGAGAGGGGATTGAGGTAGGTGGAGGAGTATGAGAGAGGTAGGTGATGAAGCATAGTCATCTAATCACGGTTCTGTAAGCTTCATCCATTCAGGTTGGGTTGTATTACAGCAAAACATAAGTAAAGGATGTGTTAACACATACACATATTTTTGACTCAACCATCTTCAGTTGCATTTGACTGTAAAAAATGCTGTGGTGAGTCTTATAAAGTATGCTTACCTGACCTGCTTGTCTTAGTGGGAACCAGTGCCATACTTTAACAACAAGATCATCTGTGACCTCGTGGAGGCGAAGTACAGAGGCATCATCTCTGTCCTGGTGAGAGACTGGCATGTACACACCCCTTGACCTCTGTCCTGGTGAGAGACTGGCATGTACACACCCCTTGATTGGTGTCGTGTGTCGTGTAGATTGGTGTTGTAGTGGCCCCCTCACACACCTTCATTTGCACTCAGACTCCTGATACACACATGAGCAATGAGATGCCTAAACAGCGGCGTACACCACCTGTCCTCTACAGCAAAAACCTGAAATTAGTCATTCTGATTTTGCCCATGTGTGCCAGTTCATTCTTTCTAGAAGAAGGATGTGTTTGGAAACACAAATGCCTCGTCATTGCCTGGTGTGTCCTATAGATGTGTCATGACTAACTGGTGTGTCCCATAGATATACCTGTGCAAATGTCTCATCACCACTCAACACACCTGTGTGTCCCCGCAGGACGAGGAGTGTTTGCGCCCTGGAGAGGCTACGGATCTGACCTTCCTGGAGAAGCTGGAGGAGACACTGAGTGGTCACCCCCACTTTGTCACGTGGGTCTTCACCATGAATGACACGTCGTGTCCACTCTTATTCATGCCCAGTCCATGCTCACAGAGACTATCATAAAACAACTGACTTTGCCTTGCATAGACCAAGAGCCTGTGCAAAGTATCATATTTTAATTCAGCACACTAAGAAAGTAACACAGCTTTTATGCTGCCAGAAAGGCTACTCTTTTATTGCCTATTATGAATTTACATTTACTCACAGTTTTAGGCTGCTATACAGGCTGTCATTATTGCCTATTATGATATTAAATTCCCTCCCTTCCACCAGACACAAGCTGGCAGACCAGAAGACCAGGAAGACCCTCGATCGCGGAGATTTCCGCCTGATCCACTACGCAGGGGAGGTTACATACTCTGTCCAAGGTAAGACAAATCTGTTTTAATAATATCTGAAACAAACCTAATGAAATCCACTACGCAGGGGAGGTTACATACTCTGTCCAAGGTAAGACAAATCTGTTTTAATAATATCTGAAACAAACCTAATGAAATCCACTACGCAGGGGAGGTTACATACTCTGTCCAAGGTAAGACAAATCTGTTTAATAATATCTGAAACAAACCTAATGAAATCGTTTAATATGGTTGTGAATCTTTTTTACTCCGTTGGTCAGTGTGGTTGTTTTACTTTTTTCACCTTCTTTTCAAAAACGTTTTAAGCGTTTTGTACTTGCTTATGATTGTCTCTCTGTATGCTTAACAGAGATGAAGACTTAAAAGGCGTTTTGTACTTGCTTATGATTGTCTCACTGTATGCTTAACAGAGATGAAGACTTAAAAGGCGTTTTGTACTTGCTTATGATTGTCTCACTGTATGCTTAACAGAGATGAAGACTTAAAAGGCGTTTTGTACTTGCTTATGATTCTCTCACTGTATGCTTAACAGAGATGATTGTACTTGCTTATGATTCTCTCACTGTATGCTTAACAGAGATGAAGACTTAAAAGAGTCCTTTAAAGAGAATAATTTGATTCGTGGAGTCATGGGGATACATATTAAAAGCTTGTTTGCTGTTTTACTTTCTCCAGGGTTTCTGGATAAAAATAACGATCTCCTGTACAGGAACATCAAAGAAGTAGGTATTACACCTTCTTTGCACAATAAATCTTTTTTTTTTTAGTTTTCTGAACTAAAAAAAAGTAAAGTAGCTGATCTTGAGCTGTGAGTTTTCATTATCTAATTTAGCTGAATGTGTGATAAATCACGCCATTTCAGGTGATGCGACAGTCCCAAAATCATATCATCAAGCACTGTTTCCCAGCGAACGAGCCCGACAGCAAACGAAGACCAGAAACGGTACAGACTATTCGACCTTCAACATGACCTATACATTAACCCTTTGTCTTCGTTATAAGGACACCCTATGCATGCTGGAAACAGACCTATGTATTTGTGATAAGGACACCCTATGCATGCTGGAAACAGACCTATGTATTTGTGATAAGGACACACTATGCGTGCTGGAAACAGACCTATGTATTTGTGATAAGGACACCCTATGCGTGCTGGAAACAGACCTATGTGTTTGTGATAAGGACACCCTATGCGTGCTGGAAACAGACTTATGTATTTGTGATAAGGACACACTATGCATGCTGGAAACAGACCTATGTATTTGTGATAAGGACACCCTATGCGTGCTGGAAATAGACTTATGTATTTGTTTGGCATGAAGGACATGTTTATCTCTGTGACGAGGACACTGTGTGCTATGAGAGGTGCCGTGTGTCTGAGTGTCTCCGTGGTGTCTGTGGGTGTCTCCGCCGTGACTCTCGGTGTCTATGTGGTGTCTCTGGGTGTCTCCGCCGTGACTCTCGGTGTCTATGTGGTGACTCTGGTGTTGGTCATCTCCACAGGTGGCCACGCAGTTCAAGAGCAGCCTGGCAGGGCTGGCAGAGATCCTGATGTCCAAGGAGCCCTGGTATGTGCGCTGCATTAAGCCCAACGATGGCAAGCAGCCAGGTGAGCGATCAGGCTGGGTGACTGGTCTACCTGACCCACCCACACTTCAATCTCACCTCCATTAGCACCTGTAATTGCCATTGGGTGTGCCGAGCGCCTGCTCACATATGCGTGTGGCTACTCACAGCTGAATTATTAATGGTGGTCATCCGGTCTCGTTCTTGCTCTGACCTCCTCTCCTCTCCGCTGTAGGACGATTCGATGACGTCCTCGTGAGACACCAGGTGAAGTACCTGGGGCTAATGGAACATCTTCGGGTCAGGCGGGCAGGCTTCGCTTACAGGAGGAGATACGAACTTTTCCTGCAGAGGTACACAAGTACCACATTACAACTGACATCACCTGCCACAGCCTTTCTAGTGAACAATAAATATTTAAACAAGAGCACAGAGTAACCAGCACTTATTGGGAAAGTGTAGCATCATAATAGTGGCTCCGGTATAGTACACCTGAAATTCACTGTATAAAAACACAGAGTTTAGTAAAGTGTAAAGTGTAAAGATAATTCATATTAAATTAAAGAGTTTGAAGGCACATGAAAAGACTGATAGAGCTCCTAATTATTCGTTTTTTTGTATTTATTATTATATTATTTATATTAAGTTATTACATGGCTGTCTTGTTTCTGATAAGGTACCTGTATCTTGAGGTAGCTGTTTTGTTTCTGATAAGGTACCTGTATCTTGAGGTAGCTGTCTTGTTTCTGATGAAGGCACCTGTATCTTGAGGTAGTTGTCTTGTTTCTGGTAAAGGTATCTTTATCTTGAGGTAGCTGTCTTGTTTCTGGTAAAGGTATCTTTATCTTGAGGTAGCTGTCTTGTTTCTGATAAAGGTATCTTTATCTTGAGGTAGCTGTCTTGTTTCTGATAAAGGTACCTGTATCTTAAGGTAGTTGTCTTGTTTCTGGTAAAGGTATAAGCCGCTGTGTCCAGACACCTGGCCAAACTGGAAGGGCCCGGCGGCGGAGGGCGTGGCCAAGCTGGTGAAGCACCTGGGCTACGAGAAAGATGAGTATAAGATGGGCAGGTAAGCACACAGCCGCAGCCAGGTGGACCTCCAGAGCGGTATAGCCAGGTGGACATTAAAGTTTTATACCCAGCTGGGCATTTAGAACATTGTAGTCAAGTGGGCATAAAGATCATTAGTCAAGTGGACATTTAGAACATTATGGACTACAAGGAATGTGCCATTGGACTGCAAGAAATGTTGTGTTTTTCTTGCCAAACTGTGAACCCTAGATTTAGAACATTATAGCCAGGTGGACATTTAGAGTGTTACTGGGTTAGATTTACAACATCTCATTTAGGTTTGTCTAAAAATGCTAATAGTACTTTTCATTGTTTTTCCAGAACAAAAATTTTCATCCGTTATCCAAGAACTTTATTTGCCACCGAGGATGCATTTGATGTTTGCAAACACAAACTGGGTGAGAAAGTTAAACGTGTATGTTTAACTTAAGAAATGTTTATTAATGTGCACACCTGTCTCCTTTTTGATGCCCTCTGGCAAGACCTTGTCCTGATGAAGGTTTGCTGTCATTAGGGTCTGAATCTGTAGTGTTATGAGGTATGCATCTATAGTGTTATGAGGGTCTGCATGTGTAGTGTTATTAGGGTCTGGATCTATAGTGTTATGAGGGTCTGGATCTACAGTGTTATGAAGGTCTGGATCTGTAGTGTTATGCGGGTCTGGATCTATAGTGTTATGAGGGTCTGGATCTATAGTGTTATGCGGGTCTGGATCTATAGTGTTATGAGGGTCTGGATCTATAGTGTTATGAGGGTCTGGATCTATATTGTTATGAGGGTCTGGATCTATAGTGTTATGCGGGTCTGGATCTGTAGTGCTATGCGGGTCTGGATCTGTAGTGTTATGCGGGTCTGGATCTATAGTGTTATGAGGGCTTGGATCTGTAGTGTTATGCGGGTCTGGATCTGTAGTGTTATGAGGGTCTGGATCTGTAGTGTTTTGAGGGTCTGGATCTATAGTGTTATGAGGGTCTGGATCTATAGTGTTATGAGGGTCTGGATCTATAGTGTTATGAGGGTCTGGATCTGTAGTGTTATGCGGGTCTGGATCTGTAGTGTTATGAGGGTCTCGATCTATAGTGTTATGAGGGTCTGAATCTATAGTGAGTGTTTATGTTGCTGGGTGACAAATAATCATGGGCCGATGTGTCTCTCACACACACTCTGCTTCACCGGGCAGGATCCGGTCACACTAATGTAAAGGAGGTATATAGGTGACATTTAACACAGTTCCAACTCAGTGAATACTAGCGGGAATGTAAATGTTTTAAACTCTTTTCTAGAGGAGCAAAGGCACTTGGGGGCTACAGCTTTGGGGGCTTGGACCCCCTCTGTCTCACCGTCACCGTGCTCCATGAGCAGCCCAGTGCTACTGTGAGAACTCCCCCCAACCATCATGTTTTCATCTTTCCCCCACAGCCACACAGATCCAGGCCAAGTATAAGGGCTACAGAGTTAAAGGGGACTACCTGAAGCAGAGAGAGGCGGGTAAGTGGTGGCCCAGAAACCCCGGCTCCTTGGGCCTGCCGTGTGCCCCAGAATGCTTTCAGGCGGCACACTTTTAGAGGAGACTGGTGACACTCTACTACACCTCCTCTAAAGTCTGCTCCAACACACACACACACACAATAGGCCCTTGTAAAAGTGTATGCGCATGTCTGTATTTATTTACTGATTGAGAGACATAATCAAGCAGATAAATGACCATCATGTTTGTTGTTGTTTGTGCCTCTGAAGAGGAGGGTTTCCTGATAAGGGAGCAAAGAAAAAGCACTTTTGAACCTCAGCTAGGACGACCACTGAAAGTTTCCTCATTTGTTTTGCTCACTAAACTGTTTTATTATCGCCTGGTGTGTGTTTGTGTTTGCTCTAACCACTCTGCCTGCTTCATGTGTGTTAGCCACAAAGATTGAGAACTGCTGGAGGGGTCTGCTGGCCAGGAAAGAGAAGGAGAGGAGAGCATGGGCTGTCAAAGTCATTAAGAAGTAAGCTGAAAACACTAGGAATTAATTCAGACTCTTTACTGTATACTATGAACACCATTAACCTGTACTTTATGGCATCAGTTATATTGTGCTTCTATGCCTGTGCACACCATAGGCGTAGCCACGGGTGGGCTGTGTGTGTGTGTGTGTGTGTACCATAGGCGTAGCCACGGGTGGGCTGTGTGTGTGTGTGTGTGTGTGTGTGTGTGTGTGTGTGTGTGTGTGTGTACCATAGGCGTAGCCACGGGTGGGCTGTGTGTGTGTGTGTGTACCATAGGCGTAGCCACGGGTGGGCTGTGTGTGTGTGTGTGTGTGTGTGTGTGTGTGTACCATAGGCGTAGCCACGGGTGGGCTGTGTGTGTGTGTGTGTGTGTGTGTGTGTGTACCATAGGCGTAGCCACGGGTGGGCTGTGTGTGTGTGTGTGTGTACCATAGGCGTAACCACGGGTGGGCTGTGTGTGTGTGTGTGTACCATAGGCGTAACCACGGGTGGGCTGGGGTGCGCCTGTGCACACCCATTTGTCAATCAGGCCCACCCAATCAGAAGGCTTGTTTTGTTTGATTGACTGTTTAAGTGATAATAGTAACCTATGTGTTTTGGGCTAGACCCACCTGGCTAGACCCACCTGATTTGTTTCTGGGCCCACCCTTGTTATGATTTCTGCCTATGCTCCTGATGGACATAAAGACATTGTGTAGAAATGAATCTCCCTATTTAGGTTTAATTGTATGAGTATTCAACTTAGACCCATTTTCACAATTCCCAGAAATAATCGCTGTCTTATAGGTTTATCAAAGGCTTCATGACCAGGAACCAGCCGATGAACGTGGACAACACTGAGTACCTGGCCTTCGTGCGGCACAACTACCTCATGAGGCTCAAAGACAACCTGCCCAAAAACATCCTGGAGAGACACAATTGGCTCACCCCTCCGCCCATCATGAAGGAGGTACGCCGCTCAAAGATGGCCGCCGCAGCGGGGCCTTATTCATACACAACATGAGTACCATCAACTCCATAACTAAATAAATAATATGAATAGCATAATTGTGGCTTACCTGGATGTTAATGTTGATGATAAATTATCAATATTTATGTTATGTAATGTAATAATCACCACCAGTTATGCAAGGACTGCTTTGCATAATAAAAATACTAAAATGATGATTAAAAGGAATCATGAACAGTTTAGAGAAAACACAAGATACTTGTGCAACTAGGACGAGTACTTTTGGGATACGAGAATTACGCCAGGTCCTAGTTTGATCATTATGGACCTATTTTCCTGTAACTCTACAGAGGAGATGTAAATGTATGGAGATAAGGGACTAAGCACCGAAGTAACGTGTAAATGTGTTTTATGGTCTTATCAGAATATCAGAAACATCATTACTAACCATTTAAATGATACACAGGCCTCACATCTCTTACGCAAACTCTTCACTCGAAACATAGTGCGGAAGTATGTCAAAGGGATGACAGCACAGAGGAAAGCACAGGTAAAACACACACACACACACACACACACACACACACACACACACACACACACACACACACACACAAACACACACACACACACACAAACACACACACACACACACAAACAGTGTATCATTCTATTATACATTCTATTAATCTTGAAGACACAACATAGGAAAAAAGAATGATTCCTTCATTCTTTGCTAAGATCCGGGGACCTCCAATGTGAATGAACCTGTTGTTAATATATCTATTTTGTTGTTTCTCAACTGCCTGATTTATATCATATAAATGTACATTTATAAAGCTGGTATAAAAGTAGCTGGTGTGTGTGTGTGTGATCCTGCCACCAGCTGCAGCTGAAAGGGCTGACCAGTGCACTGTTTCGCGGCAAGAAGGAGAACTACCCCAGCAGTGTGGGACGGCTTTTCGCTGACACGAGGATAAGTACGATTACCGTCTTTACAACACGAGCCACGCTCAGTGTTTGATTCAAAAAGACATCATGCAACAACCTGATACTTGATACATTACAGTATGACATGGTAATAACATGAATAACAAACATGTGTCTCCTTCTGCCTTGTGTGCAGATGAACAGGACATCAACATTAAAGTCTTACAAACACTCAACCTGGAGGGTGTGAAGGTATTAATATTTACACCCTGCGTACTGAGAAGAAAATTACCTTTGAATCTCTGTACCACACAAAATATTACCAGTACTCTGAAATATCACCTATTTTGCTATTATATTCAAATTTTGTAAACAAACCAGGACTACTTTACTCAGATTTTTCAGTCATGCTAATATTGTAGATAACAGAATGAAGTAAGACCGTCCTCCATTAGCTGTCTGTCTGCGTCGTTCCCTAACGGCTCTCTGTTCTTCGTCACTCTCCTCACAGTACAGTGTCCCCGTCATCAAGTACGACCGCAACGGCTTCAGGCCGCGCTTCAGACAGCTCATCTTCACGCAGGTGGCTGCCTACCTGGTGGAGGAGTTCAAGATCAAGCAGAGGATGGAGTACGCCTCACTGAAAGGTCGTTACCATGGTGACCTCTCAGGCTATGTGTAGATCATAAAACTAAGATGTTATATAATGTTGGAAGTAGAGTCTTTAGCCCTATTTATAAGTAAACATTTTAAAAATGAATCGTCATTTTGGGTCTATTATGTTTATGAGTAAATCAATATCACATGTAACAGTAACGTTGCAATATCATACAAAAACATTACCGTAATGGCAAGTTAAAGTTGGCAATACTGTCTCATAAAAGAACAGAAACTTGTGCAAACATTGGGCCAACTTTTATGAAGTACACTCATGTTAAAGATTTTTAATATTGTTAATAATAATAATAATAATAATAATAATAATAATAATAATAATAAGTGATGGATAGGTGTGTGTAAGTACATTGTGTGTCTAAAGACCAGCTGATATGTCTTCCCTTAGGAATATCTGTGAGCAACTTAAGTGACAACTTCCTGATTTTCCACGTCATCTGTGATGCTCCTGTCAAGCAGAAGGTAGAAAATATACCCCCCACCGCCCCAAAAAAACATACATACAAATAAAATATATCTATATAAAATAAAATATAATCTAAAAAAATAATCTGTAGCCACACTGTTTTCTAGCTGTGTGATGATATAGTGTGTGTATGTTGTCAGGGGGACGTTGTTCTGCAGTGTGATTACCTGTTTGAGGCTCTCACCAAACTCTGTGTCATCATGAACAGGAAAAGCATCATCAGCATCGTCCAGGGAAGGTGATGGCATCACACACTAACATATAAATCAATCTCAAACATGCCACACATTCACATGTAACTCAAATCAACATCAACACATGACGCATTCCTTTTAGCTTTTTTCATCTCATCTCATCTTTTATCATATCCTACTTTACACAACTAAATACGAGGGAGCGCACAGCACTGACATGCTGCATGTGGCTTTACCTGCTTGCAGTGTGAGGTTTGACATCTACCCCGGCAGGGAGGGCTTTGTGGACTTCAAGAGCGGCCCAGAGGCCATGGTGTACCGCGCCAAGAACGGCCATCTCATGGTGGTGAGTGAAGCCAAGCGAAGCCGAGTACCACTGTAGCTACTGTATGTGACTCTTACAATGATACAAGGGGATCTATCCGTCACATGCCACATACACATACACATACTGGGTGGAGTAGAACATGCAGTTAAATTGTTGATTGTTAATCCAAACTGCATGGGGAGGAGGGAGTGAAGTGCAGAGAATGCATTTGGCGGGGATGGCTACTTCCTATATATACTCCCTATATATACTCCCTAATATATACTCCCTATATATACTCCCTATATATACTCCCTTATATACTCCCTAATATACTCCCTAATATATACTCCCTATACATACTCCCTGTATATACTCCCTATATATACTCCCTATATATACTCCCTAATATATACTCCCTAATATATACTCCCTATATATACTCCCTAATATACTCCCTAATATATACTCCCTAATATATACTCCCTAATGTAGGGATGGCTACCTGATGAAAGGTAGAATAGGTGATGAGGGGTGGGGAAAAGTGCATACTTAGCTACTCTCTAATATACGTCCTATATATACTCACTATATATACTCCCTAATACACTCCCTATATATACTCCCTAATATATACTCCCTAATATATACTCCCTATATATACTCCCTAATATACTCCCTAATATATACTCCCTATATATACTCCCTAATATACTCCCTATATATACTCCCTATATATACTCCCTAATATATACTCCCTATATATACTCCCTAATATATACTCCCTATATATACTCCCTATATATACTCCCTAATATATACTCCCTATATATACTCCCTAATATACTCCCTAATACACTCCCTAATATATACTCCCTATATATACTCCCTAATATACTCCCTATATATACTCCCTGTATATACTCCCTAATATACTCCCTATATATACTCCCTATATATACTCCCTATATATACTCCCTAATATACTCCCTAATACACTCCCTATATATACTCCCTAATATACTCCCTAATACACTCCCTATATATACTCCCTAATATATACTCCCTATATATACTCCCTAATATACTCCCTATATATACTCCCTAATACACTCCCTATATATACTCCCTAATATACTCCCTAATACACTCCCTAATATATACTCCCTATATATACTCCCTAATATACTCCCTATATATACTCCCTAATATATACTCCCTATATATACTTCCTAATATACTCCCTATATATACTCCCTATATATACTCCCTAATATATACTCCCTATATATACTCCCTAATATATACTCCCTATATATACTCCCTAATATATACTCCCTATATATACTCCCTAATATACTCCCTAATATACTCCCTATATATACTCCCTATATATACTCCCTACATATACTCCCTAATATATACTCCCTTATATACTCCCTATATATACTCCCTAATATACTGTATACTCCCTAATATACTCCCTATATATATTCCCTTATATACTCCCTATATATACTCCCTATATATACTCCCTATATATACTCCCTATATATACTCCCTAATATACTCCCTATATATACTCCCTAATACTTCCTATATATACTCCCTAATACTTCCTATATATACTCCCTATATATACTCCCTAATATATACTCCCTATATATACTCCCTATATATACTCCCTAATATATACTCCCTATATATACTCCCTAATATATACTCCCTATATATACTCCCTAATATACTCCTTGTATATACTCCCTATATATACTTCCTATATATACTCCCTAATATATACTCCCTATTATATACTCCCTATTATATACTCCCTATATATACTCCCTATTATATACTCCCTAATATACTCCCTAATATACTCCCTGTATATACTCCCTATATATACTCCCTAATATACTCCCTATATATACTCCCTATATATTAGATTAGATTAGATTCAACTTTATTGTCATTACACATGTATAAATACAGGTAACGAAATGTCGTTTAGCATCTAATCAGAAGTGCAAGAGCAGCAAGTGCGATATGTACAGTATATACAATATAGACAGTAGTGAATTATGTACAATAAGTAGGGCAATATGAACATGTGGGTGTACTTTATTGTTAAACTTTGTGGGGGATATAAACAGATGTGCTATAAACAACTATACAGTAGAGCTATTAATATATATGATGGGCTATGGACAAGTATACAGTTGTGCTATAAATATATAAGTTAGTAAATATGATATGTATGAACAATATGTACAAGATATATACCGGATGAACTATAACACAGAGGTATACCAGATGTACTATAACACAGAGATATACAGGAGATATACAGTATTGACAATATACATTTTTGTTTTGGGGTGGAGTGCCAATGGATGCGGGGATTGGGTAGAGTTCACTGACATTGGGAGAGATGGAGAGGTGAAGAGGGACGGGGCGTGGAGGTAGTGGTAGTGGTGTCATGGTAGGGGGAGAGAGTGGTGGCGTAGTAGGGGGACTCCCTAATATACTCCCTATATATACTCCCTAATATACTCCCTATATATACTCCCTAATATACTCCCTATATATACTCCCTATATATACTCCCTATATATACTCCCTAATATATACTCCCTATATATACTCCCTATATTTTAGTTGATACAACGGTGAGTGGGAAAAGGTCTTTAACACTTAGCAGCGAACTTAAATTGGATACCCCAAATACATGTCTTTAACACAGAAATTATTTGAACTGTTCCAGGAATCTGCAAAGACTAAATCGCGATGACTGTGAATGCTGGGAGTCACGGATAACGTCCAGATGCAACTTTAGCTTCCCTAGAGCGACCTCAGTCCAGTCTGGTCATTTGATTGCACACAGCAGCATATTTACCAGGAGGCTGCCAAGTCCTATCACACAGACTTCAATTTTCCTCTACAGACCTTTGAAAAATGGTGTGAACTTATGGTGCAAAATGCTCTCACCAAGAACTGTTTATCTCCACAGAGAAAAAATATGCAGCTAATGAATCCGCCGTTATCATCAACTAGTGACTATCATACATGTGCTATCATGCTAGATTGTTGCTGAAGCCTCATCCTGCTTGTTAAGACACATAAAAGTGAGCTACGACTGGAGGTGGACGTTGCCATAGAGGTTACGATACTATACAATCACGATATTTGGGCTGTGGTCAGATGTCACAACTCTTTATACTTTACAAAACAGTATTGCGATTCAGTGCTGACATAAATGATCTATTTCCCTTAAGCATGCTTTGCATATTTGGGTGTCCCCGCAGCCATCTTGTTCCTGCGCAGTAAAACTGTGCTATGTGCTGTTCCCCATGATTTGGACGTATATAACAAAATAAAATGAAAATTAATATACACTGTAAATACAAAATTGTTTGCTGCCACAGCAATGGCTCTGTACACTTACACACAATGTAGTTTCCTACTTTAATCTAGAAATCACAACATGGCAGCAAAAAATAAATAAACACAAGAAATAGACACAGATAAGTTTTTTGTTGTTTTTTTAGGGGGTCTGAATCTATCTTTGTGTTGTCATAAAAGATTTTTTTGCCTTAAAATTTTACATTTCTAAGAAAAGAGGTCTAGGCAGTGCACATGCTTTGTGAACCTGTTCTAAGTGTGCTTAAATTGTATTTTCCTGTGTTGTACAGGTGGGGAGGAGAATATCTGTCTAACTGCACAGCGATGTTGCATAGATGTACAGTAGCCTTCATTGTACACAAGTGTCACTTCTGCAAAAGCCACATTAGTTTTGTTACAGGCATCATGGCACCAGTTAACGAGGTCTTACTGGGCAAATGCCACTGTAGCAGAACAGATGATCTCACAAATTCAGATAGTAAAACATACAGTATGCAGAGCATCAGGTTGGAGTCTGGAGTCTGTGCTGGGGTTTTCTAGCCTGGTAAACCCGCCCCTCGTATGTAATTACATTTTGTACAGAGGGTCTGGACCGGAATCTGTTGAGGAGCGGAGCTGAGGAGAGGAGCAGTTCTAAGCGGTCCAAGCAACACCGATTCAATCAGCAAACAGAGGGTGTGTTCGTGAGCCATGATGTTGACTTTGTGGGCTACATTTCATTTGTAGTGCGTAGGTAGGCTAATTGCATACGTGACAACCAGGCGTTAGCGATTGGGCAAAGGCAGAGGCACTTGTTTTAAACTTCAGCAGAGTCCACACCTCCAGGAAGAAATCGTTTCTCACGGCCTCCGCTTCAGACCCTCTGTACAAAATGAAATAAAGTACGAGGGGCTGGTTTACCAGGCCAGAGGTTTTCTGCAATGCAAATCAATCCCCCATGTGTGGAGCCGTAATGAAACACGACAGAGCAGGCCTTCCCTACACAGGGTGACCGCCATATTGGAAAAGGTGGTGCAGATCTGGACAGAAATGTTTGTGCTGTGCAATGTTGAGCAGGCAGCCAGTCTTGATCCTTTCTTCAACATAATTACAATCGCTCCCTTCTCAAGTTTGGCCTTGCAGGACTAAACAGTGGAAATGGACAGCATTATTCCCTGGCCACATCACTACACAAACGAGACAGTCATTTTCAAAAGATGTCAAAATACTGTATAGGTTGTAGGACATAACCGTGTAATTTTGTGAACTAGCCATGTGTATCATACTTTTATACCTCCACCAAGAACCTGCTTTACAATAAAGACGAGACTGAAAGCGGCATGTGTACAAATCTTTAATGTTTTTATTACCATATAAAATACAATCTACGTTTAGTAAATACAATCTTGTGCAAATACAAATCTCACATGAAATGATTGTTTTTTACTGCATGACATTTCACTAAAATAATTTTGTTCTTGATTTTAAAACCATTGTGGTTAAGGAATGCCTCACAGTACAAAGCATGCTTGATCTGGTCACTTCTATTCACCTACGATGTAGATGTTAAGAAAGCTACGGCTCATTTCCATTCACCTACGTAGATGGTAAGAAAGCTACCTACCAAAGCATACCGTCTCATTTTGGTTGCTAGTGTCCTAGGCAGAGAACCACCATTAATCACATACAGGCACTTAAGAGGGACACTACTGACAAGCATATGGAAATGCATCAGTGACATCGGACACTGGTTTCCAAGAAAGCATGGCTGGGCTCTGGCACTAATCCCAACTGCAGCTGCTGTTATGCCAAACTAATAAGCAGTCATTAATTAAGCACAACATTGTGTGATATGCCTACTTCACTGCCAATAATCAAAGTCTGCTTCACTTCACTCTCTGCTGTATATTAATATGATTCAGTAGAACAGAATGCTCCTGATCACAGGATAAATCACTTGCCAACAGCAATAATCCGGAATTAATTGAGACAAACCCCAGACCTCTGCATGACAAGAAATACTCAACCGCTTTCAATTACAACTGCAGAATTTCATTTCATCAAACCAGAATCTTTTTGTTTATTACGGTCTTTACTGGTAGATAAAATATATAAAACATGTTTTCAGTGAAAGCTAACATCTTAAATATGAAGTTATAATTTTGAGAGTACATGAGTGAAGGCGGAACAGGACTAAGTAAGTGCCAGGTAACTTAGTAAGATCTCTGCTGGCCAAATAAATGCACATCCAGGAGTAAGGCACAAAGTCTTCAGTAAAGTTTTCTGTGGTGCTAGCATACTTTACATATGTGAATGCTGAGATCAAGTTTTGAGTTAATATTAATACAAAAATAATATCAATACAAAATATGAAATGCTCATAACTTGTGCTTGGGGTGGCTCATTGATGCTAAAATATCTCTTGTGAATCGAAGTACTAACTCGGGGAAAAAGGAAGACAAAAAAACTTGCCGTACTTTCTATAGACAGTCTCAGGTAGCACAGAATAACTTCATACCAACAGGGGTCTGTAAAGCTCGCAATAAACTCTGTCTGTAATCGTTTATGCTTTACATTTAATTCTGTATTCAATCTGCAAATTAAGGTGACCTGTACAATATGACAAAATGTCCTGTGCGAGAGGGAGGATTCCTTCAGGGGTTTTTCATCGTTAGTAAATACTGTGAATACTTTACACTTAGTCATATAATAATTATGTGTCATATCTGACGAGAGCGAACACTATGGGTCACCTAGCGGTACAGTGCTGCACAGGGCTCCATCACAGGGCTCCATCACAGGGCTCCATCACAGGGCTCCATCACAGGACCCTTCCTACTACAACAGCATGGAGATGCACAGCATTGGTCTGGACTCAAACCAGAGCTCAGACACAGACCCAGCAAGTGCAGGTGCTCAAAGGGTATATTCTCACAGAAAGAAGGAAAACAAAAAGACCTTAATGAACAGCTCAGGGTCTAAAGCTATCGTCCAGCATCAGAATGTGGTTTGGTTGCTAGCCCTGGTCAAAGGGGGCTGAGAGAAGAGCATGTTAAAGTGAGTCTAAATATTCAGGTGTGCAACATGCTTTTCCCCACGACAAAACACAGGATGTAGCATGTGCATCTTATACGCCTGCACTGAAAGACATGCAGAATTACAATTGTTGCCAAATCCCGTAATCACATGGCAAAGGCATGAAAATGAGTTTCTTAATGTTGTGAGCACTTAGGGACAAAGAAAGCCTGAATTACGCTCATACTGAAAATAGCAGCTGCAGAATGTCTGAACCAATCCTAAAGACATACACAAACACAAACACACACACACACAGGAAGGCTGTAGCCTCTGGCCATGGGAGCATTGGACTTAAGAGGGCCGTGCTTTAGGTCCCCAAAGCGTGCATGTGCCTGATTAAGATGGAGTATCAGGGATGCTGTGCTGCCCTCTCCAAAAGCATCATTGTGCAGTTGCCATGGCCACATACACAGCATTTACAGTCTCTCCATCCTGTCAAGATGGCCGAAGCACAACGTTGCTTTTGGTCAGACACAGTCGCCTGTTTGCTCCTATGGAGTTTCTTCTTGGTCAAATACTTCATACAGAGGACTGTGCATACACCCCCTTGACCAGTGGCAAGCGCTTTATAACCTTTCAGCATAAGAACAATGTGCAATCCTTATACAAACCATGTCTGTTTGAAGGGCTTTTCTGGCATAGAGGGTCATATCTGCCCTGACAGGCAGTGAACTCACAGTAGTGGTATGTGTGGTCCTACACGTGAGGTTGCTGTGGTAGCAGGCTTGTCTGGGCAGTGGTCTCGCAGGTAAAGTGTGTGTGACTGGCAGTGGTGATGTGTGTGTTGAGGAATGACCTTTGACCTCACTGGTGGTGGTGCGTGCGGTCGTCGGGGCGCTTGATGTGGATGCGGCGGATCCTCTCGATGCGCTCGCGCTCCTCGTCCTCGTCCAGGTGGTGCGAGCGCCCCGCGGCGCCCCCTGTGGCCTCCAGCAGGGCATTGTCAGGGCCGCGGCCATCTTGGGACTCGTACAGCAGGATGTTCAGCGTCTCCTCGTAGATTCGGGCTTCGGGGAACTCAACCTGGGGGAGCACACAATGGACTGAGTTATATTCATTGTACAAAGTCAATGTCAGCTTTACTGTCTAAACTGCCATATGTACAGGACAGAACAGAAATTACATTACCCCCTATTACGACCCGCGATACAGCAACACAGATCATTTACAAAATAGAAAAATAGAAAAGTAACATTAAGCGTACCGACATAACACTAACATAATCTTACAGCATCACGAGTGCTGTCCCGTACATGAATGCCAACAGTTCACCATTATCTTCCCAAGCTTCTGACATGCATCATAGTCACAACGGTGCTCATAGCACATCTTCATTACCATTAAACAAACATCGTGATAATCTTAACCTTCTCTGCCAAAACCGCTACTTTATTAAAGCTTCACTTGCCTGAAAATGTTTAGGTCGTGGGTGTGGATGTCAGTAGCATTACAGAGGAACAGATAAATATCGTCGCTGATGTTAAATAGGAATTTATTTCTTACCTCTGCTTCTTCTCAGTGTACACTTCTGTGTGTGTGTGTGTGTGTGCGTATGTGTGTGTGTGTGTCTCACCTTGGTCTGTTTCTTCTCGGTGGCGTAGACGATGGATGTGCAGCACACCTCTGCGATCTTGCGTCCCTGGCCGTAGAAGGACCAGCAGCAGATCTCGTCGCCGATCACGTCCTTGATGAAGAGGACTCGCCCGTTGAACCGCAGTGACAGCTTGTCAAACAACTCGATGTTCTTCAGCAAGTTGTCGTCCGAGTTGCTAAAAACAACACGAACACATCAGAGATTTACAGAATTCTCAAAGCACAACATTCTGTTATCAAGCACAACATTCTGTTATAAGACACAACATTCTGTTATCAAGCACAATATTCCCTTATAAAGCACAATATTCCCTTATAAAGCACAATATTCCCTTATAAAGCACACCATTCTGTTATAAAGCACAATATTCCCTTATAAAGCACACCATTCTGTTATAAAGCACAACCCTGCAGACTGGACTACTGAATGATATTCTACCCTCCTTACCTGGTGTAGGAGTACTTATTGTTGCTTCTGTTGTATAATAGTTTGACGCTGGGCTGAGGTGGGCACACAACAGAACAGGTTAGCACAGCTCTCTCCATGTTGTTATTGACCAAAGCTTAAAACACATTTTACATCAAAGGGCTACAGAGGACGTCTACAAAACAAAAAACTGAAGAGACTTTTCAATAAAACAGACATGTAACAACTTTTAAGGATTACTTCATAAGGGACGTTTCTGTAGGGCTGGGCGATATGGCTGAAATCTGTATCACGATATAAGTGTTTCATATCGGTCGATATCGATAATTATTGAAACATTGTGTGACCTATTTAAAAGTAACAGGAGGGAAAAATCTATTCATTTTTATTTTTTTAGCTTAGCCTTCCTCTGACAGGCAATAAGCATTCAGGCAAAATGACTGTCAAAACACGTTCAATGTTACGATCACAATGAAAACTGAGTGATCCGAGAAAGCTCCGGCTGTCTGAACAGTGTGAACACATTAGGATAAGTGGTTTTGATAAAGTGGTATTGTATCATTGAAAATATATCGATATGGCGATATAGTGTCAAATACATATCGATATAAATATTACGATACGATATTACGATAATATCGATATATCGCCCAGCCCTACGTTTCTGTGTAATAATGTATCACAAGACACAGAAGAAATAGGTGTGACCTCACTAACTGAAATCTTTTGAATCACTGACATCTCTTTAAAAAAGTAGATTAGTCCCCACTCTTACCTTGTTAGCTGTAGTTATTACCCCAATATTACCTTGTAATCTGTAGTTGTTATGCAGTCTTACCTTGTTAGCGGTGGTTATTAGCCTCTGCTCTTCCTTAGATGATGTCACCAGTGGAACTTTGCAGAAGGGCTCGTAGGTGTCTTTGTTCTGAGAATCCCACAGGGGTCACATAGGGGTCATGTGAGGTAAAATAAAACTTAAATGAACTGCGATTCCACAGTGACAGGCTCACATGAACACCCCACATCACCTAAGCAGGGACTCAAATGGGTTCTTAAAAAGTGACAAAGCCCACTTTTACAATTAAATATTTTGGAAATACACTAACCAAATTCTAAAAACACTAAAATAAGGCTGTATGTGTGTGTGTGTGTGACTAGTGACTGAATTGCCCTCAAAATAATTGGGTTACATTTTATTTTACTGTCCCTGTTACATTAGTTA
This sequence comes from Coilia nasus, assembly GCA_027475355.1. Classification (NCBI taxonomy): domain Eukaryota; kingdom Metazoa; phylum Chordata; class Actinopteri; order Clupeiformes; family Engraulidae; genus Coilia; species Coilia nasus. Next base: position 33,938,872 of record CM050209.1, on the reverse strand, counting down.
GGTACAGTGTAACGCAGTGTGTAACAGTACGTAAGATGATGTGTGTGATAAGAGCGCACCTGAAGCGCGGCGAGGCACTCGTCGGCCAGCCCCTGGACCAGGTAGTACTTGGCCTCGGCCAGCAGCTCCTCCGTCTCGCGCCGGCTGTCTGGCAATGGCACAGCGCCGTCCCTCAGGTAGTTCAGGATGGTGCCAAAGTGCTTCCCACAGCGGTCGATTAAGATCCAGCCTGCATACAGCACACACACACACACACACACCTCAATGCCAGTTTACCAACACCTTCAGTTGTACCATTGCTTTGTTAGGCAGGACATTTTCAGCACCTGACTACAAACATCAAACGAACTGTTAATTCAAATCATTTTCACCAGAAGATTTTGTAGGCCTAATGATAATCATTTGAAACGTGAACACACATAGAAACAGAAAAACATGGGGAAATGACACTAATACACGCAGGGTATGGCAGGATGCTCTGCTTAAAGGAGAGCTTCGGTGTAAATGAAAATTGGCATGTTAAAACATCAGTTGGTATGTGTAGTGAGGAGCAAAATTGATTTAGCCTGTTGCATTCAGAGTTTAACTATTTTTATCGTTTGAATGCCAGAGCCTTTGTTGTACTACCAATGGAGTGTGGAGTTTCTTCAAGCTGTTTTAATGGTTTAAAAATAGCGAAGTTGTCATGCTTCGTCTAAGGGCACCTACCACTTCCATTGTTAGCCTTCTGGGTCAAACGATAAAAAGTAGTTAAACTCTGAATGCAACAGGCTAAATCAATTTTGCTCCTCACTACACATACCAACTCGGTATGATGTTTTAACATGCCAATTTTCATTTTACACCGAAGTTCTCCTTTCAGCACCCTCTGACATTGTCTGCGGTGCTGGGTAGCTTTAGGTTACCTTCGCTGTCTGTGAGAACCTCCATCCTCCCGCTGAACATGGCTTTCAGCATGGTGTCCTGCTTGGTGAGCGTCTGCATGGTGGTGTAGTACAGGGCGCCCCCTACGTTCAGCTTCACGTACTTGCAGCCTGAGCAGGAGCCCTTGAAGGAAGTGGTGCGGGTAGTGGCCGCAGGTACTGCAGTGCTGACCGCACTCACTCCCGACATCTCTTCCTGTGAACACAGGTACGGATACATTCGAGCAATACATTCTAAAACAATTTCACACTTTTTAAGCAACTTATCAGATATAGAGGTGTTAAGTGCAATTGGCCACACCTGGTTCCTGCTAGCCATCCAAGTTCTGTGGTTCAAATCGGACCACAGACACAATATCATCACAAGAAAGCGGTTTGGCAGGTTAAAACACACTGGCACGTTGCACATTTAAATGTCATTCTGCACTACACGGGTTATTTGTGGATCAAAGTTTATGTCCACAAGATAATGTAGCAAACTTAGTTAAAGGCCAATACGCCACAAAACTACCAACAACATTGTAACGTACACCATGTACCGTTACACAATGACAACTGGAACACCCCCAATGACAGTGACGAACGCCACTGTCAGAAAACATGTACCAAAGTTCTGAGCTAGCAGCAATGTTACTCATCATTGGCTAACCTATACTGTAAAGAGAATCAACCTAGCGTCATCTGATATGTAATCGAAATCGGAATGTCCGATTTAGCCTGGTTTACAACACTGGTTGCCCCAAGTTTATAAGTTATAAAGACAATAAGACATCGCTGATGACTTCTGTTTGGAGAATCTAGCTGCAAACCCTGAAAGTTTGCCTGGACCCGCGCAACTGAGTAGGCTTGCCACTTTAACTTCGTGCATTTAGCATAGCAAGCTAAGCCCAGGAAGTTGACTAATTAAGTGAATAAGTAAGTTACAGTCTTGACAAACAGGTTATCGTAATAAAATATGACCTATATAATAATGGTACATAGTTTCTGTCAAGATCCCAATAATACAAAATGTGTAAAAGCACAATCGTAATACTTCTTACCATAGAATCCCTGGACAATCCGTCCGTCCCAGTTAGCCAAAGGAAACAATTTAACTAAGGAAAACAATTGTGTCACTCCTCCCTTCCTTTTTCCGGTTTGCCAATGACGTTATCATATGGGAATTTTTACACATCAGGTATTTAAAAAGGATTTCACGAACTTTCACAAACTTAGAAAAATCTGTTTTGAAACATAAATAAATAAATAAATAAATGTATATTTATGTCTATTACTATTTCTCAATCTTTTATACCTTTTAATAACAGCCTAGGCCTACATTTAGACAATCCTGCAAAAATGGTTTGCAGACCACACATCAGCGGTTTAGTCTACCTTAAAGGTGCTATGTAAGAAATTTATGGTAAGTATGCTTCATCATAAAAAGGTCAATATATATATCACCAGAGATTAAGGAAGCATGTCCTACTGATCTTTCTGACAGCAATAGTATATTACAGCCGGGACGTTCTCATTTCACTATTAAATGTGCAGGCTGAAAATGCAGTTTTGTGTTTTGCCCCTACAGGGCAAACAATGCTTTACTGTAGTTTGAATTTCATAATGCACTGCTAAGCTAACCTAAGGCAGAAAGTATGACCAGGATGCAATGGCAATGTGACACCGTATTAGACAATAATGTGTTCTGTGATTCATTAAGTGATTTTGGGGACAATGGTCAGATTGTTTATAAAATGCTTCTTTGACAACAAAAAGGTGTAAAAATGACCTAAAACATAAACAATTTCCTTTGAAAAATGTCCTTTTGTTATTATTGTCCCTCTGTATGTGTATTTTGTGCCATCTCAAACTGAGCCAAGTGACCTCAAGAAACACATTTGGGGAGGAGAGAGGGTGTGGAAATAGTCGATGACACCCTCCAGTTATTTCTCTTCTGCTGTATGTGTTGTGCCATGTGTTGGGCTTGTGTTGTTCCCCTTGTCAAATCTCTTCTTCACAAGTGTCTGTGTCAGAGCGTAAGACTTGCCTCCTGTGCTTTCATCTGTGTGAGATCATTGGCCAGCAAAATTGCACTGCTTGGGTTGAATGAGGCACAGGAGCTTCATTAACACACACATACAGTTTAAACTTTTTTAACCAACACTCACAATCCTGATCAGCAGGTTTTAGCAGCAGATGTCATGAACGATCTGGAGCCTGTGGGTGGGATTTTTACTAACAAGGAATGAGGAAGACTCTAACGTGGAGTAATCACACATGACGTACTGCTGGCAGGAGAGGCAGTGACTAGAGGCATGTTATTGTATTAGCACATCAATTATTGAGATCTGAAGGACCCTGTGAAGTTTTAAAAAAAGAAAACATAATATAAATAAATAAATAAACAAATAAATAAATAAACAAATAAATAAGACACTTAAATAAAACACTTACAGACTTCTTTACTATAGAATATGTATAGTGTCCTATATTGTTTATTGTTTTCTCATACAGTCTATGGCAGGGGTGTCCAAACTTTTTGCCAGGGGGGCCGGATTTGGCGAGGTGAACATGTGTGAGGGCCAACCATTGTAATGACACGATAGAAACACAATAGGAATTACAATAATAATAATATTAATAGTACTACTAATATTAATAATATGCAAATGAAGTACTTCATGAATTTTTTGTTGCAATGGCATAGTTTTTGTCTTCACATTTCAAACACAAATGAAAATGTGTTTACCAAAATTACTGTGCATTTTATATTTGAAGACCAGTACTAAAATGCAGAAAAAGTCTGAGTGAAAAAAAAAACAGTATTCACAATTCACTTCACTTCAATTCAATTCACAATATGGTTTGCAGAATTATGAAATCAAGTTTTAGGTAGACCTTACTTGAACATGAACTCAAAATGTGTTTGGGGTCCAGCCACTCTTGTTTAGCAAGGTCTGGTATCAGGAAGGACACAAAGGCCTGTTGGTGCAATCATTCAAAAATAAAAAACCAGTTCAACGGGTGATAATATTATCTTAAATATTGTTGGTGAGTCAGAGCCGAGGCATATTCAGGATACACGTGTCACCATGTTGAGGATACTTTTACTCATCTCTTTGTTCCAGGCTTTTGTGACTGTAAAATCAGGTAATGGCTATTTTAAATACTACAGCACCAGCTCTACTCTGCCTTGCACTGTAACAACTAAAGTATGAGAGATGTAATGTGATTGTGGTTTTAGGAATGGCTCATCATGAAGGGTGTTGCTCTGCTTCTTTGAGGTTCACGACAGCTTGACTCCGGTTGGTCTTGTCGTTACGTACTCCAGAAATTTTACCCAAAAGATTAAGACAAACATTTGATGAACACTATTTTATGTAGTATGTAATTAACATGAACAAGCTAATATTCTTCCCTCTAGTGTTGTGCACGCAGGGAAGCCCAAGTGTTTTTGTAAGCGCATGCATGCTCATAACTTTTTGATCACACAGGTTGCTTTTTGCCGCAAATGCCTGCTCTAAGATTTGTCATAAAGGATTCATTTTTTATTTATATGCCCAGAAAACCTGTAACCCAGAAGTGTGATTTTTATGGCAAATAGGAGGTTGGCTGTAGTAACAGTTTGTATGGTTTGATTTAGATACTATAGAAATGGTGCACTGACCTAAAACTTTCAGTAGACTGTAGGAGTGTGTGTATCAAGTCAATGCCAAAATCAAGCACTAAGCTAGCTTTGTGTTGCTGCTACGATACTGCTTCCTTTAAACCCCACTCATTAAAACATAGGCTCTTAAGATATCTAAATATGGCCATTAGTCATTAGAAACATAGGCTCTTATGGTATCTCACCCTAACTGTCACATTTAAATTGCCACTATAAACAAGTCTGCCGTGATCAAAAATGACATGATTAACTATGACATTGTGATATATTGCCAGCTTTACTGTAACATTTGTTTTATAGTTTATCTCTGTTCTTTCCACAGGATCTCACTCACTCTGGGCCCTTTTAACGTTCATCATTGGAGACACGCCTTTCCCAGAGTTCAGTGCAGTTGTGATGCTGGATGATATTCAGCTTTTTTATTATGATTCAAATGTGGAGAAGATAATATACAGACAGTACAGGTCAGAACATGTGCAGGAGGAACAGGAGGATGGCAGGATTGTATTTGGAGACCAGTATCACAACATGAAACACAAAGCCTTGCTGTCATACCAAAAGCTCAACAGTACACACGGTGAGTGCTATACAATGCAGCAAACAGAGTTTATCACAGTTTCTCTTTGTTCTTATTACTTATTACAAGACTGTGTGCGGGATTTGTTGCGCATGCGCACTACTATGGCATGGTAAAATTCCGGCAGACTGTTTAGTGCTGGCAAGTTTCTGGACCACAATCAGGTTGTCCGGAACGTACCATCTGCCGTGTCAATAGCACAAAGCATAAAGGTCCAGAAATTAATAACTTGCCCCAGTAGTGTGCCATGTAAATAGGGGCCAGAAGCTGGTCCAGAATTCTGGACACATAGCCACTGCCATTTTAATTAATCCCTTTTTTGTACCTTTACCAAAGGAATACACGTTCAACAGAGAACGTTTGGTTGTGAGTTACTTGACAATGGCACAGCTGGACCACTACGATCTTGGAATGCTTTTAATGGGGTGAACGAGGAAGAGCTGCGATACAGTACGGAACAGAAAACTCTTCGAGTTGAAGTTGAAGGGTCATCATTGTGGATCCACATTAAAAGGAACAGCCTTGAGTGGATGTTTGCCAATATTTACAGCCCAATCTGCATCAAAACCTTGAAGAATTACCTACATACAAGGAGAAATCATGTGATGAGAAAAAGTGAGACAGGTATCTCTTGATTTAATGTTAAGAGTTTTGATTGACAGTTACTTTAAACACTGCAACGATTTGTTATTTACAGTGAAACCTAGAGTCAGGTTCCTTCAGAAGACACTCCCAGACTCTGGAGTGGCCAAAGTGACCTGCCTGGCCACTGATTTCTACCCTCGTCACCTCAACCTGACCCTGCTCAGAGATGGCCAGCCTGTGCCTGACCACCAGGTCACTGGGGGGGAGCTGCTACCTAATGGAGATGGAACCTACCAGATGAGGAAGAGGCTGCAGGTCAGCGCAGAGGAGCTACAGCAGCACCCCTACACCTGCACAGCTCAACACCTCAGTCTGGACAACAAACTGGATTTTGGATTGGGTAAGCATTTTTACATGATAAATGAATGAACTGTAATTTTACTAGAGCAAGGTCACGGTCAGAAAATAATATAAATATAATCGACGATGATTTTACTAACACTGGCTCTGCTGCAGAATATGAACCAGGAGAAGCTTTAGTGCCCGTAGCAGCCTCTCTACCAGTCTTACTGGTGGCTTCTGTGGTTGGAGGCACTGCTGGTTTTATACTTTGGAAACGGAGGTGCAGAGGTAAGCCACTACTGCTTACTCTAGCTTTAGCCTGTAGCCAAAGAGTGCAGCGCTCATTATAATGCATTTTGTTTCTCTGACTCAACCATTTGATTGTTTTGTATTACACAGGTGGCAGCACATCAAGTTTGTCTTCCTACAAAGCTACTTCAAGTAAGTTCATATATGTAGTTAGGAAATAATGTTTCTCACTGGCAACCGCTATAAGCTGCATCTGTGTGCTGGACCACTAAGTCCTGTCATCCTGCTCATTTTGGTTGACATAGCTCTGTCTCAAACAGACAGCAGTAGCTGTCAAATACTTCTGTCACTTTATCACAGTGCAGTTCAGAGGCATCACTCTCATCAATCTAAAATCTCATTTGTTTATCCAGGCACAGAGGAAGAAACACAAGCTGACATTGTCTTCTCTGCACAACAACAGAATAAAGCACAGCCAGTTTTTATGGTCAGTCTCTCAGTGGTGGAATAGACCCGTCAAGTTCTAATGGAACCCAACTCTAAGAATACAAGACATATGCCAACCTACGTTCACATAAGAGCCCACTTTAACAGGGCGTTGCATAGCTCTAGCGCCACTGGACTACAGAGATTGCTGACTAGGGCCTACAAGGACTGCCTACCTGTGTTCTGCTACTGTATTTATCTGCTCCGACACCACTAAACCGCAAGAAATGTTGTCTTGTAACAACCCTGCTAAACTGTAAAGCACTTTGAGTTGCATATTGCATGTATGAACTGTGCTATACAAGTAAAGTTTTATTATTATTATTATTATTATTATTATTATTATTATTATTATTATTATTATTATAGCCTACTTTGAGACAATTAAGACTCCGCTTTGTGTCGTTATCCCTTTTATCTCTCGTTTGCGGTGGCGGGGGTCGCAAGATGATTTCCAGTAATATTGTTTTTCCCTCTTTGCTAAACAAAGAAAGGACCATCACCCTCCCATTAGCAGGAATTAAATGTGTGACTTGTTGTCGTTCTACTGCCCTTCCCGATTAGCATAGCTAACCGCAGAGCTCCTCTGGCAGTCACCCACTGTTTAAATCTGCATCCCAACGTCGGGTTTCAGAGCACGTGGATTATTATAACTCAGGTACAACAACACCCTCAGTGCGTTGTGTGCTCTGAAATCCTCACATACGAGAGTCTAAACCGGCAAAATTATTTAGGCATATGAACACCAAACATTTCAGCCTCACAGATAAACCCAGTGACTCTTTTTTAGCAGAAAAGAGAGTGTTACGGGGGCAGAAGAAAGCCATCACTAAGCAAACAACTATCTCTGCAAAGGCGCAGAAGGCTTCATGTGAGGTGGCATATTTCATTGGGATAAACTGGCCACGGAGCTGGAACAAGTGCCATCTCCTATTGCATCTCCCGCAAACACCCCAAATGAACACTAATTAAATTGCGCCCATCCACCACATTTAGTTTTTAACTTTATATCTGTTCCAGGGTACTTGCTTGTTCGTGATATGTCCGCATGCGCAGCATTTTGTAAAAGTTATGATGGGATGTTGGCTATTTGTTTTCGCTCGTGAGTTTGGTAATAAAATACACTAGCTCGGAGACTGCGTGAGTTTGGTAATAAAATACACTAGCTCAGAGACTGCGTGAGTTTGGTAATAAAATACACTAGCTCGGAGACTGCGTTCAGTTTTGTTTTCGCTCGTGAGTTTGGTAATAAAATACACTAGCTCAGAGACTGTGTTTAGTCGCTCGTGAGTTTGGTAATAAAATACACTAGCTCAGAGACTGCTCGTGAGTTTGGTAATAAAATACACTAGCTCAGAGACTGTGTTTAGTTTTGTTTTTGCTCTGCTGCCCTTCATATAAAACAGCCACATTAAAACTGGGGGTTGCGGTCTGAAATGTTTGGGAACCTATAGCATCTGTTAAGAACAAGTAGGGCATGGAAAAGTCATTTAGGCTAGGGTGACCAGATTTCCAGAGTCTAAAACCGGGACACTATGTGTGACGTCATGCGCGTGCACATTCTCTTAGGCATTGTCGTGTCGTAGGGGAGACCGGGGACAGTTGCAACAGGGGATGGTTGCACCGTGTTACTTTTCTCCGATCAGAAATGAGCTAGAGTGATGACACTCACACTGCACATGCTCAGTTTGATGCTCCACCTTGCAGAGGTAAAATCCGCAGACTTGAGAGCGGCTTCAGGATTTAGTCAGAAAAAAACGTTTTTTAAGGCATGAAAGTAATTTTTTTCTTCAGCATTGTTTTTGTTATACTGTTGTTACTGTTTTTGTGATTCAGCTCAAACTTATATGGTTTAAACCAGTAATATGTTAACTTTTAGCTACTATGGTTAGCATGAATCAAGATCACCTTGTTTAGCTAGCACATAAAGTTTTATCATGGCTGACAGTAAGGGGGACGGTTGCAACAACTGTTGCAACTGTCCCCATACAATGCATTAATTATAAAAACAGACAACATAACAATATTTTAAACATTTTTTATTAGTTTTTCCTTGTTGTGTGTGCATGTGTGTGTGTGTGTGTGTGTGTGTGTGTGTGTGTGCGCGCGCACTTGTCTGTGCCAATGCGTTTATGCAACTGTGTGTTTATGTGCAGAGGACAACACAGTGAGTCATATATATATATACAAAATATACATATATTTCTCTCTTTTTTCAGTATGCCCAGAGTGCTAAAATGAAAATGATAAGATATAGATTTTTAAAAATGGTTCAATTGTTATGACCAGACACATTGTTAAAAATTAATGGATAAAAAAGCTTGATAAAAAGTAAACGATGCAACAATTATATATATATATATATATATATATATATATATATATATATATATATATAGTTTTGACAATAAAAGTTAATTTCCTCAGAAATCGCTCCATTCTTCCTGTCACTGAAAGCCTTCTGTATTTACATCAATTTGAGTCTTTGACATATGCACATAAGGTTATCCAAGCAAATCTATAATTGCCATCTGATCAAAGCTTAATACATAAATAACACTGCAATGGTATAGTGCTTACTTTTTCAATAATAATCTGTTTATTAACACTGAAATATTGTATTTGTAACATGTTGCAACCATCCCCAAGCAATGTTGCAACTGTCCCCAGGGCTGGGGTCAGTTGCAACATCTGACTCCTTATATTCACATGCAAATTGTAAAGAATGTACTTTCTGTATTCATCTTTAAATGGTTTTGACAATTAACAGACAGATGTAAGTTTATTGTATAAAACTTGTATTTGTCTAATCTAAACTGTCGCTGAGTAACAGAGCCAAATGCAAAAAATGTTGCAACTGTCCCCGGTCTCCCCTAGTCTAGTCTGCTATCGAAGAAAACCGCTAAAACACGGCCGCTGTATACTGCAAGATACATTGTAACATTGACTGCGAAGATTTCGCAGAGCGCACCTTCCATTGTCACTCACACACACATTGACTCTGAATTACTGGAAGCTTCATTAGGATTTAATTTAACAGTTTTGTATATGCGATCGCTGTAATTTGGGCAGCTTGATGTGGTGTTGGGTGGAAACCGGGACATTTGTGCGTCCCGACGGGCTTCTGTTGGGACTCGGGACACGCGACTAAAAATCGGGACTGTCTGGTCACCCTAATTTAGGCATTCATTTGGCTACGAGAGTTGTCATGGCTACCATTCATAAGCGCATTGATATGGAACCATGATTCAAATTTTTGAGATCTACTCCAAAGTTAGCCTGTTATACAAAGTTAATTCCCATCTCATCAGCCAGAAAAGACAATTCCGCTGCTAAGAGATAATTGCTAATATTTTTTATGTGAATTTTCGGAAGATCATTTGTGTTACTTATTGTGACCACGCTGAACAGGTATTTCTAGACGACTAAAAATCACCTCTGAGTGTTCTCTGGGAGTTCATTATAATCATGGTGATTTGCATGTACAGTAGCTTACTTAAATTTAAATTCATACTGAGCATTGCAGTGCTTGTCGCTAAAGCAGCTGTATGGAGAACCTCTGTCTAAATACTCACACATTTTAACACACACACACACACACACACACACACACACACACACACACACACACACACACACACAGAAAGAGAGAAACAGAAGAAGGATTCTCAAGAACAAATAGACCACGCCAGTCCTTCGGAAGGGTGACGAAAGGAGAATCTTCCAGGAGAGGTGTCATTGGGGTCACTGTCTCACCTGTGTTATTCACACCCAGGTAGTGTGGGAAACATATATCAGCGGTGCAGTGAGAACCAGCAAAGAATCTCTCAGTCAGACCAGCGAAAATGAAAACTGGACATCTGTACTAACATGTACACACGCTTTGATCTTATATGATCTTTGTCTTTTCCGTTTTGAAACACTGATTTGTTTGGTTTATATTATGTGGTACAAACACTAAACTACTTCAGTTTCACTGTGGCTGTGTACAATATGTGTGTTTTGGCCTAGTGTCCTCCTGCGGTTACTGTGAGCTTTTACACCACTGTGTTCAGACACTGAGGAGAATATCAAATTGTTCGATAATGAAACATATTAAATTGCAAAAAATTACATTTATTACATCAAGCTATTTATCCATGTTTTTGGGCACAGTAGTCAGGTTGTTTATGTTTTCTTCACAAAATGTGTATGTGATAATGGTTTCAGGAAGTGGGTCATGATGAAGGGTGTTGACAGCTTGACTGCGGTTGGTCTTGTGGTCTGGTTACGTGCACCAGAACTTTTACCCAAATGATTAAGAACAGACATTTGATAAATACTATTTTACGTAGTATATACACTCTCAGAAAAGAAGGTACAGAATTGTACTTTTAGGGGTACAAATGTTTATCACACTGGCAGTACCCTCAAAGGCACATCATTCCACCTTTTAACCACTGATTTACAACTAGTTTGTACCTTCTCCAGAGCTGAATAGGTACACATCAGTACCTTAAAGTCCACATATTAGCCTTTGGGGGTACATTATTGCACCGTAAGATACAGATTTGTGCCCCTACTGCCCACCTATTTCTGAGAGTGTTCTGTCAGCAAAACCACTGATAATAATCCTCCATTCTTGAAACCACTCCTCTCTTTTATATGAAAGCTTATAAAAAGAGGTCTGACCCTAACCTGTTTACTGGCTGATAGTCAATGCATGATCTGATCAGGAAGCTGTGACTTTGAAAGAGCACTTTTAAGAATTCCCCTGAAATACCATTAAAACAGCTGAAAAAAGAGATACCCCTTTTCTGTCACTGTCATATACGTTTCTCTGGTTGTCTGGGTTGCATGTTTGCTGTATATTAACTTCGTAGATATGCACCTCCCTTAGCCTGCCTCCGCACTAAGAGGAAAAAAACAGCTAGATTTTGGGCACACCCCTCCTTTTTTACTCTTCTCTCTCACTGTTTTGAAATGATTTACTCTACATTTATTTTGGCCTTACACAACTCTGGAAGGGTTTTTCAGCTACATTTCCCCTAACATTTTGTGTATGTGTGACTAACTATGTACTAATAGCTTTCTCCCACACATTTTGCCTTTTTAATCTTTGTTGTGTTTTCATTGGCTAATTTTCATTCTCTGGTTTAGACAGAGGGCGGGGGTTGCAGTGGTGCCTAATTTGAATCACCAATCAAAAGAGTAACAAAGGAGTCCCAACAAAGGAGTCCACATGCATAAGCAGATGCTCCCCGGATGTGCGTTATCAGGGAGACCTTTGCCATTATAGCGCTATAAACTACAGAGATGCTTATGAGGGAGGATTAAATATTTCACTACAATCTACTTGACTATAATGACCTCAACAGCAGCAGCACATCAGGGCCAGCAGACTTTGAGCCTTCAATAGGGTTGAGTTCCTGTTGAAGTCTTCAGTGGTCACAGGCAGGGGCTTCAGGACGTACAGTATTCCAGGGCATATTCGGTGCCCTAATGGGGAGAATGCTTCACTCTGGTGCTGCAGCACTGCTCTTCTTCACATTACTCTATGGAGTAGCTGGTGAGTAGCTGTTTCTTGTTACAATTACAAATCCACACGGTATGTGTACAACTAGGGATGTCAGCATTGGTTTGAAATGTTTTCCCATAAAATGACCACTAAGGGATTTCATGCATTGAGCTGCCAATTTGGGCTTTTATTATACTACACATGTTGTTGGTTTTGTATATTTGCAGACTACAAACCTTCTCTCATACTGAAGCCAATTTCATTGCCTGTTACAGTTTTTCTCAGTCACTTTTGTGCTTTTCTCAGATCAGAATGAAAATTCTCATAACTATTAGTTCAACCTCCACAACATTTAGTCATTTGTGCACATCATAGTAGCAATTACTCCTTCCTCTGAACAAATTGCAAATGCTTTTGGACATGTATCAGTTGCTTTCATACAATACAATGTTGTTTTATAATATTATCATTTGCTTATGTCATGTCAGTTAAAATTAACTATACTTATGGATGTTGAATAGTCATTCCCATTAAACCTAATAGTCTTCATTTCATTGCTTAAGTCATTACATACAAAATTGTTGAACTATCTGTCAACCAAATGTTATACCTTTCTTTATCATTGTTTGCTGAAAATGTCTTCTACATTGAACAATTGCTCTCAGGTGAACTTCAGCCGTCTTGGTCCATATAATACACAACATCTGCTGACTTTTCTAGACACTCTTTACAGGGACATAGTCCCTGTGAATGAAAGGAGTGGGGGCTAACTCAACAAGTATGTTGTTGTGTGGGATAATGTCTGTTTTCACCACTCAGATCTGGTCAGACAGTGGTTTGCAGCACATGACAGGATGCTGGTTAAATATCTACCTACCTACTCCCCATTCCTTAATCCGATAGAGGAGATTTTCTCTGCCTGGAGGTGGAAGGTTTATGACCGGCATCTACATGTGCAAATGGCCTTGCTAGCAGCCATGGATGCAGCATGTGACAACATCACAGCAAAGTCATGCAGAAGGTGGATTCGCCACTCCAGAAGATTTTTTTTTTCTCGCTGCATTGCAAGGGATATCTGTTGTGATGTAGATGAAAATATATGGCCAGACAGACAGGAATGTCTGGATGTGCCAGAATGATTTACCTATGGACCAGGACCAGGACCAGGTTGCCATCACTGATTGTGCTTGTTCACATTTGTGCACAGCTGTACCAAAAGGGTGTTACTTATGTTTGTTCTAAATAAGTAAGTGTAGTGTATTTTTCTTTTTCCCAATGCTGTAGAATTGCAAAGAGCATATACAGTAAAAATGTGAAACATACGTATTCAGTGTCTTGTACTCACCTACTCCCGTAACTTTAGCAATGTGTAACTTTACTGTAGTTTTCAAATAGCTGTACAAGTAGTGTATAGTGCTGTCTTGAGCATTTTCAGGCCGTGTCACAGAGTTCGACCTTTTTTTGCATTGTAAAACACTGAGAGAATAAACTGTCATAATGAAAACACGAAAAAGCCATTTGACTATCTTGGTGTCAAGACTTCTCATTTTGATGACACTGGCAGTTTCATTGACATGAATACTTGCTTTTGAGGAATGGACTATCCATTTTGAGCAAGTGATGTGCTTTTGCAGGTTATCTACTAGGTTTTGCAGTTTGCATTAATTGTTTTGAGAAATGCACTAACTGCTGTGTAAATGTAAATACTGATGTGAGAAAAGCACCAAAGTGACTGAGAAAAACTGTAATACCTAATTGCCATTAATAACTGTGATGGTTTTCTTTACTAGTATACTGTGGAACGAGATATTCAGGCAGCCCCTGAAATGAATTCTTGTAATGTTAGCATTAGACTAAAATACAGCACAGTATGAGAACCTGTATGCTCAATTTCCTCCCAGGATTAATGAAGTGCTCTGATTCTGATTATATATATGAGAAAAAAGGTAGATAGATAGATAGATAGATAGATAGATAGATAGATAGATAGATAGATAGATAGATAGATAGATAGATAAATAGATAGATAGATAACCTTTAACCTTTGATGCCTCTCTAATCTATCTAATGTTTTAAACAGGTCAAAAACTTGAGGCATGTTCCTGCCAGGTGACGTGTGTCTCCTTGGAGAACTGCTGTGGTGACTTTAAGCAGTTCTGTGTCGATACGTCCCCATACTCTGGAACTATTTTTGGAGGGACCGATTTTGTGGTCCTCAATGCGACCTTTGACCCCACCTCCAGTGTGACATGTCGGTAAGGGCTGATTATTCATTGCTTGATAGTGCTTATTATCATTTGCACACCATGTGTAAGTCCTATTGCTTAGGGTCTTGGACTTGTGACAGAAGCATAGCCAGTTTGATCCCCAAGCAGTAGGGAAGACATGTTACATGTAGATACACAAAAAATGAACTGTAAGTCTTACCAATAAGTTATATCCTATTCAACATTTTAAATTAAACAACTGGCTTATGTTGATGTCAAAGACACTGATCTGAAATGATACAGAACAGTTGCATTATTACCATCTGTGTTGTTGGTGTGTGTATTTTATTATGCACATTTGTACATGACTGTGTACTATGTGTGTACTTTACTCAGTATTATAATGCCTGGTCTGGTAAAGCAGTCACCATCACGATGTGTGGACTTGGCATTTAGGGTGGCGGTTAATTAGTTCTGGACTGTGTGAGTGTATTTCTGGTTTAATAGACAGGTTGTGTGTGTTGTGTCGTCCTTGTGTAGGTTTAATAGAGAGGTTGTGTGTAGGTTTAATGGAGAAGTTGTGTGTAGGTTTAATGGAGAGGTTGTGTGTAGGTTTAATGGAGAAGTTGTGAGTAGGTTTAATGGAGAGGTTGTGTGTTGTGTAGGTTTAATGGAGAGGTTGTGTGTGCTGTGTTGTCTTGTGTAGGTTTAATGGAGAGGTTGTGTGTGTTGTGTTGTCTTGTGTAGGTTTAATGGAGAGGTTGTGTGTGCTGTGTTGTCTTGTGTAGGTTTAATGGAGAGGTTGTGTGTGTTGTGTTGTCTTGTGTAGGTTTAATGGAGAGGTTGTGTGTGTTGTGTTGTCTTGTGTAGGTTTAATGGAGAGGTTGTGTGTAGGTTTAATGGAGAGGTTGTGTGTAGGTTTAATGGAGAAGTTGTGTGTGCTGTGTTGTCTTGTGTAGGTTTAATGGAGAGGTTGTGTGTGTTGTGTTGTCCTTGTGTAGGTTTAATGGAGAAGTTGTGTGTTGTGTAGGTTTAATGGAGAGGTTGTGTGTGTTGTGTTGTCTTGTGTAGGTTTAATGGAGAGGTTGTGTGTGCTGTGTTGTCTTGTGTAGGTTTAATGGAGAGGTTGTGTGTAGGTTTAATGGAGAGGTTGTGTGTAGGTTTAATGGAGAGGTTGTGTGTGTTGTGTTGTCTTGTGTAGGTTTAATGGAGAGGTTGTGTGTGTTGTGTAGGTGTAATGGAGAAGT
This sequence comes from Coilia nasus, assembly GCA_027475355.1. Lineage (NCBI taxonomy): Eukaryota > Metazoa > Chordata > Actinopteri > Clupeiformes > Engraulidae > Coilia > Coilia nasus. The sequence goes on along the minus strand of CM050209.1, from coordinate 33,923,113 downwards.
TGTGTGTAGGTTTAATGGAGAGGTTGTGTGTGTTGTGTAGGTTAAATGGAGAGGTTGTGTGTGTTGTGTAGGTTTAATGGAGAGGTTGTGTGTGCTGTGTTGTCTTGTGTAGGTTTAATGGAGAGGTTGTGTGTGCTGTGTTGTCTTGTGTAGGTTTAATGGAGAGGTTGTGTTGTCTTGTGTAGGTTTAATGGAGAGGTTGTGTGTGTTGTGTTGTCTTGTGTAGGTTTAATGGAGAGGTTGTGTGTAGGTTTAATGGAGAGGTTGTGTGTGCTGTGTAGGTTTAATGGAGAGGTTGTGTGTGCTGTGTTGTCTTGTGTAGGTTTAATGGAGAGGTTGTGTCTGTTGTGTTGTCCTTGTGTAGGTTTAATGGAGAGGTTGTGTGTAGGTTTAATGGAGAGGTTGTGTGTGTTGTGTTGTCTTGTGTAGGTTTAATGGAGAAGTAATCACCGAGGGCTATGTGGACGCTGAGGGGCGGGGCCACTGCATATCTCCGCTCCTGTACGAGACAGGCTGGATTCCCTTCGAGATTTCCACCGATGGAGTGACGTACAACCAACAGGGGTCCTGGCTTTCAGGTTGGCTGCTTGGTTTTTGAGTGTTTGAGTAAGCGACACCAGAGGGATGAATTTGCATTTAGTTAGTAGCTGAGGAGAGGTACTGGTATAACAAGTGCTTAATAACACCCCACATAATACCTCACAGATGCAAATGCTGACAAGGCATGTCTGATCTGGGGTAAATCATTTGCTAAATAAATTAGACTATGAGTTAGCACGCTATGCTACAAATCAATGTCAACATTTTGTGAGATAGGCACCACTTCTTTCATACTGCTAATAACAAAGTAAAAAAAAAAAAAAAAGATAAAACATCAATGTGCCTGAGGTGCACAGATATACATAACAATTTACAGTTCTTTCACACACTGTGAGCTCTCCAGTATGCAAATGTGTGAGTGATGTCAGTGCTCTGTGGTGCCCTGCGCTAGTGCACCCGGGGAAGCTGGACCCGCGCTTCAAGGTCACCTTGGTGAACTCCACGCAGTGGCAATACTACGGCACCCCTCATGTGGGCGGGGCCCTCCGCATGACCTGGAACACCTCATTGGTCAGGGCCGACAGCGTCAACGTGGAGCTGTGGGGCTACAGCGAGACAGGTGAGACAACACAGGGAGACAGGTCAGACACACACACAGTGAGACAGGTCAGACACACACACAGTGAGATAGGTCAGACACACACAGTGAGACAGGTCAGACACACACACAGTGAGACAGGTCAGACACACACAGTGAGACAGGTCAGACACACACACAGTGAGACAGGTCAGACACACACAGGGAGACAGGTCAGACACACACACAGTGAGACAGGTCAGACACACACAGCAAGACAGTTTAGACTAACACACAGTGAGACAGGTCAGACACACAGCAAGACAGTTTAGACTAACACACAGTGAGACAGGTCAGACACACACACAGTGAGACAGGTCAGACACACACAGTGAGACAGGTCAGACACACACACAGTGAGACAGGTCAGACACACACAGGGAGACAGGTCAGACACACACACAGTGAGACAGGTCAGACACACAGACAGTTCAGACAGGTCAGACCAGCACACAGTGAGACAGGTCAGACACACACAGTGAGACAGGTCAGACACACACACAGTGAGACAGGTCAGACACACACAGGGAGACAGGTCAGACACACACAGGGAGACAGGTCAGACACACACACAGTGAGACAGGTCAGACACACAGACAGTTCAGACAGGTCAGACCAGCACACAGTGAGACAGGTCAGACCCACACACAGTGAGACAGGTCAGACACACACACAGCAAGACAGGTCAGACACACACTCAGTGAGACAGGTCAGACACACACAGCGAGACAGTTTAGACTAACACAGGGAGACAGGCCAGACACACACACAGTGAAATAGGTGAGACACACACAGTGGCCAATCTGAGATATTCCTCAGGGCTCAACATTCTGCCTTTTTCTGCACCACAATATATTTATGTCCAACCATGTTTCTTGATTATAGCTGGTACAATAACATGCCCATTTTAAGCTAAGTAGGGGTAATAAACCATACAATTGTGTGTTTGTAGGAGAGCCTTACTCCGAGTCCTGGGTGGCCAAATGGGAGTACCTGTACTCGCTGGCCCGAGGGTACCCCAACAACGGCAGCTTCAGCTTCGTTCCCCGAGTGGCAGAGGGGCCGTTTTTGGGCTGGGAGCTGGGCTGTGTGCGGGTCAGCCCTGGTGCTCACCCTGATGGGAAAAGGTACGCCACCAACCCAGCTTCTGTGACACAGTAACATGTAGGACACTTTTAACAAACCGCAGTGCATGTGTAAGTAACAGGAGGAAAACATTTTGGCTTCACCTCCTCTATAAAAATAAGAGGAGTCTAAGAACAAATATTGCTGTTGCCGTAGCGATGTTCATGCGGTGTGGAGTGAGGACCATGCCCTGGCGTGGCACCTGGAGGAGGGGTTCCGTGAGGACTCGTCGGCGTGGGCGCTGGAGAAGTGCGTGCAGTGGGATGCGCTGGAGAAGAGCTGGCCCAACTTCCTGGAGGAGACCATCGACTGCCCATGCACACTGGCACAAGCCAGAGCGGACACCGGCAGGTTTCATGTTAGTATAGCAGCGCAAAATAATACACAAACATCACATAATCACATTACACTTAGAGCCATAAACAACAAACCTCTTATTGCTCTTTAAGGTGGCATTAAAGTGAGCTCCACATCACCACACCTATTGCATGCCAATTATAGTTCAGTTACGATATGAAGCAATGTTAACATTAATACTGTGTGACACGATGAGCTAGTAATGTTAATACTGTGTGACATGACTAGCTAAGTGCATGATGAGCTAGTAATGTTAATACTGTGTGACATGATTAGCTAATTTCATGATTAGCTAGTAATGTTAATACTGTATGACATGGCTAGCTAAGTGCATGATGAGCTAGTAATGTTAATACTGTATGACATGATTAGCTAATTTCATGATTAGCTAAGTGTTTATTTCATCACCCCTCAGACGGACTATGGCTGTGACATAGAGAAGGGCAGTGTGTGCACGTACCATCCTGGGAGCGTCCACTGTGTGAGGGCCATACAAGCCAGGTAATGGGGAAGTGATCCTGTTATCGACATAGTGCCCATTATCAGCCATTTCTGGTGCTGGTCCACTTAAAATGAGACTTCACCCGGTGACAAGGAAGTTATCCCCCATGAAAATAGACAAATTCAGCTCCTATAAACCTTTGGTTTGAGTAAGCGAACTTATAGTGTTTACTTTTTAACCGATTTCTCATGGAAATGTCTCTTAACACCCGGCTAATAATAGACTTAGGTACTAAGAGACTAAGGAAGACTGATGACAGATAAGGGCTTCTAATAAATGTTTTTGTTCATGGAATAGAAATCAACTCTATCTAACCATATACACCAACAGCGTTTGGCTAAGGACGAGGGCTGTAGAAGGTACAGAGCTGGGTCATGTTGGGTCAGTTATTAATAGTAGTTCATCTGGCCACATCGCTGGCTGTATGTGTGAATCACAGGCCTTACTTATTAGAATGGCCATAATGCATAATGCTTGTGTGGAAATTCACTTATACATGTCCCACACAAACACAAGAACAATTTCTGTTCCCTTTTCATGGGAAATTTTTTTGCAATATAATGAATATAATTTATTGCACATCATTTACACTTTTGGGCAATGGGTATTATGGCTATTGGTACACATACAAAACATTGTGACAACATGTACATCAGATCTCACCTGCCTGTTGGGTAAGGTTTACGTTCAAAAGAAACAAACAAAATGGCAGTACCACTACCACTTCCATAAAGACAGATTAAGTAGACAATTTATAGCACTGAAATAGGGTGAGAATTCATGTGCAGAGAAGATTATTTATAGAGCTGCAACTATATACCTCCCACCACTGCCCTCCAACTTCCCACCGCTACCCTCCAACTTCTCATCATGCAAGAGATGCCACTCTTAATTGCATTACATTCACCCAGCATTCCTGCTTCATGTCCAGCTGTAATGGCTAAATCTGTGCCTCAGGTGCCGAGAGCCAAATATGCCACTCTCACACCTGTGAACCAGTGCCACTGCGGGGGCGATATGTTGTGTCACCCATGCCGTAATACTAATTAAATGCATCACTGAGTGTAAAGTATCTGCCAAGGAAGGTATGTTGTTCCTGAAAAGAAAAATACCAGGGCAGCAGCTAATTTCAATAACCAAGTGCTGCCAAGGCATTAGGGGCAGCGGTTTTACATTTCTTGTGGTTGACTTGTAGTGGTTGACTGGCTGTATGTGTGTGTGTGTGTGTTTGTGGGGGGCTAACCCTGGCTGTGTGTGTGTGTGTGTGTGAGTGTGTGTGTGGTTGTGTGCCTTCCCCTCTGTCAGCCCCAAGTATGCGGCCGGGCAGCAGTGTTGCTATGACAGCACGGGGGCCCAGGTCCTGACCTCGGATTCCATCGGGGGGAGCACCCCAGACCGGGGACACGACTGGGGGTCCCCCCCCTTCCGAAAGCCCCCCCGCGTGCCCGGGGCGTCCCACTGGGTGTACGACGTGCTGAGCTTCTACTACTGCTGCCTCTGGTCCCACAACTGCCACTACTACTTCAGACGCCGGCCCTCCAGCGACTGCAGGACATACCAGCCCCCCAAAGCAGGTACGCCCCTACAGTTACCCCCCCAAAGCAGGACATACCAGCCCCCCAAAGCAGGTACGCCCCTACAGTTACCCCTCTAAAGCAGGTACGCCCCTGCAGTTACCCCCCCAAAGCAGGTACGCCCCTACAGTTACCCCCCCAAAGCAGGTACGCCCCTACAGTTACCCCCCCAAAGCAGGTACACCCCTACAGTTACCCCCCCAAAGCAGGTACGCCCCTACAGTTACCCCCCCAAAGCAGGTACACCCCTACAGTTACCCCCCCAAAGCAGGTACGCCCCTACAGTTACCCCTCTAAAGCAGGTACACCCCTACAGTTACCCCCCCAAAGCAGGTAGACCCCTATATTTACCCCTCCAAAGCAGGTACACCCCTATATTTACCCCTCTAAAGCAGGTACACCCCTACAGTTACCCCTCTAAAGCAGGTACGCCCCTACAGTTACCCCCCCAAAGCAGGTACGCCCCTACAGTTACCCCTCTAAAGCAGGTACGCCCCTACAGTTACCCCTCTAAAGCAGGTACGCCCCTACAGTTACCCCTCTAAAGCAGGTACACCCCTACAGTTACCCCTCCGAAGCAGGTAGACCCCTATATTTACCCCTCCAAAGCAGGTACACCCCTACAGTTACCCCTCCAAAGCAGGTAGACCCCTACCGTTACCCCTCCGAAGCAGGTAGACCCCTACCGTTACCCCTCCGAAGCAGGTAGACCCCTACAGTTACCCCTCCAAAGCAGGTAGACCCCTACCGTTACCCCTCCGAAGCAGGTAGACCCCCCCGCAAAGCAGGTAGACCCCTACAGTTACCCCTCTAAAGCAGGTAGACCCCTACCGTTACCCCTCCGAAGCAGGTAGACCCCCCTGCAAAGCAGGTAGAGCCCTATGTTTAACCCACCCCCAAGCAGGTAGACCCCCCCCTGCCCCCCCAGCAGTAGTAATCTCGTAGTTTCTGGGGCTCCTCAGGTGCAGTGTTTGGGGATCCGCATCTGATCACCTTCGATGGGACGAGATACACCTTCAACGGAAAGGGGGAGTATTCGTTAGTGGTTGCTGACGCCAAACACTTCGTCGTCCAGGGGAGAACAGAGCAACTGACCCATCCAGAGAATGGCACGTTTGCTTTTCAATATTTGTCAAAGTTAAGTAAAAAGTGTAAAAAGTGAACTGCAGAAACACCATTACCTGGCTAACTGAAATAAAAAACAGCTACGTAAATGACTTTGTGTTTATAATGATTTGTGAATGTGGCCTTTTAATAAAACACATGGCAGAATATGTGTCATTTTGCAGTAATAGCCATAACAAATTATGTCTGCCTAATTCAGCAGAAAAACTGCATGCAATCACTACTTATATTTCACTCACAAAGCACAAAGATGCTTTATACTTACATACATGTACATTTGTATGTTGAAAACTAATGACAATCTTTATGAAGCTTTAGAGGTTATTTGTGCTTACAATGCTTTGTGACTCTTGTCTTTAAGTAAATACTTGCCAGATAATTTGTGTCATTTCTAATGGCAGCCATAACAGAGTATGTCTGCACACTTGAGCAGGGGAACTGATCAATGCCACCAAGCTGTCAGCTGTGGCCATGAGAGAGGGGGACTCTGATGTCATCGAGGTGCGACTAGACCGGCAGAGGGACAGTCTACAGGTGCTCAGGAACCAGATGCCTCTCTCCTTCACAGAGCAGACCTGGATGGACCTCACAGGTGAGGACTAGAGTCAGCTACACAGGTGAGGACTAGAGTCAGCTACACAGGTGAGGACTAGAGTCAGCTACACAGGTGCATAAACACCGGCTATGAACGCAGATGCGCCATACACGAGGCCCAAGCATCAAAACGAGCCTCTGATCAGACAATAACAGCAAGATGATAAGGGGTGATTGTTGCTTAGTCAGCAGATTCAAAGATAAATATTCAGCTTGTAACGTGCAGGGGACCGCCAGCATTTATCTTCTGCGATCTGGCAGAACTTTCAACATTGGTGGGGTCTGAAATAAAGTGGCTAAACTGAAAGCTTTTATTGGGAAGCCACACTGGTACTAATGACAAGCATATATCATTCATGTTAAGTCAATAGAGATCACTTGGAGCTTTATCAAATATAGCACTTTTATGCATGCATTTATCATGCATTTTTTGTTTCCCCAGCACTTTGGTCAACTGCTGTTGTTTGTAAGGAGCTCTATAAATAAATTGTCAATGACATGTGTACGATTAGAAGTTAAAGGAATAGTCTTTTTCTCACAGGTGTGTTTGTGTTCTCCCCAACCCCACACAATGTGACGGTCATGTTCCCCTCGGGGGCGGGCGTGGAGCTGCGCAGGAGGGGGGGCATGATGGCCGCCACCGTCCTGCTTCCCGAGGAGTTCACAGACGCCACCACAGGGCTCCTGGGCAAGATGAACGGCGACCCAAAGGACGACCTCGTCTCCAGCACTGGCCAGGCTGTGCCAGACGCAAGCAATGCTGAGGATGTGTACACATTCGGAGCAAGCTGTGAGTTATGGGGACTTGATCCCCCCCAACCTGTGAAAATGTCATTACAGACAACAATATTGCCTCTCAGTGCCACAACAGTGTTAGCTTTGTCTTGCTAATGAATCAGCGCTTACATTAAGCCCATTTACACAGACAAGGCTGTTATCAGCAGTAATGTTTTCATCTGGGTATAAAACATCCATTTGGCAGCTCTTTGGCAGCTGGAAAATGTTTAGTTAAGATTTCACCTGTACAGTCCATACAATGCACTCATAATATATACCCATACACTCACACTCACCCATAGACACACACAATAGAATGTTCCTATGTGGATAAACAAACCATAAACCTTCCTTAGTTTGGTGACACATTTCGCACATGACAGTGGTGACCATGGCAACCCTGATTGACATGGTCATAAGTTTGTTAATTATTTTGCAGCTGTCATATAACTATCAACGCGCATTCACAGCTGTGGCACGTAACATATGGCACGTGGCCTTGGCCAGTTCACTGAGGACTCTAGCTATCTTTTGTTCCCATTATGGTTATCGGTTCATCTCTGCCACTTGGTCATTTTGCACCAACAAGTGCTGTGACTCAGCAGGGCCAGGGTAAAACAACTACACATAGCTTTTCTGTATATCTGTCCCTAGGTTGGCTCCTCTTGATCTACATTTAGAAAAGTTTAGCCAAAATTTGTCCTTTAAAAAAATCCTCCTTCCCTTATTTGTAGACACAAAATCTAAACGTTATAAATTAATTTGGCATCAAATGACAAAAAAGGTTTTCTACGATGGCAATTACAATTAAAACATCTTGCATTCTGGCTTTTTTAAAGTAATACATGAACACTCCACTGGAACAGTGTGTGGCAACTCTGAACCCTAGCTTGGCTTGAGATTCCAAGCGATGATGGGGATGCTGCAAGGTACCTAATGGGAGCTATTTGTCACGAGGATGGACGGGTGGGCTGAGGGACCTGGGTATATTGTGTGACATTGTGTGACATTGTGTGACACTGGTATTGCTGCTTAGCTTGAGTGTGTGAGAAAACAGCCATTTATTTGACTCTCAAGCTGACTGTGTGAGAGTTGGCAGGCCTTACTGGAACATAGAATGGATTACTGTGTGACCTGTGACATAATTTCCTCCTCATTAGGGGCGATCCTAAACGAGTCATCCCTCTTCACCTATGACTCCAAGTACCTGCTGGACTCATACCTGTTTGCTCCTAAACACGATCCGACCTTCCAGCCCGTGTTCGTCATCCCTGATGACCCGAATGACCCACTGGTGACGCAGGCGTCCCAGCTGTGTGCCGGAGACGGCTCCGAGTTCTGCACCTATGACACCCTGGTGGCACGCAGCCTCAGTGTGGGAAACGCCACCCGCGTGTCCTTCAGCAGCCATGTGGCCATCGCTCGGGACCTTAGGACAGGTAGCATACACAGCTATGTGGCTACAGGACCTTATTCATGGCGCATTGTGCATAAGATTGCCACTGTACATTAGCATTGCAGTTCCACACTTCCATGAATGTAATATTTTTGTTAAAGGAGAAATTCGGTGTAAAATGAAAATTGGCATGTTAAAACACCATACCGAGTTGGTATGTTTGCTGAGGAGCAAAACTGAGTTAGCCTGTTGCATTCGGTACTTTACTATTTTTACTGTTTGTCCCAGAAGGCTAACAATGGAAGTGGTAGGTGCCCTTAGACAAAGCATGAAGACTACGCTATTATTAAACCATTAAAACAGCTCGAAGAAACTCCACACTCCACCAGTAGTACAACAAAGGCCATGTCCTACAGGAGTAACAGGAGTGACATTGACTTTTAAATCATATAATGAAGTAAATAATGTGTTATAAAATAAATCAAATAAATAACCTGAGATGGCACCATATAATTTATTGTCACTTTAGGATGTCTTCTTTCGGTAGCTACTTTAAAAATGGTGAAAAAGATGATTTAAAAAAAAAATTCCAAAGCTGAAAAGGTACCGATCCGGTGGAATCACCCTTTGAATGTCTTGGCCTTTGTTGTACTACCAACGGAGTGTGGAGTTTCTTCGAGCTGTTTTAATGGTTTAATAATAGCGTAATCTTCATACTTCGTCTAAGGGCACCTACTACTTCCATTGTTAGCCCTCTGGGACAAATGGTAAAAAATAGTTAAGTTCTGAATGCAACTCAATTTTGCTCCTCAGCAAACATACCAACTCGGTATGATGCTTTAACATGCCAATTTTCATTTTACACTGAATTTCTCCTTTAAATAAGAAGAGGTTGCTAGCCCTGCTTTAGACAGTAAAACTCCATAGTGTATATTTTATCCAGCCATTGATAAAACCACAACTTCCTAAAAGGTAGATAAGCCAGTCAATCAAATGAAATCACATGCACAGGTAGAACTAACAAATAGTAGCATTTTGAGCTAATTTGCTGAATAGGCAAATTCTCATCAGCAGTTCATGTTGTTTCCCTGTTTTGGTGTTTTAGTGGTGTCCTGTGGTTGGATTGCTCCACCAAGTAATGGTGACAAAACTGGCACAACATATCTGCAGGGCTTCACAGTGAAGTTCTCCTGCAATACCGGCTACGTCCTGCAGGGGTCAAAAGAGCGCTCGTGTCAAAGCAATGGCCGGTGGTCTGGGGAGCCTACGCAATGCACCCCTGAGACGGGTACGTCTTAAAGGCACAGTGACAGTCTGTGTCCACCATACTCAAGTACTCACTGACTGTACGGATATCTGTTTGTCATCTCTTTGTGTCCTTAAAGTTCTTAAAGTTTTATGAACTATGTGTAAATGTTATCTGCATCACTTTGACGCCAACAGATATTAAAAGATATCAGGAGTAATCTTTTTTTCGGAGCCATTGTATGAGTTCCATGTGAATAGGTGTAAAGCTAGGTTAGTGGACACAATTTAACAACCGACAAACATAAAATATTGGCAGCCTTCAGCTTTTGGTCCGTAATGTCATGAATTGAGTCCAGAGTCCAGAGCAGATCGCTATCTGTTGTTTAAATTTTATTCCATGTGTCACAAAATACCCTCTGAATAACTACAGGCTGGAGTTTAGTGATGAGCAGTGTACTCGTAGATCTATCTGCTCTGGGACTCTTGGTCATATCCTCTGTCCCTTTCAGCAGCCCAGGACAACACTCTGGGCATCGTACTGGGGACAGTGATTGGGGCCCTCGCTCTGGCAACCATACTGACTGTCATCATTCTACACAGCAGGAAACACAAAAGGTACATGTTTATGGCATGTTCTAATGCACAACTCACTAGTCTAAGTGCCATAAATTATACAACAATTATAATAAAAAAGAAAAAGAAGAATATAAAAAATATTACAGAAAACATTTTGTTCTCTGACTGTTCATTTCAGAGCATCACAAACAGATGCAGATGAGTCTCTGTAATCGCAGAGCATCAGAAACAGATGCAGACGAGTCTCTAATCGCTGTAAGAGCATCACAAACAGATGCTGATGAGTCTCTCTAATCGCTGGAAGAGCATCGTGAGTAAGTTACTTTTGCCAGCTGAGACTGATCAAGGACTACTGCAAAAAATGGTACAAAATAATATGAAATAATATGATTTAGGTGTCACGTTATGTATCATACTATTTAAAACAATTAAAAATAAAATATAATGTAATTATGTAATAAATACAATTAATGTAATTCCTCTTTTTCCTAAAAGGCAATTAGACCCTGTTGTGTGGGCATATCGCATCACAATCTGGCCAAATGTTCTATGCTTTCTGAATACGCATCAGAGGCACCCTGTAATCCCAGTAAATGTAATCCCAGTTATACCACTGAAGACCACAGCGTATGGCCTACATGAAACACAGTCTCATCACTCATGCCAGCTTTTTACATTTAACACAAACATGAAAGCTATCATTCATTATAATCCACTATTATCTATAAGTAGGTCCCCTCAAACAGTTAACCTTTACAAACATGAAAGCTATCATTCATTATAATCCACTATTATCTATTAGTAGGTCCCCTCAAACAGTTAAGCTGTACTTGTTTATGTGTTTGTTGTTGTTTTGCACTGCTGCATTAGTAAACAACCCCTCTCTGCCTGTTGGCCGAGACACAGTGTACTGTAGTGAAAGTGCCTGCTGTTCTTTTCCAAAGCATGGATTGTTCCTGCTGGCTCAGGCACTGCATGTGTGTGTGTGTGTGTGTGTGTGTGTGTGTGTGTGTGTGTGTGTGTTTGTTTGTGTGTGTGTGCGTGTGTGTGTGTGTGTGTGTGTGTGTGTGTGTGTGTGTGTGTGTGTGTGTGTGTGTGTTGTGAGGGGGGCCTTTGTATGGTGTGACATGCCGCACGTTGAATTATGTTGTTGCCTGAGGGGAATGAAAAGTCGAACACGTCTGGGTAAACACACATCCTATTCTGCAATAAAAACCCTTTTGTATTGCACTCATGTTCTCCAAAACATGCCTGAACAAGGAAAAACAAATAAACATTTAATAGAATTATGTGGTAACAGCAAGAGTTTAAAAGATGACACACATTTAGGACAAATGTAGCCCATCATTTTATTTTTTTTAATTATTTACCGTACTGTCATAACAAAGACTACCTATTTTTTTACACCAAATAAATGTGAATCCACTACATGTTCCACTTTAAGTTTCTCGGAGCTCTGTGGAGACATTGTTTTCACACAGAGAGCAATAGGTCAGCCTTTCCAGTAGGCCATAAACTACACCCCCCCCTCCCCCCCACCCACCTCCTGACCCCCCCAGCCAAGTTGCCATGGCGAGACAAAGAGCACAAGGATGTGACAGTGCTGCAGAGGTCCTTAGCAAACAACACAGTCGCTACTGGGACTGCAGTCACCCACCAACTATTTGCCGTTTCCCCCTCAAGACTATTTATACACATAATTAGCGTCATTTCAGCCGGGTAGCAGTGAAGTGAAAGTGCTGCCGGGGCTGTAAGGTAATTGTCAGCTAATAATTCTTCTCTGCTTGATAAGCTCTGGAGCGATTCATGGGCTGTATAAAAGCTGTTAGCTGCCTTGCAGTCCTATGAAGTGCTCGTGCACTGAAATACTCTCTGTTGTGAGTCTTGTGTGGTTGCTTTTGTGAAGAAGATCTACCACCTTTCACCGGCTCTCTGAGGCAGGGATCAGTCACCCTGTGTGGGGCAGAGACAGAAGGGAGGACAGGGATATAGTTCACTGGTTCACGTCGAGCTGAGCGATGGATGAGGAGAACAAGATGATGTCGCGTCCTCTGTTTGTGCGCGGCGACCCCTTCCGTGAGTGGACTGTACCCAGTCGCCTCTTCAACAGGGAGGTCGAGTTTCCCCCTTTCCTGGACGACAGAGACCTGAGCTGGCTGGACTGGGCGAGGAAGCGCATGGCGGCCACATCGTGGCCAGGGTACACGCACGGCTCCGTCATCCCCCCAACAGGGCCGCAGGGGTCCAGGGCTCAGATGCAGGTGACGGGCCCCTCGGAGGTGCACTTTGGGGAGGGGAGCTGGAGGGTCTCTCTGGACGTCAACCAGTTCACCCCCGAGGACATCAAAGTCAAAACAAAGGACGGATACCTAGAAATAGCAGGTACTGTTCTGCTGAACTGGAATTTAATTCGTAGCTTGATGGTCTGATACTATGGGTATTTCACATGATGGAGTCCTTTATTTGTTTGTCTACTGGCTTTATTTATTTGTTTATTTGATATTAACGCAATGACAAACATTTCACTGCTACTGAAGGCAAACATGAGGAGAGGCAAGATGCACAGGGGCTGGTGGCACGGAGCTTCAACAGGAAGTACAGGTAAGTTCTTGTGGACCACATCTCTATGACATTAGCACTGGATTTGATTATAGTGACAATACTATTCACTTCTGACAACTATGACATAAATACTGTATTCTGTTATAGCCTATATAAACGTAATAACAATATTATTGTGCGCATTATAAACCATAATAAACATTGTTCTTATGTAAGGTGATCAAATATGTCATTGTTATTGTGTTTGTTCAACTACAATATGCAGATAAAATGAGTCTTCTTTTCTTTAGACAGACAGACAGAGATGTAAAAATGCATTATGGGGAACAGCCCAGTGACAGTCGTATAGTTATTCAGCACAGTAACAGTCGTATAGTTATTCAGCACAGTAACAGTCGTATAGTTATTCAGCGCAGTAACAGTCGTATAGTTATTCAGCCCAGTAACAGTCGTATAGTTATTCAGCCCAGTAACAGTCGTATTCAGTGCAGTAACACAGAGTGGTATAGTTCAGTGCAGTGAAGTAACACAATATTGTTATGTGTATCTTTTGTGTTGCTTTCTCAGACTGCCAGCCGACGTGGACACAGAGAACTTTGGCTGCTCCCTGTCACCAGAGGGCGTACTCTCAGTAGAAGCACAGCTGCCTGCCACCGGCCCCAGACGTGCAGAAGAAATCGTCATTCCCATTCAGACGCAACAGCAGCAATAGATCACACACTATGCTATGCCACCCCTCCCACAACACACATACACACATGCACACACATATCCTCCTAATACATTGTGCATATAAAGCTTTATATGGTTAGCATTATAAATAAATGCTTTGAACATCTGTCTAATTGTCCGTATTTTCCAAAAAGATATATATATATAAACAATGCTGACACTGGAGTGGTGCATGTACCGGTGTGAAATTCTACCTGAGGTGTTTGGTGCAATTTGTTTAAAACGAGGGTCTTTATACAGACTTAAAACAACTATGATTAACATGTCCAGTGAATGTAATTAATCTTCAATGGACTGCTTTAATATGGCAAGGAAAGAATTTACTGGCAAAAAGAAACCCCACATGACTATATCAATCACACAGGCCACTGAAACATAAAATGGCACAACACTGTGGCTGGCTAAGCAAAGTGACCCAGCAGATTAGGGGGGACATGGGGTCGGGGAATGAAGCGAATGTCAGGGAGAGGGACAGCAGATCCAATCAGACTCATCAGAAACTCCTCATCAAAGCTTTGGCTCAAGAGAAAAGGAACGTGTGGTAAAATAGTGTCAGATTCTCCACAAACAAAAACAGAAAGATAGAAAGGAGATGCTTACCACTTGCTGACAAAAACACCCTTCATGAACTCCTGACCTACCCAGAAGGAAAGAATAAGAGAGAGAGAGAGAACAAAAGAAAGGTGGAGGGAGAGTGAGAGAATAAAGAAGAGAGCAAGCGTTAGGAGGGAAGGGAGACATCAGAAGTGCACCAGAGACACCCAGTAGGGGGAGCGACACAACCAGAAACGCCCAGGAGGGGGTGCTACACCACCAGAGACACCCAGTAGGGGGAGCGACACAACCAGAAACGCCCAGGAGGGGGTGCTACACCACCAGAGACACCCAGTAGGGGGAGCGACACAACCAGAAACGCCCAGGAGGGGGTGCTACACCACCAGAGACACCCAGTAGGGGGAGCTACACAACCAGAAACACCCAGGAGGGGGTGCTACACCACCAGAGACACCCAGTAGGGGGAGCTACACAACCAGAGATATCTAGTAGGGGCGCTACACAACCAAAGACAGCCAGTAGGGGGAGCTGCACAACCAAAGCTTAACTGCTCAATGTGGCAATACAGCCAGCCGGAGCTAAGCTCCCTCTACTACAGTATGTATAGCAATACAATAGAGAGAGAGAGAGAGAGAAAGAGAGAGAGAGACTGACCACTGTGAGTAAAGAAGGGCTCCCTCTAAGTTCAAAAGCCAACACAACTACAGTGAAATGATTTTGGTAGCGTGGGAGTAAAGCAGCATAACCGTGAGCAGCCCTTGCTCAAACTTTTATTCAGCTGGGAAGCTGGGACGTGTCATTCACAAAATATGCCACCTCATGTCACCAGGGGCACGGTAAATGACTGAGACAACTTATTACAGTTTTAGTGACCTGAAGAAATGATTTATTAACCTTTTCATTCATTTAATTTGCGTAGACATAACTATGTTTACTGCTCACTGCAGGATATAAATACATGAAGTGAAACTTGCAGGGCATAGATACCACAGCTTAGGGCCATAAAACTGGCATGTGAACCATGCATGCAGTACAGCAAGGTGCAGTTCCTCATTCCGGCCTGTAGGTGGCAGTGTGGCTCTACAGCTGTGGAGGTGCATGGCAGTCATTGCTGTGTGTGGTGTGTGGTAGTCAGCACTGTGCACGGAGACTGGTGTATATTTAGGGTGTTCTTGTCGCCCCTCTTCACCCGGCACACTGGCAATTCTAAAGTTTCACACAGCAGAACACTGGTGCCTCTTAATAAGTGTCGATTAAATAACTAAAAACACTGATGCTAGCTGTGCATATGTGCGTGTTGTGGTGTGCTGTGCCACTGATAGACTGTATTAATAATGGGCAAAAGGTGTAATTAAAAACGTAAAAGTTGTTTGTGCGGCATGTGGAATGCAATGTGATATTGTAGGCATTCACTGCTGCAGACCGACAGAGGGGGTGCCACAGACACCATTCCTGACAGCTGCAACATGACAGATGGCACCCCCGCCCAACGCCCCCCTACCCTACCCTACCCCACGCTACCCACTGCACTTCACACACATGACCAGGTGGAGCACTGCACCATGCGTGCGGCCTAAGGGAGGTTTATCTAATCAAGGGGTAAACCTACAGGGCTGCTTCTCACCGGGCCAAAAATAAGCCCGTGTTCCGGGTACTGGTCGTATCTGACACACAGATGGGTCAAGATGTCTCAAGCAAGTGTTTTTGGGTAAATATGACTAGCCACACGCAAATAGGGCTCCCCCGCTAAACTCAGCTTCTGATTATTGATAACATGAGTCTTTCGGTTTTTAAACCATTTAATTATTTGAATGGGAAATATTTTTATGTGCAAATAAGATTTAATTTAAACTTTTTCAACTTGTTAAAACTAAAATAAAATGAACATAGTATATTTATTCATACTGGAAAAACAAGCCTCAAATGTATAACAAAAGTAAATGAGTGAAAATGAGTGAAAACATGCAAGTTGTAACTTCATGCGCTGTCATCAGTCACAATCATTCAGTAGAATTCGCTCACAATAACTGATAAATAAATCATTTTTTCTTTTATCCAGAACATTCTAATGTGTCAGTTTAAACTGTTCACTTTTACCGCAGACGAGCTGACTCAAGTTTCAGGGGAGATACCGGACTCTGTGTTTGACTGTACGAGTCCTTGCTGGAGTCTAGTGTGACCGTCCTGGATTTAGTCCCTGTGATATTTGCAAGGAGGCCAGGTGACTGTCCCAGCAGCCAAGGGGGCTCCCTGCCTAATGTTCCCTGGCACGGCTCACTTGACACATGCCGGCGCACATCTGATGGCAAGAAGATGTCAAGCCACAGACAAGTTTCCACTGCTAGTGAAACTCAAGAGGCCGCGTAGCATGGCCATTTTGGAGAGCACGTCTGAAATAGTGTGACATCCCCCAACCACGGGGGGGGGTGCAGGGCTGGGGTTGAGTGGGGGTGGGGGTTGGGCGGGGGGCTGCCGGGGGTGGGTGTGGGGGTGTGTGGGGGGCGGTGGGGGGTGAGTGGAGGTGAGGGGGGGGTGGGTGTTGGACAGGAGGTGCCCGGAGGGTGCGGCGTGCCTTCAGTGGCCAAAACAGGCAGCAGGAGATTTACGGAGCTGCAATCCAACTCCAATAAACTTGTCAGCAGGATATCAAGCCATCACTGAGATGGGCTAGCTATGCAGGACAGGAGTTTAACCTGACTGTTTTCCAATGACAAGTAACAAGGGCTCGGGGGACTCTACTGCGCTGCTGATGGGACTGTGGACAAGGACATGAAACAGCATAAAATACCATGCAGGCCAAATGAAAGACCTCCCCACATATCCGAAAGGCTTTCAAACAATGCAGTCACTGGTGCTGGCTGTACCACGTGTGTGGCTATCTAATAACTGGCAAGTGTGCTTACACTAAATAACAGCAGCCATCCATTCCAATTAAAACATTTTGAATTAACATGTTGAAATCAAACTTAGATAAAAAAATTGATAGGTTGTTTTTCTGAAAGTGTGAAGATTCTTAGTATTGTTGTCATCAGGTCATTAGGACAAAGTATTTCTATTATTGTGTTACAACAAAAGCAGGCGAGATTAATGTTTCATCATAAATAATCCTGTTTAATGTATTGGCTACTGAGCTCATGTCAATGAAATCTGTGACCCTTTTGCTCTGTCACTCCCCACCACTAGGGTGCGCTATGGAGCCTCTCTCTGATCAGGGGGTGAGAGCTCCTATCCCTCTGAGTAACTCCTCCAGACACTTCAAGCCTCCCTATTTCTCAACAAGACGCTGGGAGCGAGCATGTAGCACACTTTAAAACACTGGCAGTGCTGGCAATGTGGATGCAGAGAGCAGAAGGGCAAGACAACAACAGCAGGGAGCCTTTGCTGGGCCTTAAATAGCAGCTGGCTGTTTTACTGTATCTTACCGATGAAGCGGATCAAAGCTCGGAGTGAAGGAGTGAAATGCCAGACTTCTGACATCTGTTACACACAATACTGGAACTGGCTGGGGGGGACACCTGTGGAAAGGGTTCAAAGGGGCGGCCAAGGCGCGTCACTTAAATCTTGGGGCGGCACAGCAAAACCACAGCAAAAATTATTATTATTATTATACTGTAGTTTATAGGCTAGTGAAAACTATGAGAAAGACATAAGGAAACACCTACTGACATACTTTTGTCGTGTTACATTTAATGTTACTAATGATCTAATGTGAATAGACTAATAACAGCAATTGTGCTATGTATATGTGTTAGGCGATTCATTGCTTTTAGGCTAGTTGTCCTCCTCCCTAAAAATACAAATGTAGAGTTTAAT
>CM050209.1:33602500-33900000 GCA_027475355.1 Coilia nasus | reverse complement strand
GTTCTGGGTAGTAGAAGTCCTGCTTGGACAGCTCCTGCTTCCTGGCTTGGCTCACCCCCAGCTCAGTGGGAACAGCTGGCCTGTGGGTGCTCATTCCGTCTAATTGGTTAGACATGCAGAGCATGAGTGTCTTACTGCAGCTGTGCCTGCCAGTCATTCGCAGATTAGCCCTACTGTTTAAAGGCTAGCTCTGAGCGCAGGTTAGCCCTACTGTTTAAAGGCTAGCTCTGAGGCCCCTTTACTCTATCCCCAGCACCTTCAGCGCTGCACTACACTAGTTTCAAACTTCAATCACCGCACATGTAACAGGCCAAGGTGTCGTGTTTTAAAATAGTAAATATACTATCACTATGTCCACCACGGAAAGGAGCAGCGAATGACTGTGATAGACATTATTGTTGCACGCTGTGATTACACAAATATAACAATTGTGTTTGACAGGATGGAAATATCTCAAATGGCCTTGAGTCATTTGTTCCCACAGTAGTTGCTTTAATAGGCTGCGTACATGCTCATAGCTGTACATATACATAGAGATGAGGCTGCACAGCAGGACCAGGACGGGCGTCTGGAGATAACAGTATCAATAACAATAGTTTGGTTACAATTTATTTGAAGGTGTCTATAAGGGTGACATGAGCACTTCATAAACATGACATGACACAAATCTAAAATAATAACATATTGTTAGGAGAGCATGTTAACACCATTCAGCCCCTTGGGTAAGCCACTTAAAATGACAATGTTTGGGCATAATCCATCAGCGTATACAAACCATTAAAGTAATGGACACTAATGACATGATGACACGATTTAACAACAAACTTTGCAGTGGGTCATTAAAGTGTCTTTACAAAGTCAGCACTACATCAGGGCAAAAGTCAACACTACAAGCAAGGTCACTATGTGTCGTCTGGTGGCTGAATAAGCCCCAGTGGGAACAAGGGTAAAAAAACTGGGCATCACTTCTAAGTCTAGTAGTGAAACTCTGCGAGAGCGTTGATGGAGCAGACACAGGGCTAGAGCGCTGTGGTGATGGAGCAGACACAGGGGTAGAGCGCTGTAACTTGGCTGGGTGTCTGGTCTGTTAGCAGCATAAAGAAACGACACCAAACACAAAAGAAACTATTAAAACAGGCCCCGCCGCCATGGGTGTGTAGGCGTAAACAGGCTCCGCCCCCATGGGAGTGTAGACGTAAACAGGCCCCGCCGCCATGGGTGTGTAGGCGTAAACAGGCTCCGCCCCCACGGGAGTGTATGCGTAAACAGGCCCCGCCCCCATGGGAGTGTAGGCGTAAACAGGCCCCGCCTCCATGGGAGTGTAGGCGTAAAGCCGCCGTCTCTTGAGGTGGGGAAAGCTGTCAGGCATTTGCCATCTCCACTCCTGCCAACCCCCAACACTTGTTACATGTGTCTGTGTGTGTGTGTGTCGGCGTGTGTGTGTGTGTGTCAGTGTGTGTGTGTATCAGTGTGTGTGTGTGCGTCTGGGGGGTGGGTGTATGTGTGTGTTTGTGATTCTGTGAATGCTTTTCGCTCCAGTTAGACTTTCAATGGAGCGGACATAAATTAATAATGAACCCATTGGATTACTATAAGACGCCGGCTGACGTGTAATCAAAGTCACAATGTTTTAAAACATTGACAACATGAGAAATACAGCACAAATAATCAGGCCCACAGAAAGGCAGAGAAATGTTAATAATGCGAGTGTACAGGTGTAAAACTGTTACTACAGTAGACATGTGAGGAAATGAATTGAAGAGAGAATGGGTTAGAAATGTGGGGCTTGGGTTTGGGGTAAGGGTTTTGGGTCGGGGTCTGGGTTAAGGGTTTAGGGTTAGGGTAAGGTTTTGTGGTCGGGTTTGGTCTTGAACCTGGGTCCCACTAAGTCTTGAACATAGAACCCATGATTTGTTGGCATCAAAGTCCCTCAATAATAGACTTACTTTAGTTACTCGATCTATATATTATATTTGTATTATGCTCAAATATGATACAGCTTTTGACACCACTGTCATCCACCCATTCATTAATTTAACTAAACATTATGAGTCAGTGTAACTCTTATGCAAAGATGCACACGCACAAACACATTTCCACACATGCATTCATCCACTTAGATGCGTGTAACACCTTTTTTGGTTACACTTTATTTTATGGTCCCTGTTACAGTGTATCAGGGAATCATGTGTAACAAAGCTTGTAACAATATCTAACATTATCATCATCATCAACCATTGTTTATTCAGGGAGAAATTGACTGAGCATGAAGCTCTTTTACAGCAAGGCCCTGAGTTTACAATTCATACAATACATAAAGCAAATAACAAGCAACAATAATGAAAAACAAATAAAATTTCCAAATAATTAAAACAAAACTAATAATTATCAAGAAAAAAACTCACATCAAAATCAATTAAAGCAAGAAAACTGTGCCACAGGCATGTCCCGCAACAAAGACTTAAAAGTGTGTCATGACACAAGCTGGTGTAATTTAATTTAGTTAAAATTTAATTATGTACTCACACTGTATCTTAGGGTTAGTGTTAGGTACGTATAGTGTAAGTACATAATATTACATGTTACATGTAGATACACTGTAAAAGAAACCGTAAAATAAAGTGTAGACTTATTTAATTGTCTAATATGCCCACAGTATTCACATAATCAGCCTCAGTAACCACAAAGTCATACCAGCAACAGTCAATGCATCTTTAATATTTACGTACATCACTATTTGCTTTTTTCATTTGCCTATACATTTTCCAAAGAAGAACATAGTGGTTTAACGTACATTTAACAAAAAACAGAAACAAAACAAACAAACAATGTTTGTGAAATGTTCATCAGCTTCGACACTAATCCTTCAGCAACATAAAACCAAATATCCTGGTTTAAAATTTAAACTGGCTTAAATGTCCGCTGCAAGAAGACAAGACATATGGAAACCAGTAAATCTGTGATCTGCTGGAATGACATGATAATCCCATTCATTAAGTGATGCCCAGAAATAGCATCTATTCATTGACTCCTATAAATGCTTAAGGTAGCCCTTAATGTGTCAAAACCATATAGGCGCCGCGCCTTATATGGCATCTGCTGAGTGCTTAGTGCGCAGCCTGAGGTTCATATAAAGCCCGATGGACCAGCGAGGACCCAAGAGGACCGGAGCAGAGCCCCTCTACAGTGAGTCTACACCTGCTGCCCTGGCCACTACTGATGCACTGCACTCTCCTGCATGGCCACCACTGATGCACTGCACTCTCCAGCATGGCTCTCTCAGGACCACCACTGACGCACTGCACTCTCCAGCATAACCAGCCCTGATGCACTGCACTCTCCAGCATGGCTCTCTCAGGACCACCACTGATGCACTGCACTCTCCAGCATGGCTCTCTCAGGACCACCACTGACGCACTGCACTCTCCTGCATGGCCACCACTGATGCACTGCACTCTCCAGCATGACTCTCTCAGGACCACCACTGATGTACTGCACTCTCCAACATGGCTCTCTCACTGACACCAATGATGCACTGCACTCTCCAGCATGGCTCTCTCACTGATACCAATGATGCACTGCACTCTCCAGCATGGCTCTCTCACTGACACCAATGATGCACTGCACTCTCCAGCATGGCCACTACTAATGCCCTGCACTGCAATCTCCCGCATGGCTCTCTTACTGCCAGCACTGATGCACTGCACTGCACTCTCCTGCATGGCTCTCTCACGGCTCCTATGCTCTTACGAAGGGCAGCAGCCTCCATGGCACCATCACATACTTACTTTTACATCTTCGTCTTTGAATAACTACACATTACATATTGGATATTATAGATATTAGATATTCAAGTTCAATAATGTGTCCAATATTTTTGAGGGTGAAATTTGCTTTAGTGAAATCATGATTATTCACTCATTCCCATTATTTTTTTATTTTCTTTTGTCTCCTTAGGGGAGCTGACAATTTATCTGGTTGTGGGAAGACAAGGTAAGATTTCCCAAATGTTTCATGTTAGCTGGTTGTTCAGATACACAGTTCAGATGCTTACCCAAATGCACTCGCTATGATGCTTATTAATGGGTGCTTGTTCAAACACTCATAATGATGCTTATTCACGGACTGGTCAAACACTCTCTCAATTAGACAGTGCGATACCTAAAGAGAAAGGGGAAACGGTCTGTGAGATCGCGGACTCTGAGCAGACTAGGATGCCTTCTGTAGAAGCTTACATCAATGTGATAATGTTCCTTTAAATGTCTTTCTGGCACTTTTTAACAATGATGTTAAGTTATATATATTAATGTGCATATGTCTGTTATCTTGTAGTGTGTCTAGCATTGGGTCCATTGCTGTCAGTATGGAATGCCTTGACACATTCCTTTTAATTATCACTTGCATATCAATTTCCATATATTTAAGATGGTGTCTTTAAGATGGTATCTCTAAGACCTTGCCTTTAAGATGGTGTCTCTAAGACCTTGTCTTTAAGATGGTGTCTCCCTTAAACTAATCGGTAGAGTGTATAAAACAGTTCTTGAAGGAGTTGATAATCATAAAGAGCAGTTTAGTTGTGGTGCTGCAGCTCATGCACATCTTTACAGCTTGTTTTTGCCCTTTAATGTCTGAGATTGGTTATTTTTATTTTAATTTCATGATGTAATTCACAGAGTAACCAGCAACCATGGGGGACGGGGAAATGGCCGTTTATGGCCCAGCTGCCATCTACCTCCGTAAGCCTGAGAAGGAGAGAATTGAGGCCCAGAACAAGCCCTTCGATGCAAAGACTGCTTATTATGTGGCTGACAAGGATGAGCTGTACCTGAAGGCTACAATCAAGAAGAGAGATGGTGGCAAAGTCACTGTTGAAGTGCTTAATACCAAGGAGGTATGTTAGCAAGACTCTTGGTGCATCAAATGTGATTATTTTTCTTCTACAGACTATACTGTGTATCTGTATAAACTCCATTGTTCATGTCTTTAGGAAAGGACAGTTAAGGAGGACGAAGTCTCTCCGATGAATCCTCCCAAGTTCGACAAGATTGAGGACATGGCCATGATGACCCACCTCAATGAAGCCTCTGTCCTGTATAACCTCAAAGAGCGTTATGCAGCATGGATGATCTACGTAAGCTTTCTCTGTATCTAAAGACAAACCCAACAAGTTGCTTTTAGTGAATTCATAACACAATAATACTAATATAAACTTTACTCTCCATTTCAGACCTACTCTGGACTCTTCTGCGTCACTGTGAACCCCTACAAGTGGCTCCCTGTGTACGACCCAGCAGTGGTGGCTGCCTACAGAGGCAAGAAGCGCATGGAGGCCCCACCCCACATCTTCTCTGTCTCTGACAACGCCTACCAGTTCATGCTGCAAGGTAACACTTCATAGTGTTTTCTTTTACAAGACAAATAGATTTGAGTTCTATGTAATCTAAGACGTCCCTATTGAAGACACAGTAAATAACATTATTAATAAATTAGAAATATTTTATCTTGACCTATTCTTTCATTTTGCCCCTCAGATAGGGAGAACCAGTCTGTCCTAATCACGTGAGTGTCAGAGTCTGCTGATCTTTCCCAACTTTCCTCCCCTTATATGCGGTACTAAATAGTTTCTTCATCTTCCATGTAATGTAGCGGAGAATCCGGTGCTGGAAAGACTGTGAACACCAAGCGTGTCATCCAGTACTTCGCAACAATTGCAGTAGCTGGTGGTGACAAGAAGAAGCAGGAGCAGCCGCAGGCTTCTGGCAAGTTGCAGGTGAGAATCTCTCCCACATCATTAAATCTCTAAAAAGACAGCTCACATAAGACCTGTACAGCAGGGAAGTAACATGTTTCCTGTATTGTAGGGCTCTCTTGAAGACCAGATTATTGCTGCCAACCCTCTGCTGGAGGCTTATGGGAATGCCAAGACTGTGAGGAATGACAACTCCTCCCGCTTTGTAAGTTACTTACTGCGTGCACATGGTCTCACTGAAACACTGGCTTTAATTCTTTTGTTATTTGTCAGAATTCATTTATTAGGATGTAACTTTATCTTAAACAGGGTAAATTCATCAGAATTCACTTTGGCACTAGTGGAAAACTGGCTAGTGCTGATATTGAGACTTGTAAGTAAAACAAACATCTTTTTAAAGAAATTTTTTTTTTCTACTTTTTGTTATGAAAAGGTTTCAGTATTGCTTCTCTAATTTTGTCACATGACAATACATGTAATCCAATTAAACAGACCTGCTGGAAAAGTCTAGAGTGACATTTCAGCTTTCTGATGAGAGAGGCTACCACATCTTCTACCAGATGATGACCAACCACATGCCTGAGCTGATTGGTAGGCTGTACTAATTCAATTTATCACTGGAAACTACATATACTAATCAGAGTAAAGAAGTAAAACTGTTGTTTTTTTCCCCAACAGAAATGTC
Organism: Coilia nasus; assembly: GCA_027475355.1. Taxonomy (NCBI): domain Eukaryota; kingdom Metazoa; phylum Chordata; class Actinopteri; order Clupeiformes; family Engraulidae; genus Coilia; species Coilia nasus. Next base: position 33,893,566 of record CM050209.1, on the reverse strand, counting down.
CCTCATCACAACCAACCCCTATGACTTCCCCATGTGCAGTCAGGGTCAGATCACTGTGGCCAGCATCAATGACAAAGAGGAGTTGGTGGCCACTGATGTAAGATGTGCAGGATTCCCTGTTTATTTTAATGATATACCATATCTGTCCTGTGTCATGCATGTAGACTAGAGTATCCTTTCATTCAATCATTCCAGACTGCCATTGACATCCTGGGCTTCAGTGCAGAGGAGAAAGTCACCATTTACAAGCTGACTGGTGCTGTGCTCCATCATGGCAACATGAAATTCAAGCAGAAGCAGCGTGAGGAGCAGGCTGAGCCTGATGGCACTGAGGGTAGGTATAAGTATTCTTCCAGGACATATCTATATCATATCAGTCTCTGAATTTAACACACTCTAAAAATGATACAATATGTCCATGTCACAGAGATTATGCTGTAATATTAAACAGTAAAATAGTGTTTTGAATACTGAAAAATGTTGCCATTTCAGATGCTGACAAAGTCGCTTATCTCATGGGCCTGAACTCCGCTGATATGCTTAAGGCTTTGTGCTACCCAAGGGTGAAGGTCGGAAATGAGTACGTCACCAAGGGTCAGACTGTGCCACAGGTAATATAATATTAAATACAGACTAGACCTAAAGTCATAAACGTTTTGAGTTACCTAAACATTAAAATATTTCTGTACCTTGCATCAGGTCCTGAATTCAGTGTCAGCCTTGGCAAAGTCTATCTATGAGAGGATGTTCTTGTGGATGGTCATCCGTATCAACCAGATGTTGGACACTAAGCAGCCAAGACAGTTCTTCATTGGTGTGCTGGACATTGCTGGATTTGAGATTTTTGATGTAAGGACTGATCATATATTTTTATTATGAATTTTATTTTCTTATTCATTCAAGACTGTAAGTTTAACAGATGTTTTTTTAAATCCCAACTACAGTTCAACAGCATGGAGCAGCTGTGCATCAACTTCACCAATGAGAAACTGCAACAGTTCTTCAACCACCACATGTTCGTCCTGGAGCAAGAGGAGTACAAGAAAGAGGGCATTGACTGGGAGTTCATTGACTTCGGCATGGACTTGGCTGCTTGCATTGAACTCATTGAGAAGGTGAGATGAAAAATGTGACAATGTTGTTCATCCCTGATATTTTATGACATCCCCTGTTAATCCTTAAAGTAATCCCATCTTTATTTTAAAACAGCCCATGGGTATCTTTGCCATCCTTGAAGAGGAGTGCATGTTCCCCAAGGCCTCTGACACCACTTTCAAGAACAAGCTGTATGACCAGCATCTTGGCAAGTGCAATGCCTTCCAGAAGCCCAAGCCTGCCAAGGGCAAGGCTGAGGCCCACTTCTCCCTGGTGCACTATGCCGGCACTGTGGATTACAACATCTGTGGCTGGCTGGACAAAAACAAGGACCCACTGAACGAGTCTGTTGTACAGCTGTACCAGAAGTCATCTGTGAAACTACTTGCTATTCTCTATCCACCTGTTGCTGAAGGTAATATTATTCTTTAAAGTTATAACTGTGCACACAGAAAAGTCAAATGTATACTAGTGTATACCCATGTCCTTGACTATTTGTTTTATGACAGAGAGTGGTGGTGGTGGTGGCAAGGGAGGAAAAGGTGGTGGTAAGAAGAAGGGAGGCTCCATGCAGACTGTGTCCTCACAGTTCAGGGTATGTGTAGCTTCACAACACAATGACTACATGATTATCTTTATATAAAACATTTTAAAAAGGTTTCAAAAGATTTAACGTCATAAAATTCAACAGGAGAACTTGGGCAAACTGATGACCAACTTGAGAAGCACCCATCCTCACTTTGTGCGTTGCCTGATTCCAAATGAATCAAAGACACCAGGTAAAATTTGAATAACTCCAAATGCCTCTGGGACGACTTGTGGCCGGTTTTGCCGTCGTCGGTCACATACATTTTAAATGCTGATGCTGCAACATAAATTTGCTACTGCTACTGTAACAGGTCTTATGGAAAACTTCCTGGTCATCCACCAGCTCAGGTGCAATGGTGTGCTGGAGGGTATCAGAATCTGCAGAAAGGGTTTCCCAAGCAGAATCCTGTACGCTGACTTCAAGCAGAGGTTTGACCTAACTCTAGAATGACAGTGATGATGATACCATGTCATCTTCTTATAAGAAGAAATGTTAATATATGAATTATCAAATGCAGGTACAAAGTACTGAATGCCAGTGTCATCCCTGAGGGTCAGTTCATTGACAACAAGAAGGCTTCTGAGAAGCTCCTGGGATCCATTGATGTTGATCACACCCAGTATAAGTTTGGACACACTAAGGTATAAAACTTTCAAATGAATTTTACACTGCTTGCAATTAATTTATGTAAAACAGCTAATGTGAAAGATATTTACAGGGTCATCTGTAAAAACAATGTACAGACAGCATATGTCAATGCATTGTCATCTACTCTTTAAGGTGTTCTTCAAGGCCGGTCTGCTGGGTACCCTTGAGGAGATGCGTGATGAGAAACTGGCTTCCCTGGTCACTATGACTCAGGCTATTTGCCGTGGATATCTCATGAGGAGGGAATTTGTCAAGATGACAGAGAGAAGGTAAACCCTATTTATTGAAATTAAATAGCAAGATGCTGTATATGCTGCAGCATAGCATTCACACAACCACTAACCATAACGTCCATATTAATACATGATTTTTATATCATTGTACATAATATGTAAATACTATTTTTAAATAATGATATAAACACTTAATCTCAGTATTTCACATGACAAAAAACTATTTTGCAGAGATGCAATCTACACCATTCAATACAACATCCGCTCATTCATGAATGTCAAGCACTGGCCATGGATGAAGGTGTACTACAAGATCAAGCCTCTTCTGAAGAGTGCTGAGACAGAAAAGGAGCTGGCCAACATGAAGGAGGACTTTACGAAATGCAAGGAAGACCTGGCAAAGGCTGAGGCCAAGAAGAAGGAGCTTGAGGAGAAGATGGTTGCTCTGGTGCAGGAGAGGAATGACCTGCAGCTGCAAGTGTCCTCTGTATGTTTGTTATTCTTGTGTTTAAATCAGTGCAAAAATCAATTTATTATTGTTAAAAGTTATGTATATTACTGCAACCTTTACATCAATAATTAGTTTTAAAATAGTATTTTTTTTTTAAATCAAATCAAACTTCCTTTTTCATGTTTATTATTTTTAGGGGTCTGAGAATCTATCAGATGCTGAGGAGAGGTGTGAGGGTCTGATCAAGAGTAAGATCCAGCTCGAGGCCAAACTCAAGGAGACAACCGAGAGACTGGAGGATGAAGAGGAAGTCAATGCTGAGCTGACTGCCAAGAAGAGGAAACTGGAGGATGAGTGCTCTGAGCTCAAGAAGGACATTGATGATCTGGAGTTGACCTTGGCCAAAGTGGAAAAGGAGAAGCATGCCACTGAAAATAAGGTTGTGACACATTGCAACAAAGGATATGCAATGTATTAGGCCCTTTGCATTTCACCTCTTGTTGACCTGTCAAATTTAATGTACAGGTTAAAAACCTGACTGAAGAGATGGCTGCTCAGGATGAGTCCATTGGTAAGCTGACAAAGGAGAAGAAAGCCCTCCAAGAGGCTCACCAGCAGACTCTTGATGATCTCCAGGCAGAGGAAGACAAAGTCAATTCTCTGACCAAGGCCAAAACTAAGCTTGAACAGCAAGTGGATGATGTAAGTAATGCATTTGTGCATAATTGAATGAATACATTATTAATCTTCGCCTCATCATTTACAAACATGATACCTTGCATATTCAGCTTGAGGGCTCCCTGGAGCAAGAGAAGAAGCTCCGCATGGACCTTGAGAGAGCCAAGAGAAAGCTTGAGGGTGACCTGAAACTGTCCCAGGAGAACATCATGGATCTGGAGAATGACAAGCAGCAGGCTGATGAGAAGCTGAAGAAGTAATCTTTGATCAAGCCAACTTTTTTTGTAGTCAATGTAAGGTACAGTAAACATTTATCTAATTTGATTCATTTTTGTGAAATAGGAAGGACTTTGAAACAAGCCAACTTCTCAGCAAGATTGAAGATGAACAGTCACTTGGTGCTCAGCTTCAGAAGAAAATCAAGGAGCTTCAGGTCTAAATAACATCATCCATAGCAAGAGGTATGTTCATCTAATACTTTCTTTATTACTAACATTCTCACTTTCATTAGGCCCGCATTGAGGAACTGGAGGAAGAGATTGAGGCTGAGCGTGCAGCTCGTGCAAAGGTTGAGAAGCAGAGAGCTGATCTGTCCAGGGAGCTTGAGGAGATCAGTGAGAGGCTTGAGGAGGCTGGTGGTGCCACTGCTGCTCAAATTGAGATGAACAAGAAGCGTGAGGCTGAGTTCCAGAAGCTGCGCCGTGACCTTGAAGAGGCCACCCTGCAGCATGAAGCCACTGCTGCAGCTCTGCGCAAGAAGCAGGCTGATAGCGTTGCTGAGCTGGGAGAGCAGATTGACAACCTCCAGCGTGTCAAGCAGAAGCTTGAGAAGGAGAAGAGTGAATACAAGATGGAGATTGATGACCTCTCCAGCAACATGGAGGCTGTTGCTAAAGCTAAGGTTCTTAGCATTCTACAAAAATTAAATGTTTATCCACCTAATTGGTCTTTTTTTCAAATGTTATGATTTGTTAATTAGTGCATTTTTTTTTTTATCAAAATGCTAGTGCATGACAAAAACCCAATGAAGTTCTACTATACTCTATCTCACTATAGTGAGATTTAAGATGATGATACACTGGGCAACGTTTTGAGCAATGTTGCTAGGCAATGGTATTACAAGATGTTGTTTGGGCACTTTATCATTGACATTGAGCAACAGCTTTTTATCAGGAGAACTTGGGTCAGCAGCAGACAACTTTTCTCAATCATTCCATTGGAAAATTAGGAGCCAATCATGTTGTTGCCCAACAACATTGCTCAAAAAGTTGCCCCGTGTATCATCATCTTTAGTCTTTTTCAGTCTATTTGCCTTATGTCTACTGCACCATGCCTACAAACTCAGTCTGATAACTGTGACCATTGCCATTGGCAGGCAAATCTGGAGAAGATATGCCGCACCCTTGAGGATCAGCTGAACGAGGTAAAGGGCAAGAGTGAGGAAGGCGCCCGCCAGCTCAATGATATCAGTGCTCAAAGAGCCAGACTTCAGACTGAAAATGGTAAAAGTTACAAAATATCAGTGCATTCCAGATCTATTTTGTATTGATTGTGTTGTACAGTATAAACTGTACTCTAAGAACATACCTGTACGATTTAAATTGTCAACAGAATATTTGAAGTAATGTGGAGTATGTTAACTTTTTGGGGGTGTAGGTTTTCAAACATTTTAAAACAGAATGTGTTCTGCAACAAAGTAAAATTCTATAACTGCACATTATATTCTATGGATACCAACATTGTTAACAACTCTCATCCTCCCAACAATTTCATGACGCCGAAGTGACGGCACACTCTTAATCTTTATTTGTCGGTCTAGTAATTTCCATCCTATATGTGTTAGCAATGTGTGTGCTCAAAACTTTCCACCTAAATAGGTGAGCTTGGCCGTCAGCTGGAGGAGAAAGATGCTCTTGTATCTCAGCTGACCAGGAGCAAGCAGGCTTTCACTCAGCAGATTGAAGAGCTGAAGAGACTGAATGAGGAGGAAGTCAAGGTAATAAATGTAACAAAAAACTTATCACTGAGCACCATGCACTTAGCTATTCACCGAAGCAACTGATACACATACAAATAGGCCAAGAATGCCCTGGCCCATGCTGTTCAGTCTGCACGCCATGACTGCGACCTTCTGAGGGAGCAGTTTGAGGAGGAGCAGGAGGCAAAGGCTGAGCTGCAGCGTGGCATGTCCAAGGCCAACAGCGAGGTGGCTCAGTGGAGAACCAAATATGAAACTGATGCCATCCAGCGTACTGAGGAGCTTGAGGAGGCCAAGTATGTATCTGTGCCACAAATCAATAGAATGATGAAATACAATTCCAAGGGTTCTCATGCAAAAATGTTACCCTATCAGGAAAAAACTTGCTCAGCGTCTACAGGAGGCTGAGGAGCAAATTGAGGCTGTTAACTCCAAGTGTGGCTCTCTGGAGAAGACCAAGCAGAGACTCCAGGGTGAGGTGGAGGACCTCATGATTGATGTGGAGAGAGCCAATGCTCTTGCTGCCAACCTTGACAAGAAGCAGAGAAACTTTGACAAGGTACTGCAATGCAATTAAATATTTTTCTTCATGAATAATAATAATAATAACTTAATTTTATATAGCGCCTTTCAAGGAACCCAAGGATTATTTCATTGGTTTGACATTTACCTGAAGATACAACTGGTTGTTTAAAGGTTCTGGCAGAGTGGAAGCAGAAGTTCGAGGAGGGTCAGGCTGAGCTCGAAGGTGCCCAGAAAGAGGCTCGCTCCCTCAGCACTGAGCTGTTCAAGATGAAGAACTCCTATGAGGAGGCTCTTGACCAGCTGGAGACTCTGAAGAGGGAGAACAAGAACCTTCAACGTGAGTGAAAATGACCTTAACAATAAGACACGTCAATGAAATAGAAAGAAGACCCAGTCAGAATGAGTTTTTGTGAAGTGAAATTAAATTTGTTAACGACATTTCTACAGAGGAGATCTCTGACCTGAGTGAGCAGCTTGGTGAGACTGGAAAGAGCATTCATGAGCTGGAGAAGGCCAAGAAAACTGTTGAATCTGAGAAGTCAGAAATTCAGACTGCCTTGGAAGAAGCTGAGGTAAGTAAAACAAAGTGCTACATTGAAAGGCAAGTGGAAGATATTTCTAATGCGCACTGCATATACTGTTACAAACTCTCAAGTAAACATCGTCAAAAAATGCAAATTCACATGTAGGACAACCTGCCTTGATAACCATATTGCTGTTGAACTTTAAATAATTTTATAACATGCAGTCTGCAATTAGGAAATTGTGACAGTACTGAAAGGCTAAAAATTATTGTATTTTTGATCTACACAGGGAACTCTGGAGCATGAGGAGTCCAAGATTCTTCGTGTCCAGCTTGAGCTCAACCAGGTCAAGAGTGAGATTGACAGGAAGCTTGCAGAAAAGGATGAGGAGATTGAGCAGATCAAGAGGAACAGCCAAAGGGTGATTGACTCCATGCAGAGTACTCTGGATTCTGAGGTCAGGAGCAGGAACGATGCCCTGAGAATCAAGAAGAAGATGGAGGGAGACCTCAATGAGATGGAGATCCAGCTAAGCCATGCTAACCGCCAGGCTGCTGATGCCCAGAAAAGTCTGAGGACCGTCCAGGGTCAACTCAAGGTTAGTCATGGCAATACAAGTCCTTCAGTCTGCTTATTGCTTACTGTGAGGCACCACAACACAAACAGTAACATGACTTCCTGTTTTTAGGATGCCCAACTGCACCTTGATGATGCCATTAGAGGACAGGATGACATGAAAGAGCAGATTGCCATGGTGGAGCGCAGGAACACTCTGATGGTGGCTGAGATTGAGGAGCTGAGAGCTGCTCTGGAGCAGACAGAGAGAGGCCGCAAAGTGGCTGAGCAGGAGTTAGTTGATGCCAGTGAGCGTGTTGGCCTTCTGCACTCTCAGGTAGAGAAAAAGAAAAGTGTCTTGAATTTCAGTTCCATCATGATTGTCACACTTAATGCCTTACCGACCTGTCCCTTATCCCTAGAACACAAGTCTGCTGAACACCAAGAAAAAGATGGAGGCTGACCTGGTTCAGATCCAAAGCGAAGTTGAGGATACTGTCCAGGAGGCCAGAAATGCTGAGGAGAAGGCCAAGAAAGCCATCACTGATGTGAGCAATAGTGCACACTCCATTGTTTTTTAGACTTTTTAGTTTGTTGCTTAGACAAATATGTGCTCATTTTCTAACATGAAAATCACATGGTGTAGGCTGCCATGATGGCAGAGGAGCTGAAGAAGGAGCAGGACACCAGTGCTCATCTGGAGAGGATGAAGAAGAACCTGGAGGTCACTGTGAAGGATCTGCAGCACCGCCTGGATGAGGCTGAGAATCTGGCCATGAAGGGTGGCAAGAAACAGCTCCAGAAACTGGAGTCCAGGGTACAAAACATTTTACGCAAGCGAACCAATGTGCCAGAATCACGCAGTAATAGAGGAAAATGTACTGATAATGTTGTAGACTGACTGCCAAGGCCAGAATAGACAAAAGCAGTACAGCATATATGTATTTGGTACAGATCATTCTGACATGGAGGTCACTGACAAATGAAAATATTCCACTGTTCAGGTTCGAGAACTGGAAGCTGAAGTTGAGGCTGAACAGAGACGTGGTGTTGATGCTGTCAAGGGAGTTCGCAAGTATGAGAGGAGGGTGAAGGAGCTCAGCTACCAGGTAAAGAATGAACATTTCACACATTTTACAGTTGTGGCGATGTGTCATATTTCTTAGTTTCTGTTACTGTAACATCCGTAACAGCTGTGGCATGTGTTTTAAATCTTAAATCCCAATGCTAACATTGCCTCAACTTCTCTTCATCAAATGTTGTATTTTATTAAATATAGACTCTAATATCTGAGGTCATAGCATGAAATGACCTCCACAAACATAAGATGAGCTACACGGCAATCTAGTGCAATACAATACATACAATACAGTGTGTAGTGTCCTTACAAAATGCAGTAATCCAACACAATACACAGTGTGTAGGGTTCTTACAGAATGCAATAAGCCATGTTGCACTAAGAGGATATGGCCTGTTAGAATTTATTTATATGTTTCTTTTCAGACTGAGGAGGACAAGAAGAACATGGCCAGACTCCAGGATCTGGTTGACAAGCTGCAGCTGAAGGTCAAGGCTTATAAGAGACAGGCTGAAGAGTCTGTAAGTAGTGTTTTTAACTAATTTTTATTTAGGAGGTATTGAGTTGAAAGTGTTGTTTAAATACTCACCTTCACGGTTTATATTGTTTAATAGGAGGAACAGGCCAACACCCATCTCTCCAAGTTGAGGAAGGTGCAGCATGAGCTGGAGGAGGCTGAGGAGCGTGCTGACATTGCTGAGTCCCAGGTCAACAAGCTCAGGGCCAAGAGCCGTGACTCTGGAAAGGTAAAAATTGTTTATTTTTTTTAATAGTGATAGTGCTAATAGATCCTACTTTGCTAGTTAGCCCAGTTCCTTCTGTGAGTAATCATGATATAACAGATGATGGCAACTCCTCCCCCAAAAACATTGCAGCCTGGTTAGAGCTGTAACCTAAAGTGTTACTGTTAGTCTAGTATGTTACATAACACAGTTGCTTCCTCATTTCTCTGTGACTGAATTGTGTTTGCTTTTCTCACACATGTAAAAATTACATTTTACTAATTTTATCAGACAATTTTTTTACAATTAGCTACACTGTTTTCAATCAAGGTATTGTCTGAGGAAGACTTATTCAGTTGTTGTCTTACCCTAACAACAGTGTAGCCTATTAACTTTTGACAGACGAAACTTAATTCTAGTCAAGAATGCATGTGGACTTGTACCTACCATGCCTACCTTACCTACCTTACCTACCTGGCATGGGTGGTTCACCTTCGTATTTGCTTGTTTTCCAAAGAGAACAGCGAAAAGAAACAGAGCATGATTGATAGGGCACATTTATCCTAGAAGGTTTTATGTGTTATATGATATATTATTAAACAAATATCTTATTTCTTTCTCTCTGTTCTCTCATTCAAAGGGCAAAGAATCTGCAGAGTAATTCCACTGCTCACTTGACACTGTCAGATTGTGATTGCACACTAGACTCAATAAGTCTTAATAAATCCCTTACTGCTGAATCAATAATTTGTTGGGGTTTTGTGTCTTTATTGTAATTTGTTCAAAGTACACAATACCTTGAGCATCACTCTTCTGAGGATAATCAACTCCATCAAAAAGGGTTGAGTCTTTTAAACCTCCCTTTTTCTGTGAAAATCAGTGACTGTCAAGATGTACTCATATATTTTTCATAGCGTTTTGCCATGTAGAATAAGGTGCAAGGCCATAGGTTTTATTCCCAGGCAACAAAAAAAACTATCCATCCATCTGTCTGCCTCAGAGATGCTCTATTTGATGTCTGTGAGTATAATGATGTGATATTTTGTAGGTGGACCTCTTTTATTTGCGAAACAGTTGCACACACAGCATGCAGCATATAGCCTTGCTCCTTGTGTTATGCCCTTCCCACACACCCACAGCACACAGACCCTCACACATACAGCACCCCCCCCCCACATCACGCAGCATATGCCCCCCCAATACATGCAAAGGACACACAGCCAACCCCCCCCACACACACACACACTCACACACACAGTGCAGCATAGCCTTGCTCCTTGTGTTATGCCCTTCCCACACACCCACTGCACATAGACCCCCACACATACAGCCGCCCCCCACATCACGCAGCATATGCCCCCCCAATACATACAGAGGACACACAGCCAACCCCCCCCCCCAACACACACACGACACAGACCCCCCCCACCCCCCCACCCAACCCCACCTAACACACATACACAAGTACCATGCAAGTAGCATGTAAGCATGCAAGACACGGTCCTACGTCGCCTCCCTCACACACAGCTCTCACACCAACAACCCCCCACCCCCACACCCACCCCCCACCCCGCGCACACACACACAGCACATAGGACTCAGCCCTCACGGCTCAAGGCCCACTCACCCCACACACACACACACTAACCATGCAGCCCCCCCCCCCCAATGGTGCTTGCACCACCCTTACTGCCCCCCCCCCACACACACACACTTCACACAGCATATAGCTTGCTGCCCACCTCCCCACACACAAGATACAGCCACACACACATACACACAGGACAGCCCTCGCAGCTCAAGCCCCCACCCACCACACACGGAGCTTGCGTCACCCTCACTGCCCCCCCCTCACTCACAGCCCCCCCACCCCCGCACACATACAGCACACAGTATATAGTCTTGCTGCCCGCCTCATGCCACCTCCCTCCTCCCCCCCCTACACACAGCACAGAAGTCACAGCCCTCACGGCTCAAGCCCCCCTCCCACATGCACACAGCACATATCTTTGCTCCCCAGCCCTCTCCACACACGTGTGTCCAACCCCACCTCAGCGCTGTCAGCTGCACACGCAGTGCCACCCCCCACACAGCCCGTCATCTGCCACCACAGTCAGTCCTTCCTCCCAACCATAACTGCACTTTATGCACTTTATCCCACCCCCCTTCACCTTTTTTCTACCTCTGCCCTTCTTATGGCCCCCCCAAATGCATTCTACGCACTTTACTCCCCACTCCCCATGCACAGTCTAGACCCACAATCATCAGTTTCACTGCATGTCCTACTACCCAGTATGTGTATGTACGTGACAAATAAAACTCCTTGTATCCTTGTATCCTTGTAGTTACCTGCAAATTTAATCCACGGCCAAGGGAGTGGATATTGTGTATGGCTTAATAAAATTACAAACAATTGTAATGGAGGGTGCTTTAAGAACACACTTCTGTGTAAGGCAACACACGTGACATTGCAGGAGTGTCTGTTTTTATACACCAGGGGTCAAGTGTGCAGAAACAGGCCCTTTTGACAGTGAGATGATGACCTTTTGACAGTGAGATGATGACCTTTGACCTTCTGACATTAAAGGGTAAGACTGTGGACTGTGAAAATAGCAGGTTAAAAAGTAGAATTAAATTAAATCATAAACACTGGTCTTTTGAACAGAAGTATTGGTCAAAAAAAAGTGGTTTAATCACTGTCGTTACCAGTATGGATGGGTTAGTAACACAAATAAACACCGCAGCTATTACTGGAAGCAGTATGGTGATGCATTCTTAGGCTGCTTCTTATGAGCTGTCACGGGTCGCCGGTGTGTTTTGATCTAAGCCTCCAGCAGTACGCTGCGTATTGTTAGAAAGCCAGCACATTCTGGAGGCATAAGCTCAGGTGAAAGTGTGCTTCTTCCGTGTGATGTACCATCAGGTTGCTGGGCAACAGAAGGCTAGTCATACTCACACTCATTACATGTACACAAGGGCTACTGTCATTGTGTCACAGCACTTGACACACACACACACACATACCGCACACACACACCGCACACACACATAAATGCACTGCGTGTGTGACTGAAATAGCCGTGAAAATGGCATTCCTTCCCAGTAAGGCTTGCTATTTGGCTGTGCCCATAAAAATATAGGTGTGTGGGATTAGCAACATTTGTGGAGTGAACATTCCAGAAAGGATGCCTGCTGGCATTTTGTGAAGCACGCCTCTGAGTGAGCAGTTTGGCCAAGGAGATATTGAGGCAACATGAGGTGGCTTTGCCACAACATGAGGTGGCTTTGTTACAACATGAGGTGGCTTTGTTACAACATGAGGTGGCTTTGTGACGGCATGAGGTGGCTTTGTGACGGCATGAGGTGGCTTTGTGACGGCATGAGGTGGCTTTGCCACAACATGAGGTGGCTTTGTTACAACATGAGGTGGCTTTGCCACAACATGAGGTGGCTTTCTTACAGCATGAGGTGGCTTTGTGACAGCATGAGGTGGCTTTGTTACAGCATGAGGTGGCTTTGTGACGGCATGAGGTGGCTTTGTGACAGCATGAGGTGGCTTTGTGACAGCATGAGGTGGCTTTGTTACAACATGAGGTGGCTTTGTGACGGCATGAGAGAGAAGTAGGGACAGGTTGAGCTCGAGCAGCTTTGGTAGTTTCACATTAAACTATCAAGACACTGACACGCATGTAGCGGTGGTGTGAGTGGAAGATGCATACGGCATAAAGAAGCAGTTTATAAGTTTAAAACTACATTTCAGCGTGATAAGTGACGTGATAAATGACGTGATAAGTGACGTGATAAGTGACAAATAACATGTTAGATGCTCATGTCATGTTCAATGCACTTCGATTCGATTCGATTCCAATGTATAATAAAGGACAGACAAAGTAATACATAATACATGCTCTGTACAGTACATCAACAATGCAATTTGCAATTAACACACCAAGCCATATTAGTTCTCTCTAAATGAAAGTAAATCATTTCACCCGTACATCAGTTGGGCTCCCCATCTCAAATGCCAACACCACACAAAATCTCCTCTGGGAACTTTGCCTTTTTATGACTTGCTCTTTGTGATTTCAGGTGCCTTGTGACAATATAAGGATACATACATTAACTATCCAAGGTACCATGATGGGTCTTGCAACTGAGTATTAACTACGGATGGGCAATGCATAGCCAACTCATACAGAATACAGTTATATGCATTTCTTTACAATTCAGTTTGAGATGAAACAGACCTTTTCCAGACACCTGATGCTGCCATGTTATCATTTCATTAATACGCAAGGAACCGTTTATACTGTAAGGTGTAAATATAGGAATCTGTATAAGGAATCTGTCCTTATTTGGACCCTGCTGGCGTAAGCAGAGGATGACAATAAAAAGGGACCGGGAACTGCAGAGGAGACCAGTGGCATTCCGGAGACCGGCCGAACACAGGGAAGTGCAGGGAACCAGAGGCATTCCGGAGACGGTAAGCTGATACCTGCTACACTTAACACATACACACCTACAGCACGCGCCCCGCTCACATCCCACAAGTTCTTTTCCTTGGTGTGATAATTGTTTTTGAATTGTTTAAAATCACAATACCATTTTATTTGTTTGTTTGTTTTTGATTATTATCAATTTTGTCTTTTGAGTGAGCAGAGATTATGCTTTGATTGATGTCTATGCCTTTACTTCAGTGTGTGACATTATTGTTGTGAGCACTTTCATTTGATGATCTAAATGATGAATTAGTTGTGACAGCAGTGAAAGATACACCTGGTGAAAGATACACCTGGTGAAAGATACACCTGGTCAGGGGAACTCAGGTGTGGGGGTCTTGGTGTCCTCCTTGTGGTCAGGCTGGTTAAGCAAAGTGTTATTAGCAAGGAACACAGATAACAGGAAGCGCTTGCATCTTGTAAGTGCTGTAAGATACTTTGGATAAAAGCATCAGAATGTCTCTGATGGGGACAGTCAATGCTGTGTGACAAAGGGTGAAAATAGCTTTTGGTGAAATTATTGTGAAACGATAGTAAATCAATGTTTGGGTTTTCATTTAAAAGAGGTATTTATTGGGGCGTAAATGTGATTATGAATAATTTGCCTTAGTCTCACGAAGAGTTGAAATTCTTTTACAAACGTGAAGGAAACAGTAATGTAATGTTTTCCCAGTTTTTGAGCTGTTTAGACTTTCCCCAGCAACAGTTTGTGAACATGGTTTGTACCTCAGGCATAGAATGTAAAAAGCACATGAAGTTAAGCTTTTATTATCCTTTGAGATTCTTGCCCATCTCGGCTGTAGTATACACACACATTGAAGGAGTGAGCCAGGGATGTATCCAGAAATCATAAAATGGGTGGGCCCAGAAAAAAATGAGATGGGCCCAGCCCAAAACACATAGGTTACTATTATTACTAAAACAGTCAGTCGAACTTATGGAGCATTCTGATTGGGTGGGACTCATTGACAAGTGGGTGGACACAGGACCATCCCAGCCCACCATTGGCTATGCCTATAGAGCGAGTAGAGTAGAATGAGCTCTCCCAGGCGATAAGAGCACTAGCACCTACGCACAGAGCAGTGGGCTGCCATTAATGCGCCACTACGTGAGCTTTGAGCACAAGTTCACCTCATCTGTAGCTGTAGGGAGAACCTGTTGGGGGATCGAACCTCCCAACCTCCAGTAACCAGTCCCCTAACTGATATACCCCACATGGCACATCCCAATAAACATTTTCCCTCTGGATTATGTTCAATTATAATTCAATAAACCCAGGAGGTACACTCAGATTTGCAAACATAAGCAAACACCTGTTAACATTTACAACAATGTTTTGTTTTGTTTGGAGCTATCATTGAATGGTCAATAAGGAGGAGGAAGTTTTATGCAAATGTGCCCTCATGCTGGCCAATGGTTAATGCTTCCACAAAAAGGCTAGTGTAAGCCGCCACCCCTTCATTGGCCTGTCTACAATCAGAACTCTCGTGCTAACGTACACTCTCACTACAAAGTTAATTTTACTCACATACATAGTTTGCACACCTTATTTACATGCAAGCCTACATTTTTACATTCCTGTTGAATTGTGTCAGGCAAGAGTGCATGTTTGTGCCCTGTTAATATCAATGGTTACATGATTTTACTTTAAAAACATTGTAATTCATAGAGTAACTAGCTACCATGGGAGACGCGGAGTTGGCTGTTTATGGCCCAGCTGCCATCTACCTCCGTAAGCCTGAGAAGGAGAGGATTGAGGCCCAGAACAAGCCCTTTGATGCAAAGACTGCATATTATGTGGTTGACAAGGATGAATTGTACCTGAAGGCTACAATCAAGAAGAGAGATGGTGGCAAAGTCACCGTTGAAGTGCTTAATACCAAGGAGGTATGTTAGCAAGACTCCTGGTGCATCAAATGTGATTATTTCTCTTCTACAGACTATACTGAGTATCTGTTTAAACTCGTTTGTTCATGTCTTCAGGAAAGGACAGTTAAGGATGACGAAGTCTCTCCGATGAATCCTCCCAAGTTCGACAAGATTGAGGACATGGCCATGATGACCCACCTCAATGAAGCCTCTGTCCTGTATAACCTCAAAGAGCGTTATGCAGCATGGATGATCTACGTAAGCTTTTTCTGTATCTAAAAAAACACGTACCTTTAGCAAATTTACAATACAATAATACTAATCTATTCAATTCTCTATTTCAGACCTACTCTGGACTCTTCTGCGTCACTGTGAACCCCTACAAGTGGCTCCCTGTGTACGACCCAGTAGTGGTGGCTGCCTACAGAGGCAAGAAGCGCATGGAGGCCCCACCCCACATCTTCTCTGTCTCTGACAACGCCTACCAGTTCATGCTGCAAGGTAAGTTCTGTCATTCAAAAGGTCTTTAACAGTAAGATGCACAAATCTTAAATTTAATCACTGTATTTTGTCCAACAGACAGGGAGAACCAGTCTGTCCTGATTACGTGAGTAGGAATCTATCTGTAAAATGTATTACTGTGATTCTGGCTTAATAGATGAAAGACAAATGAGACAAAATAAATGCTTTATTCACCATTTAACCTAGTGGAGAATCCGGTGCTGGAAAGACTGTCAACACCAAGCGTGTCATCCAGTACTTCGCAACAATTGCAGTGGCTGGTGGTGACAAGAAGAAGCAGGAGCCTCAGTCTTCTGGAAAACTGCAGGTAAAGACAAATTAATAATCGTTTGAAAGAAATGTATTATACTTGGAAGCGTTTTTGTAAAGCTAGGAACAGACCTCTATTTTTAACCCCGATTCTGATATGCTGAAACATCAGGGCCAGTCTTAGGTAGTCCAAGCCAATCAAAGGCAGTCATGGTGCTTAGTCACAACATGGGTTATCCTATTTTGTGGGGAGACATATTTGAATGTTAAATGATTTTTATTATTGTTAACGCAATTCAGATTGCTGTCATGGTTGCAATTATGACAGAAAAGCCTGTTGTATTTTCACCCTGTTTTTCTGTTTGTGCTCACAACGGACTCAAAATTGCAACTGACGCCACCTGTATGTCTGGAGTGCTTAGTTTTATTCCATTCTAATCATGACAGACTGAAAATAATTGGAAGGTCTGTTCCAGGCTCACATTATAATACCAAAGGCTTTTACAGTATAGCAATAACATGCCTTCTGGCTTTCAGGGCTCTCTTGAGGACCAGATTATTGCTGCCAACCCTCTGCTGGAGGCTTATGGCAATGCCAAGACTGTGAGGAATGACAACTCCTCCCGTTTTGTAAGTTACTATAACATGCAGTACAAGAAATCCCATGCAGTCAGTTACTGAATACTGTAAATTTATTTACAGTAAATTTATTTTAAATATATTTAGCGTATATTACTCAACATACGTACAAGTCTGTACACTACATTAAGAGTATATTAATCAACATGTGATTTTGTTATAAACAGGGAAAGTTCATCAGGATTCACTTTGGCACTACAGGAAAGCTGGCTAGTGCTGATATCGAGACCTGTAAGTTTATTTATAAATATGGTTGACGAAATGTATGCTTATCCTGTAAAAAAAAAACAAATATGCAAAAAACAAAAATAAAAAACAAATATTTTCCAATCCAATTCAACAGATCTGCTGGAGAAGTCTAGAGTGACATTCCAGCTTTCTGATGAGAGAGGCTATCACATCTTCTACCAGATGATGACCAACCACATGCCTGAGCTGATTGGTAGGTTTTTAGCCTGTGATCAGTAATTTTAAAGGTGTACTTCCACGAGAAACCGTTTAGTACTTGCTCTTTTGAAATATGATAGGTCACCCCGAGTTGCATATGCATGCTGCATATCAAAATGTTTTTCTACCCCCATTTTCTATATCAGTCAAAAGAAGACAATAGGGGGAAAAACGACCCAATGCGAAAAGGGCCTGCGGCGTGACGTAGACGTGCAAATGCATATAAGAGAAACTGACCGAATGGGCTTTAAATGATGTTAGCCTGTGACTGACTCGCATAAGATCGCATTAGATTAGCAGGCTAGTTGAATGACTGAACTGCATTTAGCTGGGCACTTGCACTGTTTTGTCATGCCAGACATCCCAAGTCTCCCGGAAGTTCCGGGAGTCTCCCGCATATCGATAGTGGCTCCCGGATCCCCTGAATTGGAATAAAATATCCCGGAACCCAGACCAAGCGAGCAAGAGCTTGCACGCGAGACATTAATGTGTATATTATATAGCGTTGTGTGCTGTTCTACATTGCCTCGGGGGGTGGGGGGACATCTCCCGGAACTGAGTTTGTGGAGGTTGGGATGTCTGTCATGCAAATATTACCATTCTGAAACGTTCATTGACAATCGGTCAGGAAGCGACTGTGCTTGTGTCGTTCTCCCGGCCCCACCCCCTCCACCAAACTAAAACAGCCTGAAACAGAAGCACTAGAACATTTTTTTCATCAAAACAAGCGCACAGGGCAATTATTAATACTAGAGAACACCGCAAAATTAATGAAAACACGATGGAAGTACACCTTTAAGAAAGTTTTATGCTAAAGGCTACACAATAGCAAGGATGGCATGACAGTAATTGTTTTCTTTCTACAGATATGGCACTTATCACAACCAACCCCTATGACTTCCCCATGTGCAGTCAGGGTCAGATCACTGTGGCCAGCATCAATGACTCTGAGGAGTTGGTGGCCACAGATGTAAGATGTTCATGATATTAACATTATATTTTTGTGTTGTAATGTTAAAAAAGAGATATGAGTTTTCTATCTAGTCTCTTGGCTAAAAAATACTTTTTTGCAGAATGCCATTGACATCCTGGGTTTCAGTGCAGAGGAGAAAGTCACCATTTTCAAGCTGACTGGTGCTGTGCTCCATCATGGCAACATGAAATTCAAGCAGAAGCAGCGTGAGGAGCAAGCTGAGCCTGATGGCACTGAGGGTTCGTATACGTATTCACACATAACACATAACTGAACAGGCAAAGCCCAACTCTAGCTACTACACTGACATTTTAATTTCCTAACTCCTCATATGTTCTACAAGGCACAGAATTGTTAATGCTTACTTACGCAAAAATATTTTCCTGTAATGTCAACATAATGTCTAAACTAAATAAGAACTTTATTTTCAGATGCTGACAAAGTCGCTTACCTCATGGGCCTGAACTCTGCTGACATGCTTAAGGCTCTGTGCTACCCAAGGGTGAAGGTCGGAAATGAGTACGTCACCAAGGGTCAGACTGTGCCACAGGTAATATACTACTAAATACGGACTACACATAAAGTCACAATTTTTTTGGGTTACCTGCACATTAAAATATTTCTGTACCTTGCATTAGGTCCTGAACTCAGTGTCAGCCTTGGCCAAGTCTATCTATGAGAGGATGTTCTTGTGGATGGTCATCCGTATCAACCAGATGTTGGACACTAAGCAGCAAAGACAGTTCTTCATTGGTGTGCTGGACATTGCTGGCTTTGAAATTTTTGATGTAAGGACTGATCATATATTTTATTATGAATTTTGTTTTATTAGTTGATGCAAGGCTGTAAATTCAAACTTAGTTTTTTTAAATCCCAAATACAGTTCAACAGCATGGAGCAGCTATGCATCAACTTCACCAATGAGAAACTGCAACAGTTCTTCAACCACCACATGTTCGTCCTGGAGCAAGAGGAGTACAAGAAAGAGGGCATTGAATGGGAGTTCATTGACTTTGGCATGGACTTGGCCGCTTGCATTGAGCTCATCGAGAAGGTGAGATCTATGCACTGTCTCAATGTTGTTCATTGCTGATATTACATGACATCCACTGTTAACCCTTAAAGTAATCCCATCTTTATTTTAAAACAGCCCATGGGTATCTTTGCCATCCTTGAAGAGGAGTGCATGTTCCCCAAGGCCTCTGACACCACTTTCAAGAACAAGCTGTATGACCAGCATCTTGGCAAGTGCAATGCCTTCCAGAAGCCCAAGCCTGCCAAGGGCAAGGCCGAGGCCCACTTCTCCCTGGTGCACTATGCTGGCACTGTGGATTACAACGTTGCTGGTTGGCTGGACAAGAACAAGGACCCACTGAACGAGTCTGTTCTGCAGCTGTACCAGAAATCATCTGTGAAATTGCTGCCTATCCTATACCCACCTGTTGTTGAGGGTAACAGATGTTTCTTAATTATTTTAGCACTTGAAATTTTTGAAACGTACTGAAAAGTATTGTGACATAGTCCACTAATTTGGCTTTACTTTATTGTTTTGTATGCCTACAGAAAGTGGTGGCGGCGGCAAGGGAGGTAAAGGTGGTAAGAAGAAGGGTGGTTCCATGCAGACCGTGTCCTCACAGTTTAGAGTATGTAGATGCTTTCTTTTATACTCAAATACTATATCAAATGACTGTTGTAAATGGAAACAATACTTTCATGTCGCAAACTTTTATGTCAACAGGAGAACTTGGGCAAACTAATGACAAACTTGAGGAGCACACACCCTCACTTCGTGCGTTGCCTGATTCCAAATGAGTCTAAAACACCAGGTAAAAAAAACAACATAGCAAGAACACTACAAGCCTTCATACAGAACAAGCAAACATGTTGACTTTTTTTATTGTGACAGGTCTAATGGAGAACTTCCTGGTCATCCACCAGCTCAGGTGCAATGGTGTGCTGGAGGGTATCAGAATCTGCAGAAAGGGTTTCCCAAGCAGAATCCTCTATGGTGACTTCAAGCAGAGGTGAAGTGAGACTGCAAATTAAGTATTACACACATATTTACACTTAAAGCAGACAGGGGAAAGTAATATTTGTATTTGCCATGTCCAGATACAAAGTGCTGAATGCCAGTGTCATCCCTGAGGGGCAGTTCATTGACAACAAGAAGGCTTCTGAGAAGCTCTTGGGATCCATTGATGTTGATCACACCCAGTACAAGTTTGGACACACTAAGGTATAAAACTTTCAGATGAATTTTACACTGCTTGCCATTAATGCAGTGCTTCTCAAATAGTGGGGCGGGCCCCCCTGGGGGGGCACGGTGCGATGCCAGGGGGGGCGCGTGTGACTTTTTTTGCTGTACCATAAAGGTGCACATTGACCACAGTACAGACTAAAAAACAATGTTAATAAAGTAATTCTTTGTTTTTAAGTTGATCTGTATTTCTTTTTTGTTTTCTTTAATGTCAGTAAGGATGCAGTGTTATGCAGATGTGCATATTGCAGATGTGCATAGACAAATGATACTATTACAGTTACGGTGGAGATTGGGGGGGGGGGGGCGCGAAATGTTTTCTTCGTCCTAGGGGGGGCGTAACAGAAAATAATTGAGAAGCACTGCATTAATGCATGTAAAACAACTAATGTGAAAGACATTTACAGGATCATCTGTAAAAACAATGTAGAGACAGCATATGTCAATGCATTGTCATCTACTCTTTAAGGTGTTCTTCAAAGCCGGTCTGCTGGGTACCCTTGAGGAGATGCGTGATGAGAAACTGGCTGCCCTGGTCACATTGACTCAGGCTATCTGCCGTGGATACCTCATGAGGAGGGAATATGTCCAAATGACAGAAAGGAGGTATGTTTAAGTTGATTACATGTTGAATGGATCCTTTTTGTCCACTCAAAGAGATTAATATGCACCAACTTGGTTAACTTACAAATCAACTGCCCTTCCAGAGATGCGATCTTCACCATTCAGTACAATGTCCGTTCATTCATGAATGTCAAGCACTGGCCATGGATGAAGGTCTACTACAAGATCAAGCCTCTTCTAAAGAGCGCTGAAACTGAGAAAGAACTTGCCACACTGAAGGAGGAGCATGCAAAACTTAAAGACGATCACACCAAGTTAGAGGCCAAGAAGAAGGAACTTGAAGAGAAGATGGTTGCTCTGGTGCAAGAAAGGAATGATCTACAGCTGCAAGTGTCATCTGTATGTTTCTTACTAGTGACTGTGATACTAGTATGCATTATCACAGGTTTACATCTTTACAAACATATTTACTTCGTACCCACCATAGGGGTCAGAAAATCTTTCGGATGCCGAGGAGAGATGTGAGGGTCTGATCAAGAGTAAGATCCAGCTTGAAGCCAAACTCAAGGAGACAACCGAGAGACTGGAGGATGAAGAGGAAGTCAATGCTGAGCTGACTGCCAAGAAGAGGAAGCTGGAGGATGAGTGCTCTGAGCTCAAGAAGGACATTGATGATCTGGAGCTGACCTTGGCCAAAGTGGAGAAGGAGAAACATGCCACTGAAAATAAGGTTAGAGTTCATTATGTTTTAGCACAGTATTTATTATCTTTGTATTATCTTGTATTATTTTAGTTTTAATATTTATTATTTGGAAAGGTTAAAAACCTTACTGAAGAGATGGCTGCCCAAGATGAGTCCATTGGTAAGCTGACAAAGGAGAAGAAAGCCCTCCAAGAGGCCCACCAGCAGACTCTTGATGATCTCCAGGCAGAGGAAGACAAAGTCAACTCTCTGACAAAATCCAAGACCAAGCTTGAACAGCAAGTGGATGATGTAAGTTGAGGGGCAGCATGTAAGGAACTACATGAACTATTGGTTCTTGAGTAATATATATTTAAAATTTAAAATATCTAATAATCTGTAGCTTGAGGGCTCCCTGGAGCAAGAGAAGAAGCTCCGCATGGACCTTGAGAGAGCCAAGAGGAAGCTTGAGGGTGACCTGAAACTGTCCCAGGAGAACATAATGGATCTGGAGAATGACAAGCAGCAGTCTGAAGAGAAGCTGAAGAAGTAATTTAAAACTTTTCATCATGCAACTCTTTTGTAGTCCAGGTAAGGTACAATAAACATTTCTTTAATTTGAACCATTTATTGTGAAACAGGAAGGATTTCGAAACAAGCCAACTTCTCAGCAAGATTGAAGATGAACAATCACTTGGAGCTCAGCTTCAGAAAAAGATTAAGGAATTGCAGGTCTGTTTAACATTAGCACTCTCTTTTCAGCCAGCAACTTCTTTAGTAGAAATTTTGGACATTGTCAACAGGAGGTTTCTGTGTGTTTTTAACATGATTTTTGTACTTCCCGTAGGCCCGCATTGAAGAATTGGAAGAAGAGATTGAGGCTGAGCGTGCAGCTCGTGCCAAGGTTGAGAAGCAGAGAGCTGATCTTGCCAGGGAACTTGAGGAGATCAGTGAGAGGCTTGAGGAGGCTGGTGGTGCCACTGCTGCTCAAATTGAGATGAACAAGAAGCGTGAGGCTGAGTTCCAGAAGCTGCGCCGTGACCTTGAGGAGTCTACTCTGCAGCATGAAGCCACTGCTGCAGCTCTGCGCAAGAAGCAGGCTGATAGCGTTGCTGAGCTGGGAGAGCAGATTGACAACCTCCAGCGTGTCAAGCAGAAGCTTGAGAAGGAGAAGAGTGAGTACAAGATGGAGATTGATGACCTCTCCAGCAACATGGAAGCTGTTGCTAAGGCTAAAGTAAGATGTTTTTACAACCATATCCATTGATTACGTATATGCCTCCTTTAAATGCCCCCAATTAAAGCTAAAGCTAAGCTTAACAACCTGCATGCCTTGAAGTAACACTGTGTTACAGTTTGGTATGTTGTGCAATTTCTTGAGTAACTAGTTTCACTGCCATCTTTATATTGTATTTATGGTATGGTCATTTGCTGAACAAATAAACAAAAGTGCTGTAAATGATAGGCACCATATAGTGTTTGTTTTTGTTTTAAAAAACAAAACCTGGCAAATTGTATGAGAAGCCTTCACAGCACAGTACTGACAAAATAGGCATCATAATGCCCCAGTTAACATGTTAGCTTTAGTCATTCAATTGGGGCGATTGGTAGTGTTTGTGAAATGTTCCTTGTTAATTAGCATGTTTCTCACATCCAGAGATCATTTAACAGCATGTCATCATCATAGTGATTAGAGGCTAAATACACCTTACCTTACTACCAAACATGCTGTGTTTTATCCACCCATTATGTATGCATTTTTACTAACAGGGAAATCTGGAGAAGATGTGCCGCACCCTTGAGGACCAACTCAGTGAGGTCAAGTCAAAGAGTGATGAGGCTGGCCGCCAGCTCAATGACGTCAGTGCTCAGAAAGCAAGACTTCAGACTGAAAATGGTAAAAAAATATTCTGTTACATCACTGGCCATTTATATTGTATCTTCTGCTTCTCCAAAAAAATCTCACTAAATACATAACAACCTACAAGGTGAGCTTGGCCGCCAGCTGGAGGAGAAAGATGCTCTTGTGTCTCAGCTGACCAGGAGCAAGCAGGCTTTCACTCAGCAGATTGAGGAGCTGAAGAGACTGAATGAGGAGGAAGTCAAGGTATTTAAAATGTTTAATTTGAATTGAAGAAACCCTAAACCCTATTTTTACAAACGCTTCATAGGCATCACTAACTGTTTAAAAACAGGCCAAGAATGCCCTGGCCCATGCTGTTCAGTCTGCACGCCATGACTGCGACCTCCTGAGGGAACAGTTTGAGGAGGAGCAGGAGGCAAAGGCTGAGCTGCAGCGTGGCATGTCCAAGGCCAACAGCGAGGTGGCTCAGTGGAGGACCAAATATGAAACTGATGCCATCCAGCGCACTGAGGAGCTTGAAGATGCCAAGTAAGTTTCCCTTACCCAATCAGATTAATCTATTTTGCATTGTTTACCCTGATAAGTATGAAACAAAGCACCTCATAATGTTTTGTTACTAGAAAGAACATCTATTCAACCAATCACATTTCTTTATTAGGAAAAAACTTGCCCAGCGTCTGCAGGAAGCTGAGGAGCAAATTGAGGCTGTTAACTCGAAGTGTGCCTCTCTGGAAAAGACCAAGCAGAGACTCCAGGGTGAGGTTGAAGACCTCATGATTGATGTGGAGAGAGCCAATGGCCTTGCTGCCAACCTCGACAAGAAACAGAGGAACTTTGACAAGGTTATACCTCTAAATGAAACGATACTGTAGTACAAACCAACCATTATAATGTATAATACAACATAACAGAATTATAACTGTATGTGAAATTGATCAAACACCTGTTTCTCATAGGTTTTGGTAGAGTGGAAGCAGAAGTACGAGGAGGGTCAGGCTGAGCTGGAGGGTGCCCAGAAAGAGGCTCGCTCCCTCAGCACTGAGCTGTTCAAGATGAAGAACTCCTATGAGGAGGCTCTTGACCAGCTGGAGACGCTAAAGAGGGAGAACAAGAACCTCCAACGTAAGTGAAATTTTTTTGAAAGAGGAACAAGAAGGAGAACCTCCAAAGCAAGTTAGGATAAACACCAAGTGCTTCACTCTGGTTATCAAATGGAAAGTCTTGAAACACTAATGTAGAAATTGAAAGACATTGTAAGAAATTTTAAGAAAAGGGAAACATTGATTAGTTTGGGTGTTTTAAATATTTGTATGTATGATTTGAAAGTGTAACAGTACCTCTACACAGTGTTCAGTTCAGTTATCAGATATTAGGATATGATTCTAAAATGCACTGAATTCCCAAATCAGTCTGTACAAATGTATTAAGTGTGAACCTCACTTTCACAGAGGAGATCTCTGACCTGACGGAGCAGCTTGGTGAGACTGGAAAGAGCATTCATGAGCTGGAGAAGGCCAAGAAAGCTGTTGAGACTGAGAAGGCTGAGATCCAAACTGCCCTGGAAGAGGCTGAGGTACACAAGATGTAATAGGATGGAGGCAGTCTATACACTATTCTCAAAAGTATGGTTGAAATTTTAAAATCATACTTTTTGAACTAAACAGGGAACTCTGGAACATGAGGAGTCCAAGATTCTTCGTGTCCAGCTTGAGCTGAACCAGGTCAAAGGTGAGATTGACAGGAAGCTTGCAGAGAAGGATGAGGAGATGGAGCAGATCAAGAGGAACAGCCAGAGGGTGATTGACTCCATGCAAAGCACTCTGGACTCTGAGGTCAGAAGCAGGAATGATGCCCTGAGAATCAAGAAGAAGATGGAGGGAGACCTCAATGAGATGGAGATTCAGCTGAGCCATGCTAACCGCCAAGCTGCTGAAGCCCAGAAACAACTCAGGACTATCCAGGGTCAACTCAAGGTCAGTAATATGAACACTAGTATCAGATTACTTGTCAAAGTGCCAAGCATGATCTTCAAATTGGTTGCTAAGGCAGTAATATTATACACATAATCCAAAAAAACTGTATGGTTTATCCATCAGGATTCCCAACTGCACCTTGATGATGCTGTTAGATCACAGGATGACATGAAGGAGCAAGCCGCCATGGTGGAGCGCAGGAACACCCTGATGGTGGCTGAGATTGAGGAGCTCAGAGCTGCTCTGGAGCAGACAGAGAGAGGCCGCAAAGTGGCTGAGCAGGAGCTGGTTGATGCCAGTGAGCGTGTTGGGCTCCTGCACTCTCAGGTAGGGAGATTACCAAAGCTAGAGAATTATCTAAGGATATTCTACCATTCAGTATAATACTTAATGTTGTCTTATTCCCCAATTTTAGAACACAAGTCTGTTAAACACCAAGAAGAAGCTTGAGGCTGACTTGGTTCAGGTCCAAGGTGAAGTTGATGACATCCTCCAGGAGGCCAGAAATGCTGAGGACAAGGCCAAGAAAGCCATCACTGATGTGAGCAACATGCCACTGTCTTTTTGTTTAGACAAGTGTGTGTTCACTTTCTTACACGAAAATTATATGGTGTAGGCTGCCATGATGGCAGAGGAGCTGAAGAAGGAGCAGGACACCAGTGCTCATCTGGAGAGGATGAAGAAGAACCTGGAGGTCACTGTGAAGGATCTGCAGCACCGCCTGGATGAGGCTGAGAATCTGGCCATGAAGGGTGGCAAGAAACAGCTCCAGAAACTGGAAGCTAGGGTATTTAATCTATTTCTATAGTTATCTAAGAATTTTGCATTCAATGTGGAACACAAAGATTAGGCTATCAAATATGAATATTCCCTACATTAAGGTTCGTGAGCTGGAAACTGAGGTGGATGCTGAACAGAGGCGTGGTGCTGATGCTGTCAAGGGAGTCCGCAAGTACGAGAGGAGGGTGAAAGAGCTCACATACCAGGTCTTGAAATCTGTTTTATATCAAATTCTTTCATCTAATTTTAAGACAGAAGGTGATGGCTCAAGAAATTGTGTTTTGTCCTCAGACTGAGGAAGACAAGAAGAACGTCACCAGACTCCAAGATCTGGTTGACAAGCTGCAGCTGAAGGTCAAGGCCTACAAGAGGCAGGCTGAGGAAGCTGTAAGTAGCTTTCCCTCTTGACCATGTGAAAATGCCTATAGAATGACTGTGGCTATAGACTGATAGGTGATATTTGCACTTACCAAATAAGGGGGGCATTTTTTGAATGCAAAGTTGCTAACTTCTTAGCCACTACCGTTGTTGTTACTTCTGAAGTACCGCACCAAAGACTATCTTGCGTTTCACGAAGCCTACTACTGTAGTACTTTACTTCGGAAGTAACAACTACGGTAGTGAGAACTTTGGTAGTAAGAAACTTTGGAAGTAACAACTATGGCAGTGAGAACTTCGGTAGAAGAGACCCTCCTACGCGTTTCTCGAAACCTTCGTAGTAGAGATACTTCCGAAGTAAAGCCAAAACTTCAAAGTAAAGTTGGGAAGTTCTCACTACAGCTCTCGGAGTGAAGTAAGAGCCTTACTACAAAGGTTGACCCCACCCACGGCAAAACTTGCAGTAGATTTTCAACTCGTAATATCTCGTAATCCTGCAGTACAAACACAGTGAAATTCAATCGGTGTGTAGAGGTTACTATAATACAGCTGTTGAAACAGTTCATGGCCAATTCATGATATGTAATATTTCTCGTTAAAACCGTATGGCATGACTTAAACACTTAATGGTTTGTACCGCAGTATTATGATCACCTGCACAAACCGATTGAGTTTTACTGAGTTTGGACCGCAGGATTATGAGACATTTGCATTAGAAGTTGGCCTTCAGTTGGAAGGTTTGCCGATGGCTACATCGTGTACGTTTGGTTGGAAACTGTTATGAGCCGAATAGGCAAGTTGACGTGACTATCAGTGGTGCAACTGGATGACTGGTTGTACTTTCTTTGAAATTAGAAAAATCATGTGCAGGTTCCAGACTGGCAAGAGTCATGCTATAGAAATCTAAAATGTGCGTAGCCTCACAAGTACATTAATGTGGATTTATATTGCTCTACTCTGTAGTTTGGTGGAATATTAAATGACTACATGTAGAAGAAATGCATTGTATCGGTATAACAGGTCAGTGATCCGTGACTGAAAGCACCACCGTTCCTCAGCTTAAAATGTTGTCGTGAGTGGTGATTGTGGAACATAGGCTAAATGTTACCATAGGTGTGCAAAGGATTTGAACTCGTGACTAAATGGAACAGTGTCAGGGCCACATGACTTCGCCACTGAGCTATACCTCACAGTGGTAAAGTCTCGTGGCAGAGTTTATCAATAGTATTGACAGATGACGTCAAAATGCTTTTAAAAGTTATGGATTTATAAGAATATAATTTTCTTCACTACATGCATTGGCTTTGCCTTATGGCTACGTTTTAACACGGTAATTGGTTTAACCAGATGTTTGAAATATCTTAATCATTATTATCACCATCGTATAATTTCAACAAGGATTGTCCGTCATGGCATGTCAACAAAAAAGATAGCCATCCAATCAAAACGGCTTTCCCCTGCTTTTCCTCCATTGCTTCCATGCTTCACACACTGAAGTGAGAACAACGGTAGTACCCACTATGGAAGTAACAACAATGATAGTTCTACCGAAGTACGAGTGCTTTGAGAAACGGTCGGGTTTTGCCACTTCGGTAGTAGTAACTTCGGTAGAACTACGGTAGTAGAATGCTAACCTAGGAAGTTGTTCGAGAAACGCACCCCAGGTTTTTATACAGTAAATGACAAGACAAAGACATATCAAGTCAACGTTTTGTCATGAAAGTTTTAGCCTTTTATTTCTTTAATCAGTTATCAGTTATGTCCAGCACATATAAAGATAAGGATAGATAAAGGCCATCTCTCATTCTTTGTAACCTAATACATAACACAATGTGTCCCAGGAGGAACAGGCCAATGTCCACCTCTCCAAGTTGAGGAAGGTGCAGCATGAGCTGGAGGAGGCTGAGGAGCGTGCTGACATTGCTGAGTCCCAGGTCAACAAGCTCAGGGCCAAGAGCCGTGATGGTGGAAAGGTAAGAACATTCACCAGAAGCATCTTTGTTGTTGTATTGTGTATCTTTGTTATAAAGTTGGTAAAACTATTTGGTCATTATTTATGGTTTTTACTTCATGTTTTCTATTTAACAGGGCAAGGAAGCTGCAGAGTGAGCTGACTGAGACTGAAATTTTGTCACAGTTATTTGGATTAGTGTCCTCATTAACGTGACTGTCATGTAACAGTAATTGTTACCTAATAAATATATATATTCTTAATATTCTCATTTATTTTGTGTTGTTCTTATCATCTTGCATGCAGAAATGTAATGGAGTGTTAGTGGTTGTGATATTAGTTTTGGCATTCCTACTGTTAATGTTGCAGCCAATTTAAAATCTGTCAGATTAGCATGCACATTGATGTACACACTTCTGTAGAACCTTCTGCTAAAAGAAAACGTTGTTTGATTACATTATGGGGATTATGTAGAAAAGAACCAACAGTACAAAGTCTAATAATAATTAAAAAAAAAAAAAAACGATGTGCATATAACTTTAGCAAATAATAGACCACACTGCTATTGTGAATGCAATTATTTTAATGTCCATTTACTCAGAATACATCTTCAATTATAATACTGAATATTTTATTTAGTATTCAGTAAAACAAGGAATGAAACAGTATTTTTATTACAATTAAAAAGACAGCTACCAATGTTACATTTTTACTGAGAATTCACAAACAAATTGCAAAGTTTCTAAAACCAAATAAAAAGTAATGAGGAAAAGGTTGATATCAATTATGGAACTGAAATAAGCTAGTCCAATGCCTAAAGCTTGTGTAAAAAGTGGGAGATGAAAAGCATCTTGTTTACATGTGCAATTTTCTTTGCCACACAGACTCGCACACAGACACTGCACTTACTGTTGCCGGGTCTGGGTAGTATGATGATGGGTAAAGGTGTTACAAACAATCCGTAAATATCATAATTAGTCCAATGCAGAAGATGTCTGTAAGTAGCCAATGTAATGTAATAAGATGACAGCCTGTGACTGTGAGCTGTAGGGTGGCCAGTTAAACCAACTTCATCCCCTACCGCCCCTGCTCGCTCGATTTTTTGAGAAAACAAAAGGCTCACATTTGACTGATGTGCTTTTGAGGATCTTTATCCTCTTTTCCATAAGAAAAATGTGTCGCTTCCCAGTGATATCTTCATTTAAAAAGTAAAATACACTGCAAAGCATAACATAGCATTTTGTTTCTGGCATCATAGAAAACAAATAGATGAAGTACAGATCATATTAACATATTCCTATAGGCTAGTTTAAACATGACAACACGACAAGTTTTAACGCTAAAAGCTGTTACTTTTCAGTCAATACAAAAACTGCTAAGATTGCTATTGTAGCAATGTTTTATTTGTTATTTTCTTTCATTTTCTTTGTGAATTTCACAGTCGCTGCACGTTTCTAATTTTGTGTAGTATTTGTGTAGCTGTTATGTGTTGGGCAATGGTATAGGGTGCACGGCCGTTGCTAAGCAACCGTTTGTTGTAAGCTTTGCCCGGTGGCTAAATTACGAATCCTACTATGGCGACGCTGCAAGGGGTGAGAGGCTGAAGTTTTCTGTCCCGCCAATTGTCTTTATTTATTTAATTTTGTAATTAGTTAATGATTATACAAATATGTTAAAACGTTAATATGGCTACTTAAAGAGTATGCAACACCTGGCAGGTTGTTTATTAAATATGTAAAAGAACTATAATTTTAGCCTTGTATCACCTTAGTTTTTTATTTTGATTAGCCTAACGTTTTTTAATATAAATAGTTTACCTTGTATATAACGTTGTCAGTCTACAATGATTAAAAACGACATATTGTTCTTCTACAAGTAACATGTTAACTTTTTAAAGTTGTAAAGTTGTTTTTTTATATGTACATATGTTTCCTTCAAAAGTTACCAATAACAGTAGGTATTTACCGTTTACAGTTAGGAATAGGACAGAGAGCTGTGTAGCTAGCCTGCCCTGCGTGTGTGCATAACTGCCCATTCTGTTCTTAACAGGTGTGCTTTGAATAACGGTTCTTTTATGATAAAGTGGGTTGTTATTTACGGCTTATTACGGTATTTATATACGTTCACAGTTTGGTTTGTCTTATAATCTATGCCTATTATAACCTATTTAATAACTTGTATGTGCTAGGCTATTGCATCCGATTATATTCTTCTTCTTTTTCTTCGTCTTCTTCGTTTTCTTCTTTGTTTTCTTCTTCTTCTTCTTCTTCTTCTTCTTCTTCTTCTTATTATTATTATTATTATTATTATTATTATTATTATTATTATTATCAGTATTATTTGATATAATACAGAGTACTATAGGTAAAATGGGACATCAGCTAAAATGGGAGAAATAAGGTTTTAACCTTTATCTCTTTAATTATCAGCAGCCAATGAAAGTGCATGTTATAGGCCTATCTCACATAAAAATGGCGAACGTTCGATTTAAGCGAAGTGAGAGTATTGTTACTTCCGGTCAGCCATCTTGCCAGTTACTGAAGCATGGCTCAACTCAGAACAAATGTGTGGTGCTGTTGTGTACCTCAGTGTACCAACAGCAAGCAAAAACAGTCTTGCTTGACATTTCTTGCATTTCCCCGTGACGATGAACGCAAGAGGACATGGACTCCGGCAGTTAGGAGAGACGAAGGTCCACTTTTTAATGTAGACGGAGCGCGTATTTGCAGCATTCACTTTTGCAGCAGCGACTTGGTGACACCAGCAAGCGGCCTTACGAAGATAAAGAAAGATGCAATGCCGTTTATTTTTCCCTGGTCAGTGACAAACCTTTAGCTAGGAAATCGGTTTATGAGAGGTCGACGTAAAGATTGGGGTTTGATGTTCGTGGTCGTCGAGGTTGATCTTGGGGCCGAGAAGACGCCGACATTGCTAATGTTAGCGTTAGCTTGGACCACGACTACGTGCGGCCAACCCCAGGTAAGTTTCTTACTTGCTCGAGTAGTAGACGAGAAACTGTGTATATGTCAAAATAAGCTAAGTGTATATGTGTCTATAGGTTTTGTTCAGATGTGTTATTTCCGTGTCTTGTTGAACACAAGTAAGCTTTAGAGTTACTAGATGCACATGAGGCTGGGTGAGCTAGCTTATTAGCAGCGAACTTAATGGTTTACATGGGTACAAGCAGAATGATGAGAAAGAAGTTAGCAAACGCTAAAGAACTAACTTGCAAACATTTCTATGCTTACAAAATGGAGACAGTGCAAGAAAGTGTTTTGATGTAATGGTAAATTTGTAATATAAACGACATTTTGATTAGTCAGTTTCTCATTTCTTATCAAAGAAAAATAGCGCAACTCGATACTTAACCCTATGGGCCAAATGCGTCCAAATTTACACCCATTCTTCTCTGCTAAATTTCTCCGGAACAGTATATTGTAGAGAGATGGCACTTATACCAAACAAAACAGCAGAACCCGGGCTTTACAACGTGACCTCCCGCTTATTTTTGAGATCAGTATCGGCGAGATATTAATATTTAAAAATTCGCTAACATCTCTCATATTAGCGCTTTGCACAGGCATTACTCTCGTTGACATTACATGCGAACCGGCGATCGGATAGATGAGGCACGAACATCAGAAGAAAGTATAGAATCTCAGCTTTCCAACGACACCAAGCACATAGTATCACGTCAACTTATCACATTAAAACAAGGGATCAAATATTTGCCAAGCAATTATTAGACAAATTTGAAAATGAAGGGCAGGGAATTTAATATCCACGTTCCTAGATGTCGAGATAACAGTTTCTCTCCAAACGTTTCCTCGTGTTCAATTCAGTCTAGTACATGAAAGTGTAGTCTAGTACAGGTTGTATGGGAAAAAATAAACATTCAGCCCGTTTTTTGTCAAAATGCAAACGAGTAGATGGCAAACACACAAGCACACAAATATAGTGAGACGATCGGACCAGCCAACAAATTCACAGTGAAGTAGATAAGAATAGTAGAATAGGGTCTGAATGTGCAGCAGTATATACAAATAAGAATATGAAACAAATATATGCAAGCCTAAAGAGACATTTACAGTAACCATTTATAGATAAAGAAGATGCAGGGTACACACAGCAGCAAAAGTGGTGTGAACAGCAGTCATATTGCACAAAGTCCAATGTATTGCACAACAGTAGTTGTACTGCATATGACAGAGTATTGCTAAGATGCAGTGGAGGTGGTAAATTAATTTGTTTGCTTCTAATCACACAAAAATTTCTTCTGTGTTTACATCAGGTGCATTGGATGTAGCCTTGGCAAGGGAAGAAGAACTAGAGACCCAAGTAAGAAGACTTATGCTCATGCAGGAGTTCCAGCTATCTAGATATTGTGCCAGAGATGGTGATTTCCATTACTGTATGAGGTTCCCATCAGCATGCATCTTCAGAAAATTCTGGCAGGCTATTGAACCTTCAGCACGCGTGTTGGTATACTGGAGTAAAGCACAGAGGATGGGCTTAGAGGCAACCGCTGAGACGGGACCCCTAGATTAAACTACTGCACTTAACACGGGCACTGGATTTAGCTCACCACTTGCCCCTTTAAGAGCAAGTAACAAGTAAGAAATTCATTAGCTGCACATTGCTGGGTACAGTGTTTTGAATATCTTTTGATTAATAAGTATGATATGTTTGAAATTATTTTGTTGTTCATATAGTGTAGTTTCTGCAACCCCCCGATTCCAAGACGAACTCCACAACCATTAGGCCACAGCTGACCCAACAGAAACCTACTGCGAGGTAAGTAGTTTTTTTTTTTATGTGCTTTTAAAAAGTTTTGTTAAACGTAACACACTGAACAATACACATAGTACACAAGAACATGCAAGTACACAAGAGCTAGATAAACAAGGACACACACGCACACACTACTACTCTTTTAAATATTGATCTATAAATATGTTAAAATAGAAGACATCTAATTGTTGTTTCATTGCAGTAATGAAGGGATCACGCCAGATCCTCTGAGGTCACCAGCTGTGTCGGCGACAGTCACACCACCTGAGGCCAGTCACCACCCTGGACCTGTGTCCTGTATTTGTGGCCCCGTTTTAGCTGTGGCTTCCCACCCACAACCTTAATGTGTGTGGCCTCAAAGGTGGTCTGCGCATTGGGGCATTTCACCTCAATGAGGCCAAAGAGTGGGATTTCTGTGGGGTCCACCACTCTTCCATCTGGGCTGTCCCCCAGATGATGTGCATCTGGGTGGACCACAAAACCAGATGCATATACATTCACCTGAGCGACCTCAGCACCTCCGGCTCCGGCTCCAGCTCCAGCCCCCTCCTCATAGCAGCGGTCTGGCGGGTACCCTTTAGAATGCGTGTAGCCAGCCGCTGCATAGACTCCTCACCGCGGGCATGCAAGACCTCGTGAAAGCGACTTACTGTTGTTGGGTTGGGTTGGAGTGCTCATCGTATTGTAATCTGTTTGTGTGTGTCTGTTTTTTTTTGTTTATTAAATAAGACCATTTCAAATATTTCAATTGTTAATTCAAGCGCATGAAGCTCAATCATATTTTGTTTCATTGACAATAAATTAGCACATTTTGGGTTTTGAGGGATACTAGAAGCACTCTACCTCCTCTTCTTTTAATAAATTAGCACAGTTCTGATCCACCAACCTTTATAGGGCATATAGAGGGTTGACTTCACTCCAGAGCTGCCAGACTGTTCTGTTTTTTTAATGACCAGCTGGTCAATCACTTCTGGTACGATCTCCTTGAAAGTGGGTAGTAAGTTGTAAAATGCACAAAGAATGTTTTTGCTTAACTTTTCTTGCCAATTAAAAGTTTGCTATTCCAGTAGAAATGTTTACCTGCGTGCGTGGTTTGTGCCATGCTTAGGGCAGGCTGGTAGAAGCCAAGTGGAGAGGAACTGAAGCAATGCCCATGGTGCTGTAATGCGCTGTCTGATAGAGGAGTACAATAACGTGATTGCACACATTCCTCTACCAGCAGCGCATGAACACCCGTACCCACGTCATCTACAGTATTTAATGCCAAGAGACCTAGTCGGGAAAACCCACCCTGCAGCTTTACTTTTGGGTAACAACACAAGAGCGCTGAGACAGATTATATTCAGAAAGGTAAGCAATTTGGTTGTGAAATGCCTACAGTGTCGTAAATGTAATCAGTCGATAGACACATGCCAGGGTTAGCAATGTTTTATTTTCCTGTGGTGGTTGTCCATTTCCCCTCGGGGCATATATATTCGAAATATCCGTTCATTCATCATAGGTGATGAGTAGTACCATAACTAAGCAAATGTACTGCACTTTGAAAGAGTGAACACTTTGGACAGAGCCTCAGTGGTATTGCTATGATCACTGCACCTCAAGGTTGTGGGGTTCCTCGTTCTTTTTTTAAGTCCGGTAGCATCGTGCGCAAATGACGAGGTTCAGCTCTACTACACTGGACACTGTCAAAACATGCAAGTACGAACACAAATACACACTAAACATTATTACGTTATGACAACGACTAGTTTTGTCGCTGTAGTTCAAATTGACAAGTGTTTGAATTAATGTGATTTAGCGATCTGAACTTAACTTTCCTACTAGTGCTACATTTCTGAAGCTTACTCATTACTGACATTACCTTTATAATTAAATAAACTGCTCATGGAAGAGCTTATATCCATGGTCCAGTCTGGATCGTTTGATGACACCCTCTCTCCTAATAATAATTTCAACATCGCTGAAAGTGATTTTCAGTAGGTTTATTAGTGACTTTGAAAAAAAGTCCACAGTACGCCGCCATTGTTGACTGGAGACCGGAAGTATTTTTACTCTCACTACAAAAACAATATGGCGGCGTGAGATAGGCCTATTATATTGTTACTGCATTTGTCATTTACAATATATATCATTTTGATTGGACTAAAGTGTCATAGATGGGAGGAGGCAAGGTTTAAAAAATCAGTGGAGCCAAAACTTGCAAGGTGAGCCCCCTGACATGTCCATTCTGTCTTCATGATTCTAAGAATATTGTAGCTAGCTAAAGCGATAAGAGTATAACTCAAAACATGATTGACATGTGTATTATAATGTGTTAGATTTAGCTTAACATCAAAATAATTAGGCTTTCTGCTTTA
Source organism: Coilia nasus (assembly GCA_027475355.1). NCBI lineage: Eukaryota > Metazoa > Chordata > Actinopteri > Clupeiformes > Engraulidae > Coilia > Coilia nasus. The sequence continues at coordinate 33,857,695 of CM050209.1, read as the reverse complement.
CTTTTTAATGAAAGGGAGTTTCATTACTAAATGGTGCTTCAGCTAAATTGGGACAAAAAAGCAGCTAAAATGGGACACTTGTGTCTAATATAAATCCTAGGTATTTCTTGGGCATTAGGATCAGAAATCATATAGAAATCATGTAGAACTGTCACTTTTTGTGGAACACTTTTGTGGAACCGAACCCTAGAGTACATTCAAGCAAAGAACTAAAAAAAAGAAAAGACAACCACCAAGAAAGAAAAAGAGTAAAACCCAACTGGATGCATGCAGCATGCACTACGGTGACCTGGATGACCCTAGAGCCTCAGAGGAGTGGATTTGTTGTGTAGGATGTGAAGCCTGGTTTCACAAGGGCTGTATGTAGTGAGTGTATTAGTAGGATTAGTAATAATTAATGATTATAAATGTTTTTGTTGCTGATTGACTCCCTAATAAGAATGTTTTTTTTAATCAACTTAATGGGCCTACTTGAAGGCTGTACGTAGCCCATTTCAAACAACCGGCTGGTTGTGTAAGGGCATTTTAAAGAGAAATAGTTTGTTTTATTGATGTTGGACATCATGAACTAATAAATCTGATTAGAAAATAAAATTGAAAATATATTAAATTATTATGATTAAGTTTGCTGCAATTTCTTTATACCACCGCTGACTGTCCCACTTTACCTGACTTGGCGTCCCATTGTACCTGAACGTTTACCCAGACCTAACAGTGGTGACTTGTGGTCTTTAAAGGTTCAAATCTTAAAACATATTCTTATTGTCAATGTATTTTCTGCACATAGCCGAAATGCTTCAGAGACCATATGAAGCTATACAGTTTATCACCTTCACCATCTTTAGCATTTTAAATGGTTTTATTTGCGATCAACCAAAAAGTGTCCCAATTTACCTTATTTCACCCTAGCCTATTGTATAACATTAGTATTGTATACTATTATTCTGTAATATTCTATTTTAATAAGAACATCTCTAACTTAAATGAAAGAGGTTTGAAGGTAAGTAATCAAGGATCTTTGCTGGAACTAAGTGCCCTTTTATTATATTGGCACAGCTTGAAATGCTTGATCTCGGTTTCTGGACGATCTTTGATCAAGAACAATAGAACAATGCACAACTTACATGATAGGAGCTGTTTGCATCATCTTTAGAGGAACACACACACTCTACTGTGTGTTAATCCCAGTAGTCCTGGCAACTCCCCAATGGACAACATGTGTAATGCCATGTGTTGTAATCCTGCTGTGTATCTTTTCACTGCAACAGGTCTCCAGCCTTGTGCCAACAACCAAGACTGATCTATGCTTATATTTACATTTGAATCAGTCATTTCACTGGTGTAGCCTGCATTAGAGCCATTTTAAATAATACAATTCCACTCTTTCCCAGTATCCACTAATCACTGTACCCCTCTCTAATGGTTTCCCTTAGACCCTTAGATGACAAAGCTTCAATGTAGTCACTAACTATCATGCTGGGTCTTGCTAATAATACATTCATAGGAAATACAGACTTATCTTACAGAAATGCCATAAAGTGTGTCATAAAGTGCTTAGTGTAAAAAGTAGTAATTTTTGGACAATGCCAAAAAGAGTTCAGAACTCTTCATACAAAAGGATGAAGTCTTGTTGTTCTTTCTGCATATGGTACAACTCTTCCTCTCCCATTCAGCAACACTAAACACTGTGTTTCCCAATCGTGATTTGTGACATCACCACGTCTTTTGTTGAGTGTAGAATTAATTATTTTATGAAAAATTTTAGTCATGTGCAGTAAGAAAACACCTAAAGTAATAGCAGGCATTTGCTGTAGTGTTTCCTCAATGTTTCATCGTCATATAAAAGCTGTGCTATTTACAAATGACTCAGAATGAAGCCCATCTAACTGACTAAAATGTTATGTGTATATATGTTGGACATTGGCAAACCCTGTATGCTGCATAGACTATTCATTAGTAAAGTTCTGTGTGTTCTCTGTTGCAGTGTTGTAAAGGACAGTGCTGTTCAACATATTGAACCTTAGGGTTCAGGTTCAGGTACGTAACCTCTAGGCCTTTATGGATGCCCCATAGTAAAAGTCAGATGATGATAATTACATTTCTGATCTAGTAATAGGATGAACCATTAAAAAAGACAAACAAAACAATTTAGATATACAAATTTATTAGGTGAAATGTTATTACAGAAAAATTCACATTTATCAGGATTTTTAATCCATCTGAAAGTGACCAATTCAGGGGGTTTACTCTGCAGCCTCTTTGCCCTTTAAAGAAAATGAATTCACCAGAGATCAGATTAATACCAAGTGATTTTCAGATTTGCAAAGATTTAAAAAAAAAAAAAAAACATTTTTGCCCACAAAACATTATCTCACCTTTCCAGTATCGCGGCTCTTGGCCCTGAGCTTGTTGACCTGGGACTCAGCAATGTCAGCACGCTCCTCAGACTCCTCCAGCTCATGCTGCACCTTCCTCAATTTGGACAGGTGGCCATTGGCCTGTTCCTCCTGTTTTATGCAAAATAAAAATAAAAAAAAACATTACGAATGCATTAAGTGTAGCAGATGTTTTTGTGCAACATCAAGACAAAAAAACACTTACAGCTTCCTCAGCCTGCCTCTTGTAGGCCTTGACCTTCAGCTGCAGCTTGTCAACCAGATCCTGGAGTCTGGTGACGGTCTTCTTGTCTTCCTCAGTCTGAGAAAAAGCAAAGTCTATCATTAAATGTCCCATCTCAGATTTTGCATGCAGTTCTTAAGGAAGAAGAAATTTCTGTACCTGGTAGGTGAGCTCTTTCACCCTCCTCTCATATTTACGGACTCCTTTGACAGCATCAACACCACGCCTCTGTTCAGCCTCAACCTCATTTTCCAGCTCACGAACCTTAATGTAGGGAATTTTTTTTTTTCATTTTAGTCCTTCAATATGCCATGCACTTTAAATGTTAGATCTTTTCATTTGCTGTTTTGTACCCTGGACTCCAGTTTCTGGAGCTGTTTCTTGCCACCCTTCATGGCCAGATTCTCAGCCTCATCCAGGCGGTGCTGCAGATCCTTCACAGTGACCTCCAGGTTCTTCTTCATCCTCTCCAGATGAGCACTGGTGTCCTGCTCCTTCTTCAGCTCCTCTGCCATCATGGCAGCCTAGATGAGGGTATATTAGCTTTTTATTTAGAAGAGATCTACATATTTATTTTGATATATAACTTGTGTTTAAAAGAAAGAAGGGGTCTTACATCAGTGATGGCTTTCTTGGCCTTATCCTCAGCATTTCTTGCCTCCTGGACAATGTCATCAACCTCACCTTGGACCTGAACCAAGTCAGCCTCAAGCTTCTTCTTAGTGTTCAGCAGACTTGTGTTCTAGTGTGGAGAAATCAGCCAAATTGTTTTCGATTAATTCAGAGTTCTAACATATGATAATGGATGCAATAAACTACTTTTTCCTTTTCCGGACCTGGGAGTGCAGAAGACCGACACGCTCACTGGCATCAACCAGCTCCTGCTCAGCCACTTTGCGGCCTCGCTCTGTCTGCTCCAGAGCAGCTCTCAACTCCTCAATCTCAGCCACCATCAGGGTGTTCCTGCGCTCCACCATGGCAGCCTGCTCCTTCATGTCTTCCTGTCCTCTAATGGCATCATCCAAGTGCAGTTGGGCATCCTAGTGTACAAGATATGAAAGCAATTTGTTACACTACATTACTCTAATCCTTAAATTAGGACAGCTTATGTTTTTATATAATATTCCTAATGTAACTGACCTTCAGCTGACCCTGGACGGTCCTCAGACTTTTCTGGGCCTCAGCAGCCTGGCGGTTAGCATGGCTCAGCTGAATCTCCATCTCATTGAGGTCTCCCTCCATCTTCTTCTTGATTCTCAGGGCATCATTTCTGCTCCTGACCTCAGAGTCCAGGGTGCTCTGCATGGAGTCAATCACCCTCTGGCTGTTTCTCTTGATCTGCTCCATCTCCTCATCCTTCTCTGCAAGCTTCCTGTCGATCTCACCTTTGACCTGGTTGAGCTCAAGCTGGACACGAAGAATCTTGGACTCCTCATGTTCAAGAGTTCCCTATTGATTTAAGACAATACATTTTTAAATATAACATAATATAACATAATACAAAAATTAAACAGTTTAACTGTCAAGTTCAATAATTGTTTTACCTCAGCCTCTTCCAGGGCAGTCTGAATCTCAGCCTTCTCAGTCTCAACAGTCTTCTTGGCCTTCTCCAGCTCATGAATGCTTTTTCCAGTCTCACCAAGCTGCTCAGTCAGGTCAGAGATCTCCTCTGCAAAGTAACATTTAGAATATGTGAAACAAATAGTTACAGCAATGCACAATATGTTTATCTTACTGAGGAATTAACTGCTATGAAGCTGATCTTGACTTACGTTGGAGGTTCTTGTTCTCCCTCTTCAGAGTCTCCAGCTGGTCAAGAGCCTCCTCGTAGGAGTTCTTCATCTTGAACAGCTCAGTGCTGAGGGAGCGAGCCTCTTTCTGGGCACCCTCCAACTCAGCCTGACCCTCCTCGAACTTCTGCTTCCACTCAGCCAGGACCTTTCAGGCAGGAGAAACATTCATTTTTAACAACAGATTCTAATAAAGCTTTCCTATAAAATTCATGTTAATTATTTATCTGATATATCACCTTGTCAAAGTTCCTCTGCTTCTTGTCAAGGTTGGCAGCAAGACCATTGGCTCTCTCTACATCAATCATGAGGTCCTCAACCTCACCCTGGAGTCTCTGCTTGGTCTTCTCCAGAGAGGCACACTTGGAGTTCACAGCCTCAATTTGCTCCTCAGCCTCCTGCAGACGCTGGGCAAGCTTTTTCCTGAAACGATTCCATGATTTTAATGATTTTAATGCTACAGAAATCTTTACAGATTGTTTTCAAACACATTTGAGTTATTGAAACATACTTGGACTCCTCAAGCTCCTCAGTACGCTGGATGGCATCAGTTTCATATTTGGTCCTCCACTGAGCAACCTCGCTGTTGGCCTTGGACATGCCACGCTGCAGCTCAGCCTTTGCCTCCTGCTCCTCCTCAAACTGCTCCCTCAGGAGGTCGCAGTCATGTCGTGCAGACTGAACAGCATGGGCCAGGGCATTCTTGGCCTAGTCATAAAAATATGTTTTGTCAACAATTTCATTCTCAAAGCACTGTCAATTACAATTAGCCTTTTTAAAAACAGATGTTGTTATTTAGATTCTTCACCTTGACTTCCTCTTCATTCAGTCTCTTTAGCTCCTCAATCTGCTGGGTGAAAGCCTGCTTGCTCCTGGTCAGCTGAGACACAAGAGAATCTTTCTCTTCCAGCTGACGGCCAAGCTCGCCTTGATAGAAAAGCATATTTTAGAATATTTTCCTCAAATTGTGGTGTGAGAATGCAGTACAATCTTAATTTCTGTGAATTTTACCATTTTCAGTTAGAAGTTTTGCTCTCTGTGCACTGAGGTCATTGTTCTGGCGGACACTCTCATCACTCTTGGTCTTGACTTCACTGAGCTGGTCCTCAAGGGTGCGGCACATCTTCTCCAAATTGCCCTGTTTGTGAAAATAAACATTTTAGGGACAAGTAAACCTTGAAATGTACGGAAACCATTCAATTTGCAGTCAGTTAGAAATACTTATTACTTTAATTAGAAGAGAACACAACAGTATTGATCTTACTAACCTTAGCTTTAGCAACAGCTTCCATGTTGCTGGAGAGGTCATCAATCTCCATCTTGTATTCACTCTTCTCCTTCTCAAGCTTCTGCTTGACACGCTGGAGGTTGTCAATCTGCTCTCCCAGCTCAGCAACGCTATCAGCCTGCTTCTTGCGCAGAGCTGCAGCAGTGGCTTCATGCTGCAGAGTAGACTCCTCAAGGTCACGGCGCAGTTTCTGGAACTCAGCCTCACGCTTCTTGTTCATCTCAATTTGAGCAGCAGTGGCACCACCAGCCTCCTCAAGCCTCTCACTGATCTCCTCAAGCTCCCTGGACAGATCAGCTCTCTGCTTCTCAACCTTTGCACGAGCTGCACGCTCAGCCTCAATCTCTTCCTCCAGTTCCTCAATGCGGGCCTATTACGAATACAGCAATAATAGTAAAAAGGCCAAAGTACAGTCAAATGTTGAAATTTTTAAAGGGTAAGTAAAAAAAATCAGACAACTTGAAACTAACAAACAAATGAACAAACCTGAAGTTCCTTGATCTTCTTCTGCAACTGAGCACCCAGTGATTGCTCATCCTCAATCTTGCTAAGCAGCTGGCTTGTTTCAAAGTCCTTCCTGTTATGCAGAACAATGTACAATAAAAACATCACTAAAATATAATTGCCACTGAGAATATAAATTAATGTTGAAAGACGTTCTACATTACTTCTTCAGCTTCTCCTCAGACTGCTGCTTGTCATTCTCCAGATCCATGATATTCTCCTGGGACAGTTTCAGGTCACCCTCAAGCTTCCTCTTAGCTCTCTCAAGGTCCATGCGGAGCTTCTTCTCTTGCTCCAGGGAGCCCTCAAGCTACAGATTACAATTTTAAATATATATTACTCAAGAACCAATAGTTCATGTAGTTCCTTCCATGCTGCCCCCCAACTTACATCATCCACTTGCTGTTCAAGCTTGGTCTTGGCTTTGGTCAGAGTGTTGACTTTGTCTTCCTCTGCCTGGAGATCATCAAGAGTCTGCTGGTGGGCCTCTTGGAGGGCTTTCTTCTCCTTTGTCAGCTTACCAATGGACTCATCCTGAGCAGCCATCTCCTCAGTCAGGTTCTTGACCTAAACATAGGGATTTTTTATCAGGAATCAGTAAGCTTTCACAAAGATTTCTTGAAAAGCATGCAATGTTCTATCTGTTATAAACCTTGTTCTCAGTGGCATGTTTCTCCTTCTCCACTTTGGCCAATGTCAGCTCCAAATCATCAATGTCCTTCTTCAGCTCAGAGCACTCATCCTCCAATTTCCTCTTCTTGGCAGTTAGCTCAGCATTGACTTCCTCTTCATCCTCCAGTCTCTCAGTTGTCTCCTTGAGTTTGGCTTCAAGCTGGATCTTACTCTTGATCAGACCCTCACATCTCTCCTCAGCATCTGACAGACTCTCAGATCCCTAAATAAGAGTGGAGGGGGTACATATTGATTTTTTATGGTATACTATGGTTATATGTAAAATGAGTACTAATTTAAATACAACAACAACAAACATACAGAGGACACTTGCAGCTGCAGGTCATTCCTCTCCTGCACCAGAGCAACCATCTTCTCCTCAAGCTCCTTCTTCTTGGCCTCCATTTTAGCATGGTCCTCCTTGAGTTTGGCATGCTGCTCCTTCAGGGTGGCCAGCTCCTTTTCTGTCTCAGCACTCTTCAGAAGAGGCTTGATCTTGAAGTACACCTTCATCCATGGCCAGTGCTTGACATTCATGAATGAGCGGAGGTTGTACTGGATGGTGTAAATTGCATCTCTGAAAGTGAAGTGTATTTAGCCTTGTTAAAAATACTACATCATGTTCATGAAAGGAATTGACCCTGCGGTATTCTGGCTAATACTATGTGTAAGCCTTAAAAACAAAGAATGACCATTAAGTGTATAGCTGTCTTTGTGCCTAACATGTTATATGGGTTTTCTCTCATCAGCTGAGAAAAACCTTCATATTACAATTCTTTTAATTCAAAATTTTACCATTTTATTTCAATACACGGAATGTACCTCCTTTCTGTCATCTTGACGAACTCGGTCCTCATGACGAATCCACGGCAGATAGCCTGAGTCATTGTAACCAGGGAAGCCAGTTTCTCATCACGCATCTCCTCAAGAGTACCCAGCAGACCAGCTTTGAAGAACACCTGAGATTAAGGAAGACAATGTAAAGATTTTATTGAATAGAAGTAGAAGTGGATGCACAGTATGCAGATTATTATTTACCTATGAGATATCTACCTTAGTGTGTCCAAACTTGTACTGGGTGTGATCAACATCAATGGATCCCAGGAGCTTCTCAGCAGCTTTCTTGTTGTCAATGAACTGTCCGTCAGGGATGACACTGGCATTCAGCACTTTGTATCTGGAGTTAATATTAAATATGTCATTTCCCAATCTGAATGAAATCAAAGTAAAATACAGCATTATGACTTATTGCTGGCTGTGTTCACCTCTGCTTGAAGTCACCATAGAGGATTCTGCTTGGGAAACCCTTTCTGCAGATTCTGATACCCTCAAGCACACCATTGCACCTGAGTTGGTGGATGACCAGGAAGTTCTGCATAAGACCTGTCAAAATACATATTTGTCAGTATTTGAAGAAAATATGAATGAATCAATAATGAAAAATAATAGATGTCTTAATTCTCCACTAAAAGGCTTTTACCTGGTTTCTTAATTTCATTAGGAATCAAGCAACGCACAAAGTGAGGATGGGTGCTCCTCAAGTTGGTCATCAGTTTTCCCAAGTTCTCCTGTTGACATGAAAATGTTTAACATTGTCACCATGCATTTCATTATGTCAGTACCTTATTTGATTGAACAACAACACTAAAATACAAACCCTGAACTGGGAGGACACAGTCTGCATGGAGCCACCCTTCTTCTTACCACCTTTGCCTCCCTTCTCTTGAATGAAAAGAAATGATAATGAATACATAACAAGAAACCTGATAGTTGATATCATTGCCAGAAATGTCAGCATTATGTTGAAATGTCAATGATAATACAGTTCAGTTTAGTTATATGTAGTGGAGAATATTACCCTCAACAACAGGTGGGTACAGGATAGGCAGCAGTTTCACAGATGACTTCTGGTATAGCTGCAGAACAGACTCATTCAGTGGGTCCTTATTCTTGTCCAGCCAACCAGCGATGTTGTAATCCACTGTGCCGGCATAGTGCACCAGGGAGAAGTGGGCCTCGGCCTTGCCCTTGGCAGGCTTGGGCTTCTGGAAGGCATTGCACTTGCCAAGATGCTGGTCATACAGCTTGTTCTTGAAAGTGGTGTCAGAGGCCTTGGGGAACATGCACTCCTCTTCAAGGATGGCAAAGATACCCATGGGCTGTTTTAAAATAAAGATGGGATTACTTCAAAGGTTAATGGATGTCATGTGTTAGGAATGAACAACACCGAGACAATGCGAAGACCTCACCTTTTCAATGAGCTCAATGCAAGCAGCCAAGTCCATGCCGAAGTCAATGAACTCCCAGTCAATGCCCTCTTTCTTGTACTCTTCTTGCTCCAGGACGAACATGTGGTGGTTGAAGAACTGCTGCAGTTTCTCATTGGTGAAGTTGATGCACAGCTGCTCCATGCTGTTGAACTATAATAAGAAGTTAAAACACAATCAGTGTGAACATTTACGGCCTTGAGTCATTAACAGTGAAATATTTCCAATATTAAATCAGTCCTTACATCGAAAATCTCAAAGCCAGCGATGTCCAGCACACCAATGAAGAACTGTCTTGGCTGCTTAGTGTCCAACATCTGGTTGATACGGATGACCATCCACAAGAACATCCTCTCATACACTGACTTGGCCAAGGCAGATACGGCGTTCAGGACCTAAGATTAAAAATAGAAGGAACTCATGGTATGTCCAAAAACATCAACACGGGCTCTCCACAGGGATGCGTGCTCAGTCCACTCCTCTACTCCCTCTTCACACATCACTGTGTTCCCAGGCACAGTACCAACACAATTGCAAAGTTTGCTGATGACACCACTGTAATATGTCTGATCTCAGACAACAACGAGACTACAGGCAGGAGGTGGAGCACCTGGCACGCTGGAGCCATGACAACAACCTGGCCCTGAACTCCAAGAAGACGAAAGAGGTGATCTTGGACTTCAGACGGTAACGTCAGGGCAACCATCAACACATCAGCATTGGAGGGGGGATAGTGGAGGTGGTGCAGAGCTTCAGGTGAGTGTGTGAATAGAATGACTTATTTAAGGCACGCCTATCCCTCTGCATGTCCCCTCTTCTACTGTTCCATCTAAATTTTACACGGTATCGCTCACATACTACTGCACTGACTCTAAATCCCTGCTGCCAAGGAACAACACTGGACCCTGTGAAATTACATTGGACTTTGTCACGCACTCCATTTTTGCTGTTGGCATATTCTGCATCTTATTTATTTATCCGTATCTTGATAGTGTTAAATGTACATGTTGGTTTCTATATTGTTTTATAGTCTTACTTGTATATATTACTGTAAATTGAACCTATGATTTAACTCTTCCTAGCAATTTTTATCTATTTCGATTTTTATTATATACTTTCTTCTTTTGCATCTGTTGGCTGCTCCACATCTCACTATACTTTGTATAGTGTATACTTTGTATAGTGACAAACACTACTTTACTGACTACTCATATCACCAATAGTTGAAATATTACCTGTGGCACAGTCTGACCCTTGGTGACGTATTCATTTCCGACCTTCACCCTTGGATAGCACAAAGCCTTAAGCATGTCAGCGGAGTTCAGACCCATGAGGTAAGCGACTTTGTCAGCATCTATAAAATATACAATGTATTGTATTATATACATTTTTTAGATATTTTCAGTAGCTGCAAGCTGCAGATACTGTGATATGACAGCACATACAACTGATGAAGTCTGCATACAACCTGAGTGCAACCAAAGGAGAAATTTATTTTGGGTATGTTAAAACATGATATTAAAATAGCAGTGTTTTTAAGCTAGCTTAAAGCTAACACTGTGAATAACTAGCATGGTGAGCTTTTTTCACCATAGCCAAAGTCCTATAAAAAGTTAAGAATGCAACTAGCTAGCATAGCTCCCCAGCAAACATACTAACCATATCATGGTTTAACATAACCAAAGTTCATTTTACATTTGATTTCTCCTTCATTAAACAACATTTTGTTTTATATTCATTTGTTGAAACCTACCCTCAGTGCCATCAGGCTCAGCCTGCTCCTCACGCTGCTTCTGCTTGAATTTCATGTTGCCATGGTGGAGCACAGCACCAGTCAGCTTGTAAATGGTGACTTTCTCCTCTGCACTGAAACCTAGGATGTCAATGGCAGTCTGGAATAATAAAAGGTAGACTTATTTACAGTTTTTATACTCTACATGCATGACACAGGACATATATGGTATATCACTTAAAAAACAGGGAATCCTGCACATCTTACATCAGTGGCCACCAACTCCTCAGCGTCATTGATGCTGGCCACAGTGATCTGACCCTGACTGCACATGGGGAAGTCATAGGGGTTGGCGGTGATGAGGCACATTTCTGAGGAAAGAGTAAAAATCAGTAAAATTAGGATTTAATTTTGATACCAAGAGTTTTGATTTTCAGTTGAAGGTTTACAGCCTACCAATCAGTTCAGGCATGTGGTTGCACATCATCTGGAAGAAGATGTGGTAGCCTCTCTCATCAGAAAGCTGGAATGTCACTCTAGACTTCTCCAACAGGTCTGTTTAATAAATTAATATGTTTTATTTTCATAAATGTGACATGTTCCATAAATATGACAGTTGTACACTTTTTGGAGGTTTATTTTACTTACAAGTCTCAATATCAGCACTAGCCAGTTTTCCAGTTGTGCCAAAGTGAATTCTGATGAATTTACCCTGTTTAAAACAACACGAGACATTAGATGATGCTTTGTCTTAATTATTTAGCAAAATGTTAGTTTCACTGAATTGGGAAATCACTTACGAAACGGGAGGAGTTGTCATTCCTCACAGTCTTGGCATTACCATAAGCCTCCAGCAGAGGGTTGGCAGCAATAATCTGGTCCTCAAGAGAACCCTTCAAAAGGAATCATTATAAAAGGAGTCATTCTGTTCTGAAATTTCTGAAATTCAGGTTTCTCAAAATTCATGTAGATTAAGAATTTCTACCAAATGTGGGTTGCAGTTAGTTAGCTTTTAAATTTGTACAGTGTTCTTACCTGCAGTTTTCCAGAAGCCTGAGGCTGGTCCTGCTTTTTCTTGTCACCACCAGACACTGCAATTGTTGCGAAGTACTGGATGACACGCTTGGTGTTGACAGTCTTTCCAGCACCAGATTCTCCACTAGATAATCCAGAAGATGTTGCAAGGAATTGGCCATTTGAAATCAGTAATAAGACGTAAGACATTAAAATTATAATGTGAACATTTAAAAAAAAAAATAATACTCACGTAATCAGGACAGACTGGTTCTCTCTGTCTGTGGGAGAAACGCAATATGTAATTACATTTGCATGAATGGCTTGAGTGTTTTTTTGTTATGAAATATGCATATATATTTAAATGTGCATATATATTTAAAACTTTTAAGTAGTTTGAAGAGATCTTTACCTTGCAGCATGAACTGGTAGGCGTTGTCAGAGACAGAGAAGATGTGGGGTGGGGCCTCCATGCGCTTCTTGCCTCTGTAGGCAGACACCACTGCTGGGTCGTACACAGGGAGCCACTTGTAGGGGTTCACAGTGACACAGAAAAGTCCAGAGTAGGTCTGAAGTAGAGAATTAAGTAGATTAGTATCGTTTCCCTTTGAACCTTGTCAAAGTAACTACTTATTTTTCCTGAAAAAGGGCAACATTTACGTAGATCATCCATGCTGCATAACGCTCTTTGAGGTTATACAGGACAGCAGCTTCATTGAGGTGGGTCATCATGGCCATGTCCTCAATCTTGTCGAACTTGGGAGGATTCATGGGGCTGACATCATCGTCTTTAACAGTCCTTTCCTGAAGAAAATGGTGCAAAACAACTTTAGCATTATGCCAAATGACAGAAATACTTGGTATAACATGGCTATGGCCATAACAATATCGTGTGTCATGTTAATGCTAAACCAATGCAGACATACCTCCTTGGTGTCAAGAACTTCAACAACGACTTTGCCGCCATCTCTGCTCTTGATGGTACCCTTCAGGTACAGCTCATCCTTGTCAGTCACATAGCAAGCGGTCTTTGCATCAAAGGGCTTGGTTTGGGCTTCAATTCTCTCCTTCTCAGGCTTACGAAGGTAGATGGCAGCTGGGCCATAAACAGCCATATCTGCGTCCCCCATGGTTGTAATTCGCTGTATGAATCAAAAAGCATTAACAAATTAAAGGACAACAGACAAAGGGCACAAATGATGACTGCCTTATCAGCAGACAAACACTTAGAAACAAGGTACAAGAATATATATAGTTGTTTCCCAGAAAGCACTTCAGTACGTACTTTGAATTTTTCAGAATGAAATGAAAGGGGCTGAAGTGCAACAATATGGCACTAAAATACTGAATTAAAGGATCAAATTAGAGACTTCTAATGCAATGCAACTTCTAATGATTGGAAAGGGCTTTCTCCCTTGTGCTTTTACCTGCATAAACACCTTACCCGATCCTGTTCTGTCTACTCTTGTGTCACACAGCTAACTTTGTACTGTGTGATCGATGTAGTGTGTGCATTATAACCTGTGCACATGACTGCAAATAATGTGCTGTTATGTAAAGGAGAGGCACCCTGACGGTGTATTGTGTGCTATGTATATTGATTATTGCATATACCTGCCTTACACCGCTAGACCACCAGCTAAATAATAAAAATGTTTATATCCCAAGGTTGTCTTTGTCTTGTCTCATGTGAGATGTCAAATATTTCTCATCTCAGGAGACATTTAAAGCAAGATATCAGTTAGTTTGGGATGATATTGAGGAGGACGTTTTTAGAAGCTTTAACTAAACTTAATTTGGATTTGGAAGACAAGAGGAGGGCTGTTTCTTAGCCACAAAATAGTCCGAGCTTACATCAAAATTAAGATCTCTAAGTGTTTCTTTTATCAATTTGTATTCCATCTCAATTATCCTAAATGTTCCTAAGGAGAAATGAAAAAGATGAGGTCAAATTTTGCTTTCCTGTAGGTGGCCAACAAAGTGAAATCTGGTTCTGCTTCAGAGGATATCCTAAACAGCTGTTTTCTTTGTAAGCCAACTAGCCTGCCTGGCGTTATTTAAAAACTTGTTTATGTTGCAGCATTGCCCACTGTTAAAACTTACTTATTCGTCCCCGGCTCCGATGAAAAAAACTGTCAGCCTAAAAAGATAAGTACAAACATACATACTTCATTAGTATACACAACCAAAACAATGTACGTGGTGATGTCAAAGAAAGAATAATGCAATAAAAGTTTCTTCTGTTTAGCTAGCAGCAGATTAGTTTGTGTTGAAACTGACTATAAAAAGGAAAAAAAAATGGAAAAGTCTTATTCTTCTGCCACTCTCTGTCCCATGTTTCAGAGTTTAAAACGCATGCAGCCTGGCCTGTGGAAGAGCTCTGCTGTGACAAGTCAAGCAGGTGACAACTTACTGTGCTCTGGAACCCCTTGGCCTTCTGCAACTCTCCTTGCTCCTCCAGGTCCTTATATTGTGACCGTCTGCAAACTAAGCAGGATCCAAATAAGGTAGGATTGCAAGGGTTTGATATATATAAACTTCACACCAAGCATTTAGACACACACACACACACACACACACACACACACACTCACACACACACACTCACACACTCCACTTATACAAGTAACTGAATTAGCAGGGCCAATATATTGATAACATGATGTTGCTCTCACTTCTGATACAATTTTAAATGTACCTATTTGGTCTTTGGTATAAGCAAGTATGTAATCAGGATAACGATCTGCATTACATCCTGAGACATCTTATCATTTTATATATATGTAAGTGTGTGTGTGCGTGTGTAGTTTATTAAAATATAACGTCTTTAGTACACCCAGGAAACAATAGATCATCCTGTATTTTTGGCATATGTAAAATAAAGGCATCCTGTAATTTTATGCTTTGGGCAAACTTTTCTATATAATAAAGCTGCCTTTGTGTCATTTTGTTATTACATTATACTGGCTCCCCCAGTTAGGCATCAAAGCTTACATGATGGTTTTAGTCACCACTTTCTTCACCAATAGCAGAAATAACAGAATATAATAGTTACAAAACTGCTTTATAAAAACACTTTAACCTTGTGTCTGTTTTTTATGTTAAATGTATTGTTTGTCTTTGCTTTCAGTGTAGTTCATAATTACAAAAGAGACTACCATTTATGGAGATCTGCACATTCTTTGATTAGATAAAAGAGAACATAATTTCAGTTATAACTGCATACTGTAAATGTACAAATTAATTCTGTCCCTACAACACACACGTAGACTACTGGCTTCTGACACCTATCTTTTTTTGGCAGAGTCAGAGGTCACCAACCTCAGTTTAGGGCAGCATTCCAAAGATGGAGAGAGTGATTTGTGACTCAGACACATGTTTTTAAATTTAAAACGTTGGGTTCCCGTCCACTCTCTAAAAAAACTTAAAAAAAATCTAAACATATCATGTAAAGGCTCCTATATCATGTCATGTTTAAAAAGAGAGGATTTAAATGCAAAAAAAAACAAAAAACTTTTATTAATTTTCACAACCTAATGACACTTTTTTACTCTGACATTACGTAGGGAAAGCCTCTCAGGCAGCTGCCAGTTTTTATTGGTGTTTATTTATCTTTATGGTGTTTACAACAAGCTCATCACACCTCCAGCTCTGAATGGAGTGGAGAGTAAATGGCAGTTGATAAATGCATTCCATTTCCTTACATAAATAAAGACTACATTATTTTATTATTTCTAGAGTATTGTATTTATATTTGTATTCATATTTATAATAATAGGAATAAAGTCAGGAATCTTTTGTCCACACAACAATAAACTGACACACTTGCACACACATTTAAAGCAGTTCCAGAACACTATACAGTTGAAATGAAATTAAGAAAAATGGCGTTAATGCTTTACATTTCCATTTGTATTGACATTAGAGAAAATCTCTACATTCCTAGATCCATGCATTCCCTTATAAAGGTCTCCTGACCGAAAGCCCAGAAGGAAATAAACACTTTTAGCATGGATGTAAAAGTGTAGATTTTCTCAAAACATTTGACATGTGTTCCGTGGGCACCTTAGTGGCTGACAGTGCAGTGTACAACCTCAAATCGTAAATCTTAACATACTTGTAAAATACACTGTGGCCTATCACCTATTTGTAGCCTATGCCCTATTTGTATTATGTACCATATTTGGTGGTTTTGTGTGCAACCAATGCGGTCTGCATAACACATTTGACTGTGGGAAGTTCCGGTGCATTTTTTGTTTAAGTATCAGGTGTAGCCGAAAAAGTTTTTTTTTTTGAGTAAACAAAGAGATACTTGCCACTTACACTTCACAAAATCCAGTTGTCAGAAAGAAGCATGCACTATGTTATTTTGCTGCTGTGAAACACCTACCATATTTAGTGTAGCACTTGCACACACAGTGAAGCACTTACTATGAATCACTGATCAGAAATTTCATTTCTCCCTTTCAATATGCTTTTTACTGTAAAATAATTAAATATAGATCACCTATATTTACATAACATTTTATTTTATATTTATATAAAATTATTATATATAATTATATTTATATTGTACATTATGTATATTATGTGACTTGCAAATTGTTGTCCCTTTTGTACAGTAAGTTTTATACACCAGTCAAATTCCCTCTGTATGTATGTATACTTGGCCAACAAAATCTGATTCTGATTTAGACTTTTATGAGTTAGACTGGTTAAAGACACTTTGTTTGTATTGTTTTAATATGAACATTTTCAAAGGAAAGTTATTCATAGTTAACAAATCATACAGTCTCAGTGAAAGACATTAATTCCTTGGGTTCCATCTCTACCGTTTCGACTATTTCCTGGCACAGCTCAGTGACACTGACCAGGGTGGCGCCTAGGTGTTGGGGTGGTTCCTAGTCAGTTATCCTTAGCAGAGGCGTAGCTTGTCAAAAGGCGACACAAGCAACTACTTTGGGCTCCCAGGCCACTACAGAGCCCCAGAGGACAAACTAACAAAGCTTAAACCACAGTACTGGCAGTTTTTCGAAGACTTTTTCGCTTTGGGCCCCAACAGACTTTAGACTGGGCCAAGAGATCTAAAAGAACCATGCATTTTAAAATTCTAGTGGGACAAAGCTTACATCAAGACATATTTGTGCAAACTAAAGTATTTTTTGATGCAAATGCACCTTGTTATTTAAACCCAATTTTTTCACCAACAATATCATAGACTTCCAATTTTGCATACAGCTCTTCATACATATCTATAGCTATTGCTCTTCACAATTCTCACAAACATGTGTTCATATCAGAATAATTACATGAAAACAGATCAGGTCAAACATCTGTAAGAAGACAGACAGACAGACAGACAGACAGACAGACAGACAGACAGATAGACAGATAGATAGATAGATAGATAGATAGATAGATAGATAGATAGATAGATAATAATAATAATAATAATAAAACTTTACTTGTATAGCACAGTTCATACATGCAATATGCAACTCAAAGTGCTTTACAGTTTGGCAGGGTTGTTGCAAGACAACATTTCTTGCGGTTCAGTGATGTCAGAGCAGATAAATACAGAAGCAGACTAGACTAGATAGATAGATAGATAGATAGATAGATAGATAGATAGATAGATAGATAGATAGATAGATAGATAGATAGATAGATAGATAGATAGATAGATAGATAGATAGATAGATAGATAGATAGATAGATAATTTATTGATCCCAACTTCGAACAAGTCTTTATTATTGTCTTTCATCTATTTATATGTCCACTTCTCAGTCAGATAAGTCTCAGAGGTCATAATATGCTGCTTATCAAAATACAAAAGTACTAATCCCTCTCCAAAGTTGAGCCTTTGTATCCACATTTTTGACTATTTAGGTTTTTAAAACACTTTAGATTTCTGCATTATCTCCAAAATTAAATTAACACACCACTTTGAAAAACAAACGTGTCAGTTGGTAAATGGTATGACAAAAATGTTGATTTGCAAACTTGTTTGAACATTTACATCACAAAGGCTGGCACAGGCATACCTTAGGCCTGTGGGCCACTGAACTTTGATTAGCTATTGTTGCATGGGCCAAAGTGAACTTATGTGATGTTGCAAATGTAGCGAAGTATTTGAGCAAAGTAAATTATCAGTTTAAGCATCAGTGCACCTTATCTGGCACATGGGCTAATTGCTATCAAGCCAAGGAAGTTTGGGTGGAAGAAGTACTGGTTTTAGCTTGATATGTGGCAACTGGTAAAGGGATGTGATAGCACTGGGCCCATGCTAAGCAAAGAACCTACTACCTGCATTATGGCATAAAAGTAAATGTGCATTATGTTTAGTGTTTGTCCCATTGTTATATCCCTCAGACAAGACGATTCTACTTCGACTGCTCACAGCACTCTAACTGTCAGAGCTAAATTACCTGATCCTCTGTAGGCTATTCCCGGTCTTATTTTAAAGCTAAAATAAATACAATGATAATCTAGTTACATGTGTGACTAAATGTTGGTATAGCCAACCTAGAGCTCGCTAAGTGAGACTAGCCATCTGCCAGAAAACAAAAGTAGCCCTTCCATGAATCCACCCTCACCGTACCTGAAATGCCTAGGATTTTGCATGACAAACACAATAAAAAACAAAAGTAATGAGGCTGAATTTGAAAGTATACGTTTCATTGGGTAATGTGATCTTTTGTTGTTGTCTAAGCTTATATCATCAAAGCTGTGTCCATGAGTACACACGCAGGACCATGCACGTCACAAAAGTCTTAAGCCAATAGGGGAAAAGTGTGTGTGTTTTTTTTTTTTTTAAAAACATATTTTTTGGGCCTTTATTGGATAGGATAGTGAAGAATGGGACAGGAAATGAGTGGGAGAGAGAGATGGGGTAGGGTTGGGAAATGACCCAGGTCAGACTCGAACCTGGGTCCCCATGGGCACTTTGCCCGTTTATGGTACGGGTGCTCTACCAACTGCGCCACAGCACCCCCCAAAGTGTGGTTGTTTTGCCTGTTTTGCAAAAGGAGCTGCAGCAGCTGGGTTCAGTGTTCCTGCTTTCTCAATATTTTAGCTGTCCCATAGTTATGGCTTCATTTGAAACGGGTAGTAGGCTGGCTTAGAGCAATGCATTCTGGACCTGAGACAATGTATCACAGTAGATGTGTGACTTTAGGTTTGTGACTTCGTCAAGCTTACTACAGCCAGTGATGCATTCTGGGGTGAAAGTGATGCATGATGGTTAGAAATGGTGTCAGACCTGCCGATGGGTGTGAAAATAGACATACTATACAAGTTGCCCTTCTTTTGCACCACGGCCCTCTCTATAAGCTGAACACTAACAGCGCCTATGAATACAAAAAAAAAAAAAAAAAACAGATTTGAATTTTATTTTGTTCTTAGTTTCACCTGGCGAGATAACATGCTAAAAATAATTTGGCGACCAGAATCACTGATTCAGGCTACATTAAACAGGTGTATGTTGATTTTAGCAATAGGATGTGTTGTCGTTTAGGTTGGTCAGATGCAGTGACAGATTTATTTAATAAGCATGACGAAAAGTCTTGGGCTGAACTAGCGATATATATAAAAAAACAGCCTGTAGTTCAATGTCAGAAGGTAGAAACAGTTGCACCAAGCCTACACTGCAGGCGATTTATCCCACTTGTAAAAGTTTGACGCTGTTGTGAGTCATGTCTTTAAATTAACCCACCAAGCTATACGGAGCAGAAAATGAAAAAAATTGAAGGGGCTGCAAATAAACTTGAGGCAACTGCTCAATTATTTGCAGTTGTCACATGTCATATGTTTATTTTATCAATGTGTGTTGTTACTGAGGGGATTTGGAAGCAGCGACAGTTGCTCTTTAATTAATTAAGAATAATGAAAGCCTTCAAGAAGCCTTTGTTATAGCCTACTATAACCTACTAGCGATACAGCCAGTTTAAAATTAGTGGTGTTTAGGGAGGTACTGTTAATAAAATGCGCTAACAGTTCATTTGTCCTGTCAAACGGATTAAGCTGAATGGAGCGTATCCCCGCTCCAAGATGCCGGCTCCGCGTCTCGTCAGCGCCTATTGGCAGTAACGCCCCATGCTCCGTCTATGTATAGTATGTCTATGGGTGTGAAGATGTCACCAAAATGTGACCATGTCACATGACCTAAAAACCTGCAGGAGGGACTTGCAGGGAACACTTAAACCCTTGCAGGGAAATCTTACAGAACTGTAAGATTTGTATTTGACCTGACTGCCGTATTTTAATGCCCACCCATGCTGTGACCAGCAGCTATTGTTTGCATATACTGTACATATGCAGACCTATGCAGACAAAATGTAAACGGGAATACAACTGTTGTAACACAACTGCCCCTTTTTGGATAATGGATAATCATGATTATCCAAAAAAAGACAATTGTGTCATGCAATGACACACTGCCGTAAGCCCAGAATGCTGTAAAAAAGCCTGAAACAAGCACATAACTAGGAGTCAAAGGACTACCATGACTACCATGACCTGGATCAATGAGAATCTACACAGACTCCTCATAACTAGGAGACAGTAACATATCTTGCACATCTGTTACCAAGATAGATGTGTTTGACTTTACCAAGCGACCTGCAGTTGACTACAGCCAGTCATACATTTTAGGTTGAAAGTGATGCATGATGGTTAGAAAAGATGCCTGACCTGCCCAAAAGTTGTGATGATGTCATCAAAATGCGACCATGTCACATGACCTGACAACTCACAGGAGCAAGACATTTGCAGGCTTGGGTGCCTGAAATCTCTGACAATGGGTTGCACAAAACCAGACCTTCTCCGATGTAAAAACGATTCACTGGTGAAAATTTTAATGTGATATTTTTGACGTAGCACAACAGCTGTGTGACAGTCAGACCAGGTGGGTTCACCACAAAATCCCAAACTGTCGGTCTGGACAGAGGTAGTTTAGCAGGAGATGGACAGAAAAATGGATTGAAAAGGGAAATCAAATAACATAGGTTCAATGTAGTAAAAAAAAGAAACAAGCTAAAATACTTAAAAAATAAAAAAATTGGTTTCACAGGTATCTGCCTTAACAAAAAGTACTCTCTCAAATTTGAACCTAGCATGCATAACTAAAGTCAACAAGTATGTCCGTATGCAACAGTTTCTGTATGCATGTGTGCGTTTGTGGCCAAACAGGGACGACAGACTTGTGCCCCTGCACACACATACATTTCTGTTGTCACACCGGCTTAACATCAGGACTTTCGATGGACCACCCTTCTCCCCCACAGACGCACTCTCACTGGGGCTGCTGGGCTTCTTTGGTGACTGAGGCTGAGTTTGTTCAGTTTGCTTGACTGCCCTTCCACTGAGCATAGGTCCAAGGCTGGGTCTTACAACAAGCAGACATCTGCCAAGGCAGCAGCATCTGCAGCAGAGTTGGGATTGCACTCCTGTAGCCACATCTAGAGGTTTAAAGACATGAGGCGGACAAACTGCTCAAGGAAGACCATTTCTCCGAAGTCCTCCTTGATGTGGTGTCGCAGCTGTATCCATCTCTGGTACAGATCCTGTAGATCGACATACAACTCTTTGGGGATCTTGTCTTCACCCACCTGGGCTCCTTGAAACTATAGTCAGTATGACTCCTAATTAATGTTGCATTTGTCAAGTATCGGCTCCTTCACTCACCCATAATCCAGGGCATCGTCCTGGTCCACATTACTGTAAGTAGCCCTAGCCTTGCTGACTAGTCTAATCGCCCAGTCAGTTGTTGGCCACTGACACCCCACGGCTACCCTCTGAAATGTGATGAGAAGTGTTCAATATTACCTGTGTATCTGAAGGACTTAAGGCTCCCTCTCTGGCAGAGCTCTACATTGGCTCATTGGACATGGCACCCGGGGTGCGGGTGGCTTCTTGTGCAGAAAATGCCCTAACTGGAGCACCGAGAACAAGAGCTGGAACAGGCTGAGCAGGTGATTTAGGGATAGGTGTAGTTCTCCATGGACTTCATGTTGGAGGAGAATTGATGCTGTGGCGATTTCCAATGCCGTGCAGCCTCTTTCTCCTTTCAGAGTTTCCGGGCTATGCCAAGAGGGTTAACTAAACCTAGCATGTATAACTGAAGTCAACAATAAAATGTGAAAACTAACAAAAAAAATATTATCTTGTGTCATTTCAGTTAGTTATGTTTTAAGTTTGACAACTGTGCGAATTAGTAATTAGTCAATTTTGTTAGACACAAGTGTCACAAGCTATACAAACTTTTACGTACCAACTGGCAAGGTCTGCGATTTTACAAATAGTGTGTTGAATGGTTCTGAAAAGTCATTATGTGAAATCTCATAGATTAGAATGTGTAAACAGTGTTTCACACAAAATGCTAGACTAGAAATGGAGTCCTGTGAAAGTCAGCTTCCTTCACACTGAGTTTTATATATTAGCTCAAGAATAAGAAATAGACAATCAAAAGAATTCAGAAATGTACATTTATTAAAGTGTACATTTTGTCACAAAATGAAATAGGCACATTTAGGATTCAGGATTTAAAATCATCCATCTGAAAGTGACGTGGATTCAGAGGGTTTACTCTGCAGCCTCTTTGCCCTTTAAAGACAACAAATAAAAAAATAATAAGTGTACAGACTAAATAACAATTCCTTTTAGATTGACAATGCTTTGTAAAGCAATAACAAATGCTAACAAATTTCTCCCGAGGAACAATGATTTTACCTTTCCAGAGTCACGGCTCTTGGCCCTGAGCTTGTTGACCTGGGACTCAGCAATGTCAGCACGCTCCTCAGCCTCCTCCAGCTCATGCTGCACCTTCCTCAACTTGGACAGGTGGCCATTGGCCTGTTCTTCCTGTTTATGTGAAATTAGTGCAGTGAATGCAGAGAATATGAGTAGGAGACAAATTGCTTGATGGCCTAGACTGAGAATTACTTACAGCTTCCTCAGCCTGCCTCTTGTAGGCCTTGACCTTCAGTTGCAGCTTGTCAACCAGATCCTGGAGTCTGGCCATGTTCTTCTTGTCTTCCTCAGTCTAAAAAGAAGATTTAGCCCGTCAAACAATGTCCTTTTCCTTTTGTAGAATCTGATAATGAAGTTTTGTGTAAGATAAGATTTCCTTACCTGGTAAGTGAGCTCCTTGACCCTCCTCTCATATTTGCGAACTCCCTTCACAGCATCCCCACCACGCCTCTGTTCAGCCTCTACCTCACCTTCTAGCTCACGAACCTGAACATGGAAAATATTTACATCTGAGAAACTGATTGCTTACATAATTGTGTATAATACTGACCGAAACCTAAAAACTAACCCTGGACTCCAGTTTCTGGAGCTGTTTCTTGCCACCCTTCATGGCCAGATTCTCAGCCTCATCCAGGCGG
This sequence comes from Coilia nasus, assembly GCA_027475355.1. Classification (NCBI taxonomy): domain Eukaryota; kingdom Metazoa; phylum Chordata; class Actinopteri; order Clupeiformes; family Engraulidae; genus Coilia; species Coilia nasus. The sequence continues at coordinate 33,834,421 of CM050209.1, read as the reverse complement.
TGCTGCAGATCCTTCACAGTGACCTCCAGGTTCTTCTTCATCCTCTCCAGATGAGCACTGGTGTCCTGCTCCTTCTTCAGCTCCTCTGCCATCATGGCAGCCTATGTCATGGAATAGTGTATTAGGTAAGAGAAGTCAAATAAAAAAAAAATGCACCAGATAAGAGCAATGGACCTTACATCAGTGATGGCTTTCTTGGCCTTATCCTCAGCATTTCTGGCCTCCTGGACAATGTCATCAACTTCACCTTGGACCTGAACCAAGTCGGCCTCAAGCTTCTTCTTGGTGTTCAGCAAGCTTGTGTTCTAGTGTAAAGTAATGAATAACATTTTACATTTTGAGTGCTGAAATTGCTTGTTTAATTCTTCAATTTAAAATTCTTTTCGATTCCAAACCTGAGAGTGCAGGAGCCCAACACGCTCACTGGCATCAACCAGCTCCTGCTCAGCCACTTTGCGGCCCCTCTCTGTCTGCTCCAGAGCAGCTCTGAGCTCCTCAATCTCAGCGATCATCAGGGTGTTCCTGCGCTCCACCATGGCAGCCTGCTCCTTCATGTCTTCCTGTCCTCTAATGGCATCATCCAAGTGCAATTGGGCATCCTTAGTGTACAAGTTGTGAAAATGATTTGTTATACTACATTACTCTAATCCTTAAATTAGGGCTGTTTATGTTTTTATATAATATTCCTAATGTAACTGACCTTCAGCTGACCCTGGACGGTCCTAAGGTGTTTCTGGGCCTCAGCAGCCTGGCGGTTAGCATGGCTTAGCTGAATCTCCATCTCATTGAGGTCTCCCTCCATCTTCTTCTTGATTCTCAGGGCATCATTCCTGCTCCTGACCTCAGAGTCCAGGGTGCCCTGCATGGAGTCAATCACCCTCTGGCTGTTCCTCTTGATCTGCTCCATCTCCTCATCCTTCTCTGCAAGCTTCCTGTCAATCTCACCCTTCACCTGATTGAGCTCAAGCTGGACACGGAGAATCTTGGACTCTTCATGCTCAAGAGTTCCCTATTGATATGAGATAATACATTTTTAATACAAGAAAATATAGTACAAAAATTAAACACTTGAGATATTTTTATGGAAAACTGTCTGATTTGTTAGAATTGTTTTACCTCAGCCTCTTCCAGGGCAGTCTGGATCTCAGCCTTCTCAGTCTCAACAGTCTTCTTGGCCTTTTCCAGTTCATGAATGCTCTTTCCAGTCTCACCAAGCTGCTCAGTCAGGTCAGAGATCTCCTCTACAAAGTAACATTTACAATATGAAATGTAACAGATATTAAAACAATGTACAATATGTTTTATTTAACTGAGAAATGTGATGCTATTAAGCTGATCTTGACTTACGTTGGAGGTTCTTGTTCTCCCTCTTCAGAGTCTCCAGCTGGTCAAGAGCCTCCTCATAGGAGTTCTTCATCTTGAACAGTTCAGTGCTGAGGGAGCGAGCCTCTTTCTGGGCACCCTCCAGCTCAGCCTGACCTTCCTCGAACTTCTGCTTCCACTCTGCCAGGACCTTTCAAAGGGAGGTAGAATCTTTCAGTTTAACATGCAAAACAATCCTTCTGTTTTTCCATGTGCAGAGATAAGTAAATAAATTTGTAATAAAAACCTTGTCAAAGTTCCTCTGCTTCTTGTCAAGGTTGGCAGCAAGAGCATTGGCTCTCTCCACATCAATCATGAGGTCCTCAACCTCACCCTGGAGTCTCTGCTTGGTCTTCTCCAGAGAGGCACACTTGGAGTTAACAGCCTCAATTTGCTCCTCAGCTTCCTGCAGACGCTGGGCAAGCTTTTTCCTGATGACGTAAGATGGTAAATTTCAGAGGATAATATACATTTCAAATCCATATTTAGATTACAATAAATGTTTTGGAGTTACTGAAACATACTTGGACTCCTCAAGTTCCTCAGTACGCTGGATAGCATCAGTTTCATATTTGGTCCTCCACTGAGCAACCTCGCTGTTGGCCTTGGACATGCCACGCTGCAGCTCAGCCTTTGCCTCCTGCTCCTCCTCAAACTGCTCCCTCAGGAGGTCGCAGTCATGTCGTGCAGACTGAACAGCATGGGCCAGGGCATTCTTGGCCTGATCGTGGAGAAATGTTCACAGTCCTTAGTAGGGTCACACATTATCATCAGAATAACCTAGTAGTCTATTACTTGACTTAGTGCTTTACCTTGACTTCCTCCTCATTCAGTCTCTTCAGCTCCTCAATCTGCTGAGTGAAAGCCTGCTTGCTCCTGGTCAGCTGAGATACAAGAGCATCTTTCTCTTCCAGCTGACGGCCAAGCTCACCTTGATAGGAAAGAATATTTTACACGTAACAGACGTATGAGCATACAATTGCAAAAGTACACAGCGATATTAATGCAATCTTGTATTCTGTGAGTTTTACCATTTTCAGTCTGAAGTTTTGCTCTCTGAGCACTGAGGTCATTGTTCATGCGTGCACCCTCATCACTCTTGGTCTTGACTTCACTAAGTTGGTCCTCAAGAGTGCGGCACATCTTCTCCAGATTGGCCTGTTAATGGAAATTTACATTAGATGATGTATTAAACAGTTTTGGGAAAAAAAAACCCACTCTTGAATAAATGAAAAAAAAAAAAATCACGTGGGAACACATACTAAGTAATAAATGAAAGTTATGGTTGTAAAACCTTTTTACCTTAGCCTTAGCAACAGCCTCCATGTTGCTGGAGAGGTCATCAATCTCCATCTTGTATTCACTCTTCTCCTTCTCAAGCTTCTGCTTGACACGCTGGAGGTTGTCAATCTGCTCTCCCAGCTCAGCAACGCTATCAGCCTGCTTCTTGCGCAGAGCTGCAGCAGTGGCTTCATGCTGCAGAGTGGACTCCTCAAGGTCACGGCGCAGCTTCTGGAACTCAGCCTCACGCTTCTTGTTCATCTCAATTTGAGCAGCAGTGGCACCACCAGCCTCCTCAAGCCTCTCACTGATCTCCTCAAGTTCCCTGGACAGATCAGCTCTCTGCTTCTCAACCTTGGCACGAGCTGCACGCTCAGCCTCAATCTCTTCCTCCAGTTCCTCAATGCGGGCCTATTGGAAATATGAAAAATTGTGATGTGGAAAGTGTGAATATGTTGAAATGGCTTTTGCTGTGCACAGACACATTTTCCTGTTAAACAGACCTGAAGCTCCTTGATCTTCTTCTGAAGCTGAGCACCAAGTGATTGTTCATCCTCAATCTTGCTCAGAAGCTGACTTGTTTCAAAGTCCTTCCTGTTTAAATAACATGAAAGAATAATTAGTGGATGTTTATATTGAAGATTTATCAGTATTAAATCATTAAATCACTGCAGACTTTTAAATTACTTCTTACTTACTTCTTTAGTTTCTCCTCAGACTGCTGCTTGTCATTCTCCAAATCCATGATGTTCTCCTGGGACAGTTTCAGGTCACCCTCAAGCTTTCTCTTGGCTCTCTCAAGGTCCATGCGGAGCTTCTTCTCTTGCTCCAGGGAGCCCTCAAGCTATACATTTTGATCAAGAAATATAAGTTAAGACCTAGAATGGCATATTATATTGCTTACATACAGACCTTCAACTTACATCATCCACTTGCTGTTCAAGCTTGGTCTTAGATTTTGTCAGAGTGTTGACTTTGTCTTCCTCTGCCTGGAGATCATCAAGAGTCTGCTGGTGGGCCTCTTGGAGGGCTTTCTTCTCCTTTGTCAGCTTACCAATGGACTCATCCTGAGCAGCCATCTCCTCAGTAAGGTTCTTGACCTAAACATTGGTATTATGTTTGTCAGTATTCAGTCAACCTAATAAAGATATCTTAGAAAACATACATTCTTCTATCTTTGTTATAACCTTGTTCTCAGTGGCATGCTTCTCCTTCTCCACTTTGGCCAAAGTCAGCTCCAGATCGTCAATGTCCTTCTTGAGCTCAGAGCACTCATCCTCCAGTTTCCTCTTCTTGGCAGTCAGCTCAGCATTGACTTCCTCTTCATCCTCCAGTCTTTCAGTTGTCTCCTTGAGTTTGGCCTCGAGCTGGATCTTACTCTTGATCAGACCCTCACACCTCTCCTCAGCATCTGACAGACTCTCAGATCCCTGAATAAGAGTGGAGGGGGTACATATTTATTTGTATGGTATAGATGTGTAATATGTAAAATCATTACTAATTTAAATACAACACCAAACATACAGAGGACACTTGCAGCTGCAGGTCATTCCTCTCCTGCACCAGAGCAACCATCTTCTCCTCAAGCTCCTTCTTTTTGGCCTCAATTTTACCAAAATCTTCTTTCAGTTTGGCATGGTCCTCCTTGAGGGTTGCCAGCTCCTTCTCTGTCTCAGCGCTCTTCAGAAGAGGCTTGATCTTGAAGTACACCTTCATCCATGGCCAGTGCTTGACATTCATGAATGAGCGGAGGTTGTACTGGATAGTGTAAATTGAATCTCTGAAAAAGTGCATTCAGCCTTGTTAACATAGCAAGAGCAAAAACATATCATGAAAGGAACTGACCCTGTGGTATTCTGGCCAATACTGTGTGTAAGACTTAAAAAACATTTTAACAAGGCTTGCATACATTCACATTAGGACTGTTGGTGAGTGCGAATTACAATGATCAAGTGTATAGATGCCCCTGTACCTGTACCTGCCCCTGTAAAATATGTTTTATGGCTTTTCATTTTACCAGCTTAGATAGAATAAATGGAATGTACCTCCTTTCTGTCATTTTGACATATTCCCTCCTCATGACGAATCCACGGCAGATTGCCTGAGTCATTGTGACCAGGGAAGCCAGTTTCTCATCACGCATCTCCTCAAGGGTACCCAGCAGACCAGCTTTGAAGAACACCTGAGATTAGGGAAGACAATGTAAAGATATTGAATGAAAGCAGAAATAGATGCACATATGATGCTTAATATTTATGTATTTCTGCAATATCTACCTTAGTGTGTCCAAACTTGTACTGGGTGTGATCAACATCAATGGATCCCAAAAGCTTCTCAGCAGCTTTCTTGTTGTCAATGAACTGTCCGTCAGGGATGACACTGGCATTCAGCACTTTGTATCTGGAGTTAATATAAAATATATGTAATTTTTCTCAATTAAATTCAAATAAAAATACAGCATTATCACTTATTGCTGGATGTGTTCACCTCTGCTTGAAGTCACCATAGAGGATTCTGCTTGGGAAACCCTTTCTGCAGATTCTGATACCCTCCAGCACACCATTGCACCTGAGCTGGTGGATGACCAGGAAGTTCTGCATAAGACCTGTCACAATACATATGTGTCAGTATTGGAAGAAAATATGAATGAATCAATAATGAAAAATAATAGATGTCTTAATTCTCCACCAAATGCATTTTACCTGGTTTCTTAATTTCATTGGGAATCAGGCAACGCACAAAGTGAGGATGGGTGCTCCTCAAGTTGGTCATCAGTTTACCCAAGTTCTCCTGTTGACATGCAAATGTATAACATTGTCAGCATGCATTTCATTATGTCAGTGCTTTATTTGTTTGAGCAACAACACTAAAATACAAACCCTGAACTGGGAGGACACAGTCTGCATAGAGCCACCCTTCTTCTTACCACCTTTGCCTCCCTTCTCTTTAAGTCATTGAAGGTTGAATGGAAAGAAATAATAATGAATACATAACAAGAAACCTGATATTTGATATCACTGCCAGAAGTCCTTTCCAAAAATTTGATAACAGAGAAATGTTTAATAGTTAATGATTATACAATTCAATTTAGTTATATTTAGTGGAGAATGTTACCCTCAACCACAGGTGGGTACAGGACAGGCAGCAGTTTTACAGATGACTTCTGGTACAGCTGCACAACAGACTCGTTCAGTGGGTCCTTGTTCTTGTCCAGCCAACCAGCGATGTTGTAATCCACAGTGCCGGCATAGTGCACCAGGGAGAAGTGGGCCTCGGCCTTGCCCTTGGCAGGCTTGGGCTTCTGGAAGGCATTGCACTTGCCAAGATGCTGGTCATACAGCTTGTTCTTGAAAGTAGTGTCAGAGGCCTTGGGGAACATGCACTCCTCTTCAAGGATGGCAAAGATACCCATGGGCTGTTTTAAAATAAAGATAGAATTACTTTAATAATTGATGTTATTAAATGTTAGGAATGAACAACATTATGACATATCATCAATCTCACCTTCTCAATAAGCTCAATGCAAGCGGCCAAGTCCATGCCGAAGTCAATGAACTCCCAGTCAATGCCCTCTTTCTTGTACTCCTCTTGCTCCAGGACGAACATGTGGTGGTTGAAGAACTGTTGCAGTTTCTCATTGGTGAAGTTGATGCACAGCTGCTCCATGCTGTTGAACTATAATAAGAAGTTAAAAAACTATCAGTGTGAACATTTACAGCCTTGAGTCATTAACAGTGAAATATTTCCAACATCAGGTTAGCCCTTACATCGAAAATCTCAAAGCCAGCAATGTCCAGCACACCAATGAAGAACTGTCTGGGTTGCTTAGTGTCCAACATCTGGTTGATACGGATGACCATCCACAAGAACATCCTCTCATACACTGACTTGGCCAGGGCTGACACTGCGTTCAGGACCTAAGTTTAAGAAGGGAAAGAACTCAAGGTACAGTATGTCCACAAACATGAATAGTTTTCAAAAGGTTTTATATGACTAAGGCTTAGGTATTGCAGACACAGACAAAACCTTTTTAATGACTTTTTTCCAGATGTGTGTTTTTATTACCTCCCTGATGTCACTAATAGTTGAAATATTACCTGTGGTACAGTCTGACCCTTGGTGACGTACTCATTTCCGACCTTCACCCTTGGGTAGCACAAAGCCTTAAGCATGTCAGCGGAGTTCAGGCCCATGAGGTAAGAGACTTTGTCAGCATCTGTATAAAATACAATATATTAAATTATATATATTTCATATATTTAAGTATCTAGCAGATATTGTGATACAACTGATAAAGGCTTTATATAACCCTAAAGGGTTACAAATTGCGCTGTGCCCCCATAACTGGCATGGTGATAAATCGAAAATAATAATAAAATTTGGAACGCGAAAGGCTAGTGTAGTTTTGCCCCCCATACCAACTCGTTATCATGTTTTGCATTTCATTTGTCCTTTAACTTCATTAAACAGCATTTCTTGAAACCTACCCTCGGTGCCATCAGGCTCAGCCTGCTCCTCACGCTGCTTCTGCTTGAATTTCATGTTGCCATGATGGAGCACAGCACCAGTCAGCTTGTAAATGGTGACTTTCTCCTCTGCACTGAAACCCAGGATGTCAATGGCAGTCTGAAATGATAAAAAGCAGACTTATTTATAGTTATTCTACACACGTGGGATGAGTATGGTATATCCAGTCCTGGTTATCTTACATCAGTGGCCACCAACTCTTCAGCGTCATTGATGCTGGCCACAGTGATCTGACCCTGACTGCACATGGGGAAGTCATAGGGATTGGCTGTGATGAGGCACATTTCTGCAAAGGAAGGAGTAATAAATCAGTAAATCTAGCATTTCATTTTAATGCCAAGATGTTTAAATTTTCAGTTAAAGGTTTACAACCTACCAATAAGTTCAGGCATGTGGTTGCACATCATCTGGAAGAAGATGTGGTAGCCTCTCTCATCAGAAAGCTGGAATGTCACTCTAGACTTCTCCAACAGGTCTGTTTAATAAATGAATATGTTTGATTTTCATATGTGGTCGTTCCATAAATATGACAGTAGTACATTCTGTTAAAAAAAGGTTTGTTTTACTTACAAGTCTCAATATCAGCACTAGCCAGTTTTCCAGTTGTGCCAAAGTGAATTCTGATGAATTTACCCTGTTTAAAACGCAACATTAGACAATGCTTTCTTTCTCGATCTTTTGGCAAAGTGGAATGTTACTTTTACTGAATTGGGAAGTCACTTACGAAACGGGAGGAGTTGTCATTCCTCACAGTCTTGGCATTACCATAAGCCTCCAGCAGAGGGTTGGCAGCAATAATCTGGTCCTCAAGAGAGCCCTTCAAAAAGAATTATTATGCTGTAATTCTGTTCTGAATTTTCTGAAATTCAGATTCCTCAAGATTCATGTAGTTTAATACTTTCTACCAAATGTGGGTTGCAGTCAATTAGCTTTTAAATTTGTGAAGGGTTCTTACCTGCAGTTTTGAGGAAGGTGCAGCCTCTGCCTCCTTCTTCTTCTTGTCTCCAGCCACTGCAATTGTTGCGAAGTACTGGATGACACGCTTGGTGTTCACAGTCTTTCCAGCACCAGACTCACCACTGCATTATCCAGAAGATGTTCCAAGGAATTGAAAACAGTAATAAGACGTAAGACATTAAAATTATAATAGGAATATTGAAAACAAATGTGTTGATACTCACGTAATCAGGACAGACTGGTTCTCTCTGTCTGTGGCAGAAACGCAATATGTAATTACATTTGCATGAATGGCTTAAGTGCTTTTTCTTATTAAATATGTAAATCAAGTGCATATACGTTTTTGAACTCATAAACAGTTTAAAAATAGATATCCTTACCTTGCAGCATGAACTGATAGGCGTTGTCAGAGACAGAGAAGATGTGGGGTGGGGCCTCCATGCGCTTCTTGCCTCTGTAGGCAGCCACCACTGCTGGGTCGTACACAGGGAGCCACTTGTAGGGGTTCACAGTTACGCAGAAAAGTCCAGAGTAGGTCTGAAGTAGAGAATTAAGTAGATTAGTATCGTTTCCATTTAAACCTTGTCAAAGTAACTACTTATTTTTCCTGAAAAAGGGCGACATTTACGTAGATCATCCATGCTGCATAACGCTCTTTGAGGTTATACAGGACAGCAGCTTCATTGAGGTGGGTCATCATGGCCATGTCCTCAATCTTGTCGAACTTGGGAGGATTCATGGGGCTGACGTCATCGTCTTTAACAGTCCTTTCCTGAAGGAAATGGTGCAAAACAACTTTAGCGTCGTGCCAAATGACAGACAGACTTGGTATAACATGACCATGGCCATAACAAACCTATTGTGCGTCATGTTTATGCTAAACCACTGCAGACATACCTCCTTGGTGTCAAGAACTTCAACAACAACTTTGCCGCCATCTCTGCTCTTGATGGTACCCTTCAGGTACAGCTCATCCTTGTCAGCCACATAGCAAGCGGTCTTTGCATCAAAGGGCTTGGTTTGGGCTTCAATTCTCTCCTTCTCAGGCTTACGCAGGTAGATGGCAGCTGGGCCATAAACAGCCATATCCGCGTCCCCCATGGTTGCTGGTTACTGCAGGAGGAAGAGATATGTTTACGTATATGGAAAACATACATCACTCCTGACCATAGGAGTGAGTGGAGTATAACTTGAAGTATACACATAATGTCTCCTATTATGACAAATCACATTTAACCATAGCTTGAAGCAGTCAATGTAGAAATACTGGCTTTATAAAATACAATACAGGCATGGTGTAGTATGTTAAATAATTGTGTCAGATTATCATATGGGCTAAATGAAAATCAGTTGTCTGGATTTTTCCCAAAAAAGAGAAAATAAGTGTGTCCAAAAGATCTGGAAGTAGCCAGAGAAATGCATCTTCCCTTCCCTTTCAGTATTTTTGCATCTTAAGCCGTACCAGGAACAGGACATCACTGAAGACTGACATCATCTATGGCCTCAAGTAGACGTAGCTACAAGGCCAGACATAGGTAACTGTCCAGCAAAATACTCCTATGGACAGTCTAGATCATCAGATTCACTGAACCAGATGTGATGAATTCAGACACGTATTTCTATACTACCTTGCATTTTTTCATTAGCTAATTAGAATGCTTTTACATGAAAAGATCTTTTTAGATGTTGCATTACTGGTATCTTAAAAAGCAGACAAACATACGTGTTCTTCCCAAGACCAGATGAAGTTTCCACCAGACAGTCTAAAAAGATGGAATCATGGAGACAGATATCATAATTACCACAAGAAAATAAGTAAAAAGCACAGGGAAATATGGATAAGGCATGGTGTAAGTGATGTGTTTGTCTTAAGTTGCTATTAATTTTTTTTCTTAAAAAACAAGTAAATGCAAACATTAAAAAGCTGGAAAAGTTTAGTTATTCCAAGTCTGCCATGTTTCAGAGTGTACATCAGAGTTTGCAATGCATGCGGCAGAGTGCCTGGCTGAGGTCTGCACTGACAAGTCAAGCAGGTGACGACTTACTGTGCGCTGGAACCCCCTGGTCTTCTCTGCAACCCTCATGCCTCCTCCTGGTCCTTATATTGTGACTGTCTGCAAACTAAGCAGGATCTAAATAAGGTAGGATTGCAGGGGTTTTATATATATAAACTTAACACTAAGCATTTACACAGGCACACACACACACATACTGTACATACATACATACATACATAAACACATTAACAGGTCTACTTATGCAGGTTGTTAAATTACCATCACCCCTACATTGATTATATTGATTTTGTGGTGATTTTACTTGTATAATCTGTTCCTTTATGTGATTGATTAGTTGTTGTCCTGTATGAAAATCTAACACTATTTGATGATGTTTAAAATATTTTAAGAAATGACATTTTTTTAGTGCATCCTGCAAGGACTAATTGTGTGTGAGCTTCTATTGCAGATTAAATCACAGCAAAGCAGTGGCAAACTGATGCATGAACTGAACTGAAGTTCATTAGCATTTAGTTAAATTTGAGTATTAAATCGCCTCCTCCAGTGAAACATACACAGCTAAATTGTTATGCCCGCATTCTTCAGTAACTGCAAGAAAAATGCATGGTTTTACTGTTTTGACTTGATAAACAAAATAGGCACGGTGCCCATTTGAAGGCATGCATATTTGTGTATTTGAAAGGGGGATTAAATAACTAAGCTTACACACTGTATCAGAGTCATTCCAATCACACATACAGACATCGTTGACAGGTCCATTTCTGGCAGCTGCAGTGCTACTGAATTTCACGGCAGCATTCCAAAGATGGAGACAGGCATTGATGGGTGGTGTTCGGTGACATGCATGTTAAAAAGTCCCCCAAGCATTTTGTGCTCATCAAATATTATCTTGTGCAAGAACCTACAAAGCTGGAGGACAAATGCTTCAAAAGGTAAAATGCTTTTAAAGTGGATCTAACAACAACAAAAATCTCCAGTTAGCCTCCACAACCTAACAACACAATTTATACTTGTGACCCTCATTAGGAAAGCATCTCAGGCAGTCGGCTATATAACTTGTGTTTTCCTATTTTTTATGATGTATAGAACAAGTGTATTAGTGCACACAGCTGAGTTCCCCAAATGTTTCAGTATAAGCACATGTTGTTTCAAGTGTCATTACATGCCATTTCCCTGCAGTTGTGAATTGCACCCATTCAAGGTGATCTTCTAAAATGTGGGTTAGGGCAAACCACATTACACTATTATTTACAGTCGTAGTTCAGACATTGCTGTCAACACAGAAATATGTTAGGATGATATATGCACACCCATTCAATTAAGAACAGGTACTTATCACATAAGCAGTTTTAAAACATGAGGTGGTTATACTTCACAATCCCAATACTATGGAGTTATTGTAAAGTGAAAATATGATATGATATGATATGATATGATATGATATGATGACATGATATATGAAATCATGATGTCATATAATATCATAAATCATGAGGGTAGTCTATTTGCAATAGTGCATATTATTTAAAAGTATAATGTGTAGTGTACCAATAAAAAAAAACACTTCCACAGGATGATTCTTTGTATGCACGTTTATTTGTTACCCCATACTGCAAACTGCGAACTACGCGTAGCACCTGTTATTTTCGTGAGACACCAGCCTGAGATAATGTTAGAGATGTCGACATATAATATTGTCATTGTTCATTTTAACTGAAGTTGTGCCGATCAAAAGTATGAATTATGTTTATAACTGCTTCCTTAACATTTGTGTGAAAGTACCCATTGACGAGCACGCGGCACCACTAACAAATAACAAAATAGCGAACCACTTATCAGACCTATGGTTTTTCGGTTTATTTCGCAGAGTTACACATGCAGTAATACATTTAAAGTCATTGAAAAGGCAGATTACAGTGGAAAAAAAATCCAGACCTGTAACGGTTTAAAATAACCGTTTGACTACTATTATATTTAGCATATATGCAGACCTACGAAGAAAATGACATGCCCCAAGTAAAACTGAAACGCTGCCTGTAGACACAGATAGCCTGACGGCAGTGAGTGTATTCAGTAGCGTTTTCGTAGTTGGTCTGAAGGGACTGGATCACTTGAGGAAAGCAGGAGTCTTTGCTCGGCTGTCGTCAGCCACCAGGCTCCCTGAGAAGCTGTTAAGGATGTGCACACTCACTCGGTTTAAAATACTTGCAAACGCCAGAGATATTTCTAACCACCTTCAGTAGAAACCTAGTACTGTGATTAGTTAATAACAGCCTGTTTTCGTCAGTACAGAGACACCGGGCGAACCGCGATGTTTTAAAAACAAATATTCCAGGCTCAAAGAATTCCACGATTATATTTAATTATTAATGCGAAGCTAGTGTCTGGGGAAGGAAACGTATTCATGTGATCCGTGTGTCAGCTGTGGAGTTAACATTTTTGTACGTATTTTCTTTACTATCAGCAACAATTACAAAGCACATTGCATTGAAGCATAGCCTTCTTGACAGAAGTAATGGGCGCTTTTGTTGAGAAACTATGCTACAATAGTTTTAGTTCTGAAAAGACAATTTGGAGTCGCGGACCCAAGCATTCGTTTTCAGAGGTAGGCAACAAAAAGATCTTAATTCGAGTGAGCATCCGAAAAACTTGATATGGATTATACTAAAAAGTAGTACAGTATCACCAAGCAGTATCAGGCTGAATGTCGGAGAACACTCCCACCAATTCTCAGCGAATTAGTGGTGGTGGGGTGACTTGAACCTGTTAAAGTAGCCCTCCTTAATGTCAGTGTTTTTGGGGGGTCTACTAGCCTTTTGCTGTGCAATGGATGCTTACGGGTCTACGAAGCTGTTGCAGTTTTACTTTGCAGCCACCTGCTGAAATGTTTGCTCAGTTCCTAAATCAGGAGGGCTATCACAAACCCACTCTACCGAAAAAGGTCAATATAGGAATACTATAAGATCTATGTAGTAGGGAGACCGGGTTGGTTGTCACATGTTTTGCTTTCATTTGAATCCCTCAAAAACGGTGTTCTGAATAGATTCCCTTTCAATGTATAATGTAAGCTTAAAGTGTCTGAAATTTATTCAGAATGTAAGTGTAACACACAGGCATTGGATATATAAGTATAACACACAGGCATTGGGAATATCAACATTGGGAACATTGAAATAAAACATAGACTTGCTGAATACATACTATTTTATAACATATTATTTAAATATACATGTTATGCACCAAAAGATAGATTAGAACAATTAGTAGGCCTATTGTTACTATTTAGATTTGTGTGTGTGTGTGTGTCAGAGAGTGAATACATATATGGCCATTGGTGGCACATGTGACAACCAACCCCAAACAGAGTGTGACAACCATCCCCAACTGACCTTGTATGCTAGCAGTGACGCTAGCAGCCACAAGTTGTAGCATAACTAAGAAAAAGCAGATTGAAAATACACCTCTGTCTTTATACTTTTCAATGGTAATAGTTTTTCTAAAGTCAATCCATTAGTTACAAAACTAGAAAAGAAAACTTAAAGTTCTGAAAATTTACATTTTGACATGAAAAACCTTAATATTGATCTCACCTCAAAACTTTGTGTCAAACACTTGAACTGTCAATGTAGATGATCCCTAACACTAATTCTGAACATTTCTATGTCAGCGACGTTGATCAGCGACCTTTAGTGGCCGAGATATGATGAGTGTGACAACCAACGCGTGGTCTCCCCTATGGTAAATGGACTGCATTTATATAGTGCTTTTCCACTCCTCCGAGCACTCAAAGCGCTTTACAGTATATGCCTCTCATTCACCATTCACACACACAGCAACTTGGGGTTAAGTATCGTGCTCAAGGACACTTCGATGGGTTAGGCAGAGCGGGGCTCAAACCTGCAACCTTCCGATTGCTGAACGGCACCCCTACCACCTGTGCCACCATCTCCATTGTATAGCCTCATAGTTGCGTAATACCTATGTGCTGTTCTATAGTACTGCCATCTCTGTATAATACTTAGGCTATTAATATTTTTCTACGTTATATATGTATAATTATTTTTCTACCCTGTGTTCCTGAAGCAGTCATATAGTGCTATAGTAAAATGTTCCAAAATACTATAAGGTTGTTATAGTACTCTATAGTACTTGAGTTCTTGAGTACTTGGTTCTCTGAAAGAAGGTTATAAGCTGCCAACCAATGGCAACCTCTGACTGTTCTTTTGTCCGTAAACTGTTTAAAATATGTAATATATTAAAATATCTGCACATGTAAAAAGTGGACATTTGTATTCTTTTTTTTTCTTTTTTTTTTCTTTTTGCTCTTCTTCTTCTTCTTCTTCTTAATATATCTATTTATTTTAAAAGCTGGGGGTGTCTGCTATTTTATTATGCTGGTTTATGTTGAAACAACTATGAATATTCTATCTGTTGTTCATTTAAAAGCTGTTGCTCATCTAAAAGATTGGTTGCTTGATCGTGGAGAGCAAAACATGGGCTAGATTGTGGGTGCTCTGCATGGATGTGTCAGCAACTTATTTCTCATTTATAACTTATTTTCCATTATTTATTTTCCGTGAGGTACAGTAAGTGGTTGGCAGTACCCAGACTTTTAAGTAAGGGGTAACATCCGACGAGGCGTGCATTATACAGTTTTAAGTCAACGAGGTGGAGCCTAAGAACTTTCCGACGCGAAGCGGAGGGAAGTTTGCTCCGCCAAGTTGACTTAAAACTGTATAATGCACGCCTCGGAGGATGTTACCCCGCTTATGACCCGGTTAATGCCACTCAATTATGTAGAATGTATTTAAAATAATTCTCAATTAACTTAGAGGGTTAACTTAGACTCAGTTTCGCTACAATGTGGCCTACAATGTAGCCTAATATTTGTAACGTTAAGTAGAGCGCTACGCAGCCCTCAGTCACTAGCCAAATTGGTTGTCAAGGTTACCTTTCATTTGGTAAGGTGATAGCTACTGCTTATCAGGTGTTAGCTAGCTTGGATTAAGCAACGCGACACATGCAATACTTATTCCAAAACGTTGATTTAGTTGTTATTTTCGGTTTACTATTTTTTTTTAAGTTCATGGAAATTGAACTCGACATTGCCATTAATTGTGAAGTTTGATAGAGACGGTTACAGTAAGTACATTCTATTGGGTATTGATATGGAACGGTGCTGAAGTTTTAAACTTTTTTGCCAGAACTACTTTCAAGGCGTGCATGATATACGATTTTACTGCATGCCTAGCAACCAATCAGAAAGCAGCACCACGTTCCAGAGGGTCATAAATCAATATTAGTCATGTAAAGACCACACATAGAACAATGCAGTGCAGTGCAGGCCAGTCCCCCATTTCTTTTCCAGTTGAAAAATCTCTTCTATTCCTAACCTGGTACTGCAGGCCAACACGCTCACTGGCATCAATCAGCTCAAATAAACACAAAGAATAGATTAAAAAGCTATACTCTCTTGGTTTAACCATGTAAACCATCATACATAATATTTGTAATGTTACTGACCCTGAGCTGTTCCTGGACTCAGGGTGTTTCTGGGCCTCAGCAGCCTTAGCTTAGCTGAACCTCCATCTCATCGAGGTCTCCCTCCATCTTCTTCTTGACTCTGAGGTCATCATTCCTGCTCCTGACCTCAGAGTCCAGAGTGCCCTGCATGGAGTCAGTCACCCTCTGGCTGCTCCTCTTGAGCTGCTCCATCTCCTCATGCTCAAGACTTTCCTGTGTATTGAGAGATTGAAAACAGGATTTGCAAAACTCACTATGTCAACAACAGTTAAGACAATGGGAGTTTAAAACGGACAAGGTACATGCCATGAAATGTTCTTCTACCACAGTTTTAGCTCTGTACCTCAACTTCTTCCAAAGTGCCTGGATCTCAGCTTTTTCAGTCTTATCAGTTTTCTTGGCATTCTCTGGCTCATGAATGCTCTTTCCAGTGTCACCAAGCTGCTCAGTCAGGTCAGAGGTCAGTGAAGTGCACACCTTTCTTAGGGTCTGAATCTAGTGACTGACACAAGGTGGCGCTCATTCAGACTGGACATTTCCAGCTGCACTGTACTACCCTCTCCACTGACCTGTTGGAAGCTGACCAAGGGGGTAGGAATATATCCGGAAGTTGAAGCACCCATGGGGAAATCTCAACCCGGAAAGGGCCCAATAGCATTTAGCATTCCGTTGACTTCCATTCATTTTAGCGTCACTTTGAAAGCAAACAACTTTACATGAGAAGCCATCCGTACCTTGATATTGGCATTGTTGTAAACCGGAGAGGACACAGCAAAACATATTTGCTTCGATCGGAAATCTGTCATGTTATTGCCTTGTAAGAAACGTTTATCTGAAATTATGCTAAAAATGACGCCATAAATCATGCGACGGCTAGTGAGTTTCTGTCGCACAGGAGAAAATTTACCATACTGGTTGGATAACAAGCTGTAGCCACAGTCATGCCCGTTTACCTTTCTATTCATGTTGGGGAAACTTTTACATCGCTATTTCTCGAAAAATAAGCTTAGAACTTGGTATTTGTTTGTAAGCAGAATCGCTATCTTTATGGATTTTACTATTCAGTGCAAGTGAATTGAGAAAGATGGCTAAGCTAAGCTACATGCTATAGCTTGTAGTTTACATGCTAACTAGCTAGCTCCCTTGACATGCTGCCTGGAACCAAAGTTAGTTGACGAAGAATCAAGTCCCCACGTACAATATTAGCCTCCCATTCCACTAAGTGATTGCAGCTATAACGGTAGAAGAATACTTATTAAGAAATTATTGTACGCTGTATGATTTGTGATTGAGCATCTACCACTCGATTTATAGTATTTGGGTTCGCTGGCCGACGTGACCTTACGTCACCCCGCGCTTGCGCAGTTGCCTGGTGACCAATTAAAAATCTCAAAATCGTGCTTCAACGGCTCCCATTGAAAACGACGCCATCCCACGGTCCATTCTCTTCTACTGTCTATGAAGCTGACAAGTGTAATATCCTGTGTAGCCACTCATGTTTCCTGCCCTTAATAAAGAATGAATGTCAACGTTTTTTTCTTGTAACTCACACATATAGTGGATCATATTCCTGCATTGTTCATGTACTACACACATCTTTGTAGTATATGCCACTATTGTGCCTGTGAAAAATAGTCACTATATCCATTAAACCTGATTTGTCCAAAGTATGCCTGTGGTGTGGCACCTAAAATCCTTGACAATATGTGGGACTTTGCCAGACCTCCAGTGTAAAACTGTTCACAGGTGAAGACTTAAATGCATTCTCTGCTGCAATGTTGTGATATTTTTTGATGTAGCACAACAGCAATACAAACTTTCTGTACCAATTGCCAAGCTCTGTGACTTGACTGACAATGAGTTGTATGGTTGTGAAAAGCCATGATAAATTTAATAGGTAAGTATAATCAGTGCTGTGCTGTATAAGCAGTGTTCCATACAAAATGGAGTAATCTGAAATTGAGCTTCCTTTATGCTACAATTTATGTTGTGAGCTTTTAAAAACCGATCACTGAAAATCCCTGACCACAGAGCTTCTGGGCCCATAGCTGTCTAAAAAATCCGAGTTGCATTGCAAGCCGATGGTGTGAGTTTTAGAGTGCAAAGAGGGTTAATAGTATAAGAGGTTACTTATGTCAATGCTTCTTAGTGTACACAGGGGTGTTACTCAGAGAAGCAGGCTAGTATGATCCATAAGAAACGTGCTCAAGCGTTTAAGGTTGCATGCCCATATATAAATTGCCCATCTGTTGACAGCATTTACACTTATTTATATCTTTATGTTCTTACATATTTATTTGTTTGATGTTTTTACTAAATATGTCTTTACTTTGTACTTATTTCATTTTTTATGCTTTTACATATTGTTTTTTGCATTTATTTTTTGTTCAGCACATTGAACTGCCTTTGTGTACACTATACAAATAAACTTGCTTTGTTAATTAGCTTGAGAATAAGGCATTGAAATAGACAAACAAAAGAATTCAGAAAGGTAAATTTATTAAAGTGTACATTTTGTCACAAAAAAGGCACATTTGTCAGGATTTTAAATCATCCATCTGAAAGTGACGTGGATTCAGAGGGTTTACTCTGCAGCCTCTTTGCCCTTTAAAGACAACAGAGAAAAAAATAATAAGAGTACAGACTAAATAACAATTCTTTTCAGATTGACAATGCTTTGTAAAGCAATAACCAATGCTAACAAATTTCTTCCGACCAACAATGTTCTTACCTTTCCAGAGTCACGGCTCTTGGCCCTGAGCTTGTTGACCTGGGACTCAGCAATGTCAGCACGCTCCTCAGCCTCCTCCAGCTCATGCTGCACTTTCCTCAACTTGGACAGGTGGCCATTGGCCTGTTCCTCCTGTTTTATGTGAAAATAGTGCAGTGAATGCAGAGAAAAATAGTGCCATTTGAAAACAATATGAGTAGGAGATAAACTGATTGATGGCCAAGACTGAGAATTACTTACAGCTTCCTCAGCCTGCCTCTTGTAGGCCTTGACCTTCAGTTGCAGCTTGTCAACAAGGTCCTGGAGTCTGGCCATGTTCTTCTTGTCCTCCTCAGTCTAAAGACAAGATTTAGCCTGTCAACCAATGTCTTTTTCCTCTTGTAGAATCTGATGATGAAGTTTTGTTTTAGATAAGATTTCCTTACCTGGTAGGTGAGCTCCTTGACCCTCCTCTCATATTTGCGAACTCCCTTCACAGCATCTCCACCACGCCTCTGTTCAGCCTCAACCTCACCTTCCAGCTCACGAACCTGAACATGGAAAATATTTATATCTGAGAAACTGGTTGCTTACATGATATGTATATAAATGTGTATAATACTGACCGAAACCTAAAAACTAACCCTGGACTCCAGTTTCTGGAGCTGTTTCTTGCCACCCTTCATGGCCAGATTCTCAGCCTCATCCAGGCGGTGCTGCAGATCCTTCACAGTGACCTCCAGGTTCTTCTTCATCCTCTCCAGATGAGCACTGGTGTCCTGCTCCTTCTTCAGCTCCTCTGCCATCATGGCAGCCTAGATGATGGCATAACAGACTTTCCAGAAACAAGTCTACATACTTACTTAAATGCATAGCCTTGGTTAAAGATAATTAATGGTTCTTACATCAGTGATGGCTTTCTTGGCCTTGTCCTCAGCATTTCTAGCCTCCTGGACAATGTCATCAACCTCACCTTGGACCTGAACCAAGTCACTCTCAAGCTTCTTCTTGGTGTTCAGCAGGCTTGTGTTCTAGTGTTGAGTAATAGATAACCTTGGTTATTCTTTGAATTCAGAAATTGCTTGTTTAATCCTTTAATTTTAAATTCTCTTCCATTCCAGACCTGAGAGTGCAGAAGGCCAACACGCTCACTGGCATCAACCAGCTCCTGCTCAGCCACTTTGCGGCCCCTCTCTGTCTGCTCCAAAGCAGCTCTGAGCTCCTCAATCTCAGCCACCATCAGGGTATTCCTGCGCTCCACCATGGCAGCCTGCTCCTTCATGTCTTCTTGTCCTCTAACGGCATCATCCAAGTGCAATTGGGCATCCTAGTGTACAAGTAATAAAAAGGATTTGTTATACATTACTCTATCCTTAAATTAGGACAGTTTTTTTTATATAATACTCATAATGTCACTGACCTTGAGCTGACCCTGAACGGTCCTCAGGTGTTTCTGGGCATCAGCAGCCTGGCGGTTAGCATGGCTTAGCTGAATTTCCATCTCATTGAGGTCTCCCTCCATCTTCTTCTTGATCCTCAGGGCATCATTCCTGCTCCTGACTTCAGAGTCCAAAGTGCCCTGCATGGAGTCAATCACCCTCTGGCTGTTCCTCTTGATCTGCTCCATCTCCTCATCCTTTTCTGCAAGCTTTCTGTCAATCTCACTCTTGACCTGGTTGAGCTCAAGCTGGACACGGAGAATCTTGGACTCTTCATGCTCAAGAGTTCCCTATTGATATGAGATAATACATTTTTAATACAAGAAAATATAATACAAAAATTAAACACTTGAGGAATTTGTTGGGCTTATACGACAGTTTCATGTAAAACTGTTTCTGATTTGTTAAAATACCTCAGCCTCTTCCAGGGCAGTCTGGATCTCAGCCTTCTCAGTCTCAACAGTCTTCTTGGCCTTCTCCAGCTCATGAATGCTCTTTCCAGTCTCACCAAGCTGCTCAGTCAGGTCAGAGATCTCCTCTACAACGTAACATTTATGACATGTAACAAATATTAAAACAATGTACAATATATTTTATTTAACTGACAAATGCGATGCTATTAAGCTGTGTATTGAGTTACGCTGAAGGTTCTTGTTCTCCCTCTTCAGAGTCTCCAGCTGGTCAAGAGCCTCCTCATAGGAGTTCTTCATCTTGAACAGCTCAGTGCTGAGGGAGCGAGCCTCTTTCTGGGCACCCTCCAGCTCAGCCTGACCCTCCTCGAACTTCTGCTTCCACTCTGCCAGAACCTTTCAAAGGGAGGTAGATTTTTTCAGTTTAACACGCTAAACAGTGTTTCTGTTTTTTCTTAGTTTTAATTTTCAGAGATAAGTAAATTAACAATGTTTTTAATAAAACCTTGTCGAAGTTCCTCTGCTTCTTGTCAAGGTTGGCAGCAAGAGCATTGGCTCTCTCCACATCAATCATGAGGTCCTCAACCTCACCCTGGAGTCTCTGCTTGGTCTTCTCCAGAGAGGCACACTTGGAGTTAACAGCCTCAATTTGCTCCTCAGCTTCCTGCAGACGCTGGGCAAGCTTTTTCCTGATGACGTAAGATGGTAAATTTCAGAGGATAATATACAATTCAAATTCATATTTAGATTACAATAAATGTTTTGGAGTTACTGAAACATACTTGGACTCCTCAAGTTCCTCAGTGCGCTGGATGGCATCAGTTTCATATTTGGTCCTCCACTGAGCAACCTCGCTGTTGGCCTTGGACATGCCACGCTGCAGCTCAGCCTTTGCCTCCTGCTCCTCCTCAAACTGCTCCCTCAGAAGGTCGCAGTCATGGCGTGCAGACTGAACAGCATGGGCCAGGGCATTCTTGGCCTGATCGTGGAGAAATGTTCACAGTCCTTAGTAGGGTCACACATTATCATCAGAATAACCTAGTAGTCTGTTACTTGACTTAGTGCTTTACCTTGACTTCCTCCTCATTCAGTCTCTTCAGCTCCTCAATCTGCTGAGTGAAAGCCTGCTTGCTCCTGGTCAGCTGAGATACAAGAGCATCTTTCTCTTCCAGCTGACGGCCAAGCTCACCTTGATAGGAAAGCATATTTTACACGTAGCACATGTATGAGCATACAAATGCAAGTGCACAACGATATTAATGCAATTCTGTATTCTGTGAGTTTTACCATTTTCAGTCTGAAGTTTTGCTCTCTGAGCACTGAGGTCATTGTTCATGCGTGCACCCTCATCACTCTTGGTCTTGACTTCACTAAGTTGGTCCTCAAGAGTGCGGCACATCTTCTCCAGGTTGGCCTTTAATTGAAATTTACAGTAGACGATGTATTAAGCAATTTTGAAAAAAAAAAAAAAACTCTCGAATAAATGTTACAAAAATCACGTGGAAACACATACTATATAATCAATGAAAGTTATGGTTGTGAAACGTTTTTACCTTAGCCTTAGCAACAGCCTCCATGTTGCTGGAGAGGTCATCAATCTCCATCTTGTATTCACTCTTCTCCTTCTCAAGCTTCTGCTTGACACGCTGGAGGTTGTCAATCTGCTCTCCCAGCTCAGCAACGCTATCAGCCTGCTTCTTGCGCAGAGCTGCAGCAGTGGCTTCATGCTGCAGAGTAGACTCCTCAAGGTCACGGCGCAGTTTCTGGAACTCAGCCTCACGCTTCTTGTTCATCTCAATTTGAGCAGCAGTGGCACCACCAGCCTCCTCAAGCCTCTCACTGATCTCCTCAAGTTCCCTGGACAGATCAGCTCTCTGCTTCTCAACCTTGGCACGAGCTGCACGCTCAGCCTCAATCTCTTCCTCCAGTTCCTCAATGCGGGCCTATTGCAAATATGAAAATTTGTGATGTGTAAAGTGTGAATATATCGAAATGGCTTTTTCTGTGCACAGACACGTTTTCTTGTTAAACAGACCTGAAGCTCCTTGATCTTCTTCTGAAGCTGAGCACCAAGTGATTGTTCATCCTCGATCTTGCTAAGTAGCTGGCTTGTTTCAAAGTCCTTCCTGTTTTAAAAAACATGAAAGAATGATCAGTGGATGTTTACGTTGAAGTTTTATCAGTATTAAATCATTAAATCACAGCATTTAAATTGCGTCTTTCTTACTTCTTTATCTTCTCCTCAGACTGCTGCTTGTCATTCTCCAGATCCATGATGTTCTCCTGGGACAGTTTCAGGTCACCCTCAAGCTTCCTCTTGGCTCTCTCAAGGTCCATGCGGAGCTTCTTCTCTTGCTCCAGGGAACCCTCAAGCTATACATTTTGATCAAGAAATATAAGTTAAGACCAAGAATGGCATATTATATTGCTTACATACAGACCTTCAACTTACATCATCCACTTGCTGTTCAAGCTTGGTCTTAGATTTTGTCAGAGTGTTGACTTTGTCTTCCTCTGCCTGGAGATCATCAAGAGTCTGCTGGTGAGCCTCTTGGAGGGCTTTCTTCTCCTTTGTCAGCTTACCAATGGACTCATCCTGAGCAGCCATCTCCTCAGTCAGGTTCTTGACCTACACATAGGGAGTATGCTCATCAGTAATCTGTCAAACTAATAAAGATATCTTAGAGAACATACATTCTTCTATCTTTTTAACCTTGTTCTCAGTGGCATGCTTCTCCTTCTCCACTTTGGCCAAGGTCAGCTCCAGATCATCAATGTCCTTCTTCAGCTCAGAGCACTCATCCTCCAATTTCCTCTTCTTGGCAGTCAGCTCAGCATTGACTTCCTCTTCATCCTCCAGTCTCTCGGTTGTCTCCTTGAGTTTGGCCTCGAGCTGGATCTTACTCTTGATCAGACCCTCACACCTCTCCTCGGCATCTGACAGACTCTCAGATCCCTGAATAAGAGTGGAGGGGTACATATTGATTGGTATGGTATGAACGTGTAATATGTAAAATTACTAATTTAAATACAACAACAAACATACAGAGGACACTTGCAGCTGCAGGTCATTCCTCTCCTGCACCAGAGCAACCATCTTCTCCTCAAGCTCCTTCTTCTTGGACTCAATTTTACCAAAGTCCTCCTTGAGTTTGGCATGCTGCTCCTTCAGGGTTGCCAGCTCCTTCTCTGTCTCAGCGCTCTTCAGAAGAGGCTTGATCTTGAAGTACACCTTCATCCATGGCCAGTGCTTGACATTCATGAATGAGCGGAGATTGTACTGGATAGTGTAGATTGAATCTCTGAAAAAATGCATTCAGCCTTGTTAAAAGAGCAAGAACAAGGCCATAATCATGAAAGGAACTGACCCTGTGGTATATTGGCTAATTCTGTGTGTAAGACTTGAGTGTAAGAAAAACTGTTTAACAAGGCTTGCATACATTCATATTAGGACTGTTGATGAGTGCAAATTAAAATGACCAAGTGTATAGATGTCCATGTGCCTACTATGTTGTATGGGGTTTCATTCTAGCAGCTTAGTTAGAAAAAATGGAATGTACCTCCTTTCTGTCATTTTGACATATTCCCTCCTCATGACGAATCCACGGCAGATTGCCTGAGTCATTGTGACCAGGGAAGCCAGTTTCTCATCACGCATCTCCTCAAGGGTACCCAGCAGACCAGCTTTGAAGAACACCTGAGATTAAGGAAGACAATGTAAAGATATTGAATGAAAGCAGAAATAGATGGACATATGCTGATTAATATTTATCTATTTATGTAATGTCTACCTTAGTGTGTCCAAACTTGTACTGGGTGTGATCAACATCAATGGATCCCAAAAGCTTCTCAGCAGCTTTCTTGTTGTCAATGAACTGTCCGTCAGGGATGACACTGGCATTCAGCACTTTGTATCTGGAGTTAATATAAAATATATGTAATTTTCAATCCTCAATTTAATTCAAATAAAAATACAGCATTATCACTTATTGCTGGATGTGTTCACCTCTGCTTGAAGTCACCATAGAGGATTCTGCTTGGGAAACCCTTTCTGCAGATTCTGATACCCTCCAGCACACCATTGCACCTGAGCTGGTGGATGACCAGGAAGTTCTGCATAAGACCTGTCACAATACATATGTGTCAGTATTTAAAGAAAATATTAATGAAATAATAATGAAAAATAATAGATGTCGTAATTCTCCACCAAATGCATTTTACCTGGTTTCTTAATTTCATTGGGAATCAGGCAACGCACAAAGTGAGGATGGGTGCTCCTCAAGTTGGTCATCAGTTTGCCCAAGTTCTCCTGTTGACATAAAAATGTATAACATTGTCAGCATGCATTTCATTATGTCAGTACTTTATTTGATTGAACAATAACACTAAAATACAAACCCTGAACTGGGAGGACACAGTCTGCATAGAGCCACCCTTCTTCTTACCACCTTTGCCTCCCTTCTCTTTAAGTCATTGAAGATTGAATGAAAAGAAATAATAATGAATACATAACAATAACAGACAAATGTTCAATAGTTAATGATTATACAGTTCAGTTTAGTTATATGTAGTGGAGAATATTACCCTCAACAACAGGTGGGTACAGGACAGGCAGCAGTTTAACAGATGACTTCTGGTACAGCTGCACAACAGACTCGTTCAGTGGGTCCTTGTTCTTGTCCAGCCAACCAGCGATGTTGTAATCCACAGTGCCGGCATAGTGCACCAGGGAGAAGTGGGCCTCGGCCTTGCCCTTGGCAGGCTTGGGCTTCTGGAAGGCATTGCACTTGCCAAGATGCTGGTCATACAGCTTGTTCTTGAAAGTGGTGTCAGAGGCCTTGGGGAACATGCACTCCTCTTCAAGGATGGCAAAGATACCCATGGGCTGTTTTAAAATAAAGATGGGATTACTCCAAGGATTAACAATGGATGTGAAATATAAGGAACAACATTGTTACATAGGTTTGATCTCACCTTCTCAATAAGCTCAATGCAAGCGGCCAAGTCCATGCCGAAGTCAATGAACTCCCAGTCAATGCCCTCTTTCTTGTACTCCTCTTGTTCCAGGACAAACATGTGGTGGTTGAAGAACTGTTGCAGTTTCTCATTGGTGAAGTTGATGCACAGCTGCTCCATGCTGTTGAACTATAATGAGAAGTAAAAAAAAAAACGATCAGTGTGAACATTTACAGCCTTGAGTCACAAACAGTGAAATATTTCCAACATCAGGTCAGCCCTTACATCGAAAATCTCAAAGCCAGCAATGTCCAGCACACCAATGAAGAACTGTCTTGGTTGCTTAGTGTCCAACATCTGGTTGATACGGATGACCATCCACAAGAACATCCTCTCATACACTGACTTGGCCAAGGCAGACACTGCGTTCAGGACCTAAGTTTAAGAAGAAAATGAACTCAAGGTATGCCCACAAACATGAATGGTTTTATATGATTAGGTGTTGTAGACACAGACAAAATCTTTTAAATGACTCAAATGTGATTTTTTCAATTGTGTAACAGCCTGATCTTTTGTTTTTATTATCTCCCTGTAACTAATAGTTGAAATATTACCTGTGGCACAGTCTGACCCTTGGTGACGTACTCATTTCCGACCTTCACTCTTGGGTAGCACAGAGCCTTAAGCATGTCAGCAGAGTTCAGGCCCATGAGGTAAGAGACTTTGTCAGCATCTATATAAAGATACAATATATTAAATTATACATATTTCGTTTATGTAAGTATCTTGCAGATATTGTGATCCGACACACATACAACGCAATGTTTTCCAGCTAACGCTGTGCCCCAATAACCGCCATTTCGATAAATCCGAAAAAAAGTTTGCAATGCAAAAGTCTAGCGTAATTTTGCCCCCCATACCAACCAGTTATCATGTTTTATATTTGATTTCTACTTTAAGTTCATTAAATATCATTTTTTTCTATTTGTTGTAACCTACCCTCAGTGCCATCAGGCTCAGCCTGCTCCTCACGCTGCTTCTGCTTGAATTTCATGTTGCCATGATGGAGCACAGCACCAGTCAGCTTGTAAATGGTGACTTTCTCCTCTGCGGTGAAACCCAGGATGTCAATGGCAGTCTGGAATGATAAAAGGTAGACTTATTTATAGTTTTGAAAGGATACTGTACATGCATTGGATGACGCAGATATGGTATATCCAATCCTGGTCATCTTACGTCAGTGGCCACCAACTCCTCAGCATCATTGATGCTGGCCACAGTGATCTGACCTTGACTGCACATGGGGAAGTCATAGGGGTTGGCTGTGATGAGGCACATTTCTGCAAAGGAAAGAGTGAAAATCAGTAAAATTAGCATTTCATTTTAATGCCAGTATGTTTGATTTTTTGTTGAAAGTTCATAGTTTACCAATCAGTTCAGGCATGTGGTTGCACATCATCTGGAAGAAGATGTGGTAGCCTCTCTCATCAGAAAGCTGGAATGTCACTCTAGACTTCTCCAGCAGGTCTGTTCAATGAAACAGTGTATGTTTTACTTTCATATGTGTCCGTTCCATGAATATGACAGTAGTACATTCAAGAGGTTTGTTTTACTTACAAGTCTCAATATCAGCACTAGCCAGTTTTCCAGATGTGCCAAAGTGAATTCTGATGAATTTACCCTGTTTAAGGCAACAAAACACATTAGGCAATGCTTTCTCTAGATCATTCAGCAGAGCAAAATGTTAGTTTTACTGAATTGGGAAATCACTTACGAAACGGGAGGAGTTGTCATTCCTCACAGTCTTAGCATTACCATAAGCCTCCAGCAGAGGGTTGGCAGCAATAATCTGGTCCTCAAGAGAGCCCTTCAAAAGGAATTATTATACTGTAATTCTGTTCTGAAATTTCTGAAATTCAGATTCCTCAAGATTCATGTAGTCTAAGAATTTCTACCAAATATGGGTTGCAGTCAGTTAGCTTTTAAATTTGTGAAGGGGTCTTACCTGCAGTTTGGAGGAAGGTGCAGCCTCTCCATCCTTCTTCTTCTTGTCTCCAGCCACTGCAATTGTTGCGAAGTACTGGATGACACGCTTGGTGTTCACAGTCTTTCCAGCACCGGACTCACCACTAGATTATTCAGAAGATGTTGCAAGGAATTGAAAACAGTAATAAGACGTAAGACATTAAAATGATAATAGGAACATTGAAAAAAAATGTGTTATTACTCACGTAATCAGGACAGACTGGTTCTCTCTGTCTGTGGAAGAAACACAATATGTTATTACGATATGTTATTACATTACACGTCATACTAAAGGCTTACATCTCTTCCAGAGTGTTGCGATCCTCTAATACAAACCATCTGGCCTTACCCTCTCCTAACACAACGCGAAGTGAAGAGCAGCAACATCATTCTCGACCTTCAAAAAGCTTGTGAAAACCTCTGTGTCTGTGTGTTTAGGGGGTGTGTGTGCCTGAAGTGTCCCTGCACCGGGAAACTTAGCTAAGGCACATGTATCTTCTTGTGTGTATCTGTGTAGTCCATTTACTCTCTGTTTTTCTACACCTCTGTTAGCTTATTATGTCCTCCTTTTGTAAGTCGCTTTGGATAAAAGCAGCTGCTAAGTGTAATGTAATGTAAATGAATGTCTTAAGTGCTTTTTGTTATTAAATATGTATATCAAGTGCATATACATTCTTGAACTCATAAACAGTATGACAATGTCCTTACCTTGCAGCATGAACTGGTAGGCGTTGTCAGAGACAGAGAAGATGTGGGGTGGGGCCTCCATGCGCTTCTTGCCTCTGTAGGCAGCCACCACTGCTGGGTCGTACACAGGAAGCCACTTGTAGGGGTTCACAGTGACGCAGAAAAGTCCAGAGTAGGTCTGAAGTAGAGAATAAAGTAGATTCATATGTTTTTAATTTGAACTTTGGCAAAGTAACTGCTTCTTTTTCCCAGAAAAGGGCGAAGCTTACGTAGATCATCCATGCTGCATAACGCTCTTTGAGGTTATACAGGACAGCAGCTTCATTGAGGTGGGTCATCATGGCCATGTCCTCAATCTTGTCGAACTTAGGAGGATTCATGGGGCTGACATCATCGTCTTTAACAGTCCTTTCCTGAAGGAAATGGTGCAAAACAACTTTAGCATCATGCCAAATGACAGACAGACTTGGTATAACATGGCCATGGGCATAAGAAACCTATTGTGTGTCATGTTACCTGTTACATGTTTCGTTACCTGTATTTATACATGTGTAATGACAATAAAGTTGAATCTAATCTAATCTAATCTAAATGTTAATGCTAAACCACTGCAGACATACCTCCTTGGTGTCAAGAACTTCAACAACGACTTTGCCGCCATCTCTGCTCTTGATGGTACCCTTCAGGTACAGCTCATCCTTGTCAGCCACATAGCAAGCGGTCTTTGCATCAAAGGGCTTGGTTTGGGCTTCAATTCTCTCCTTCTCAGGCTTACGCAGGTAGATGGCAGCTGGGCCATAAACAGCCATATCCGCGTCCCCCATGGTTGCTGGTTACTGCAGGAAGAAGAGATATGTTTACATACACGTACATGTAAGACGTACATCACTATTTTCAAATACGAAGATTACAGCTATGGACCATAAAGAACTGTATTTATCCTTGGAATTCAGCATATCTGAAAATATCAGTTAAATACTGTAATTTGCTGTTTTAGATCTCCTGACCATAGGAGTGACTGGAGTATAACTTTAAGTATATACATAATGTCTCCTATTATGACAAATCACATTTAACCATAGCTTGAAGCAGTCAATGTAGAAATACTAGGTTTATAAAATACAATATAGGCAAGGTGTAGTATATTAAATAAATGTGTCAGATTATCATATGGGCTAAATGAAAATCAGTTGTCTGGAAAATAAGTCTGTGTCCAAAAGATCTGGAAGTAGCCAGAGAAATGCATCTTCTCTTCCCTTTCAGTATTTTTGCATCTTAAGCCGTACATAACAGGACATCCCTGAAGACTGACATCATCTATGGCCTGGAAGTAGACGTAGCTACAAGGCCAGACATAGGTAACTGTCCAGCAAAATACTCCTATGGACAGTCTGGATCATCAGACTTACTGAACCAGATGTGATGACAGCTACGTATTTCTATGCCATCTTGTCTTTTTTTATTAGCCAATTAGAATGCTATTACTTAAAAAGATAGTTTCAGATGTTGCATTACTGGTATCTTAAAAAGCAGACAAACATACGTGTTCTTCCTAAGACCAGATGAATTTTCCACCAGACAGTCTAAAAAGATGGAGACAGATATCATAATTACCACAAGAAAATAACTAAAGAGCACAAGGCAATAGCACTGGATAAAGCATGATGTAAGTGATGTGTTTGTCTTAAGTTGCTATTAATTTTTTTTCTTAAAAAACAAGTAAATACAAACATTAGAAAGCTGGAAAAGTTTAGTTATTCCAAGTCTGCCATGTTTCAGAGTGTACATCAGAGTTTGCAATGCATGCGGCAGAGTGCCTGGCTGAGGTCTGCACTGGCAAATCAAGCAGGTGACGACTTACTGTGCGCTGGAACCCCCTGGCCTTCTCTGCACCGCTCATGCCTCCTCCTGGTCCTTATATTGTGACTGTCTGCAAACTAAGCAGGATCTAAATAAGGTAGGATTGCAGGGGTTTTATATATATAAACTTAACACCAAGCATTTACACACACACAGGCACACAAGCGCACACACACGCATATACATACATACATGCATGCATACATACATACATACACATTAACAGGTCTACTTATGCAGGTTATTAAATGAGCATCCCCCCTACATACATTTTGTGGTGATTTCACTTATATAATCTGTATATTTATGTGATTGATTAGTTGTTGTCCTGTATGAAAATCTAACAACATTTCATGATACTGATTGATAAATATTTTTAGAAATTTTATATAGATTAAATCTGCATTACAAGCACAGCACAGCAGTGGCAAACTGATGCATTGTCTAACAGTTCATTTGCATTTTGTTAAATTTCAATATTAAATCACCTCCTCCAGTAAAACATACACAGCTAAATGTCTGTGGTGATTTTCATGCCCACATTCTTAAGTTACTGCAAGAAAAACACATGGTTTTACTGTTTGGTTAATCAAAATAGGCACGGTGCCCATTTGAAGGCATGAATATTTGTGTATTCGAAAGGGGGATTAAATAACTAAGCTTACACACTGTATCAGAGTCATTCCAATCACACATACAAACATCGCTGGCAAGTCCATTTTTGGCAGCTGCAGTCTTACTGAATTTCAGAGCAACATTCCAAAGATGGAGACAGGGTGTGATTGATGGGTGGTGTTCGGTGACATGTATTTTGAATATCGGCTATATAACTTGTGTTTTCCTATTTTTTATGATGTGTAGAACAAGTGTATTAGTGCACACAGCTGAGTTCCCCAAAGGTTTCAGTAAATGACATGATGTTTCCTTGCAGTAGTGAATTGCACCCATTCAAGATGATCTTCTAAAATGTGGCTTAGGGCAAAGCACATTACACTATTTACAGTTGTAGTTCAGACATTGCTGTCAACACAGAAATATGTTAGCACGATATATGCACAAATATTCAATTCAGAACAGGTACTCATCACATAAGCAGTTTTAAAAGATGATGTGGTGATACTTCACAATCCCAATGCTATGGAGTTATTGTAAAGTGAAGATATAATATGATATGATACATGATATATGAACTCATATGATGTCATATAATATCGTATATCATGAGGGTAGTCTATTTGCAGTAGTGCATATTATTTAAAAGTATAATGTGTAGTGTACCAATAAAAAAAACACACTTCCACAGGATTGTTTGTATGCATGTTTATTTGTTGACCCATACTGCAAACATCAGAAAGCGCAGCACCTGTTTTCGTGAGACACCAACCAGAGATAATGGTAGAAATGTCGACATATAATATTGTCATTGTTCCTTGTAAAGTTAAAGTTTTGCTGGATAGAAGCATGAATTATGTTGATAACTGGTTCTTTAACATTTGTGTGAAAGTGCCCAGTGAAGAGCACACGTTTTTTCGGTTTATTTCGCATAGAGTTACACATACAGTCAGAATTTTGAAGTCATTGAAATTTCAGATTACAGTGAAGAAACACAAATATTCAGACCTGTAACGTTTTAAAATAGCTATCTTGATATCTTCAGCATATGCAGACATACGAAATGACATAGGCTAAGTAAAACTGAAACGCTGCCTGTCGACACAGATAGCCTGACGGCAGTTACAATGTATCCAGTAACGTTTTTTGTAGTTGATCTGACGGGACTGGATCACTTAAGGACTTGTGGGGAAAGCAGCAGTCTTTGGCAACCTCGGGAGCTGTTAGGGATGTGCACACTCACTCGGTTTAGAATACTTACAGACGCGAGAGGTATTTCTAACCAACTGCAGTCGAAACTTTAATATCATTAATTACTAACAGCTTTTCGTAAATATAAAGACACAAGGCGAACCGCGATGTTTTACAATATTAGAAATACCCCAGGCTCCAATAATTCAGACTGTTCTGTTTAATTAGGGTGACCAACCGTCCGGTTTTCCCCGGACATGTCCGTATTTTACGTCCTGTCCGGTGTGTCCTGTTTTTTTTTTTTTAGAAAATGAGGAAATGTCCGGGTTTTTAAAATTACCTTTCATTCAGTTCCTTTCTTACACGGCTTTGCTTACATTGGACCAGTAAAATGACAGGCACTAGGGCACTTCGCGCGGCACTATATGTGACGTCACCCCTGAGCCACTTGGTGCGTCAATGCAGGCAGCCCTCGTCTATCAGAAGGCAGGCAGCGTGGTCGTCCGTGGTCATCACTCGGCAGCACCATGCACGTTTACAGACGAACTACAGAAGAAATTCCCCGCATTCAGACCGGGGCGAGACAAGTGGGAAGCCTTGTACACAGTGTGCAAAGCAGGCACTTATGTCTCGCTGTCCAGTGGTGGTGCCAGGGACCTAAAATTCCACCTGGACACCGAAAAACATAAAAAGGCTGTTCGAGGCGAGAGCAGCGCCAGTTCCATCAGCATGTATTTCGTGAGACCAGGTAACGAGGATGCTGTGAATGCAGCGGAGGCTACCTGGTCATTTCACACTGTGAAACACCACCATAGTTATTTAATTTATGTTTTTTAGAAGACAATTGTTAACCTTCTTTTCCAATAGCCTACAACAGGCATTGTATGACTGAAATTGAGGCTAACTGAGTATCAGTGTTGTTGAGAGTTATTGTTAACTGTTATGTGTTATGTCTAATACTGAGAGTTGTTATTATTTCTTTCATTGTGTGCATTAATAAGAGAAATTGTAAAGCACTTTTTGAATAAATACATTTTGAATGAAATAAATATCTTGTGCACCTTTTGAATAAAAAAAAGTCATAAATTCATTTGTAATTGAAGTTATTTTTGTTTGTGACTTTTACTTAACAACACCCCCCCCCCCCCCTCCACCCCCACCCCCACCCCCCCAACCCCGCCTGGGTGTCCTGGTTGTCCTGGTTTTCACCAATGAAAATAACAGCAGTGTGCTCTTTCTCGTATTGTGATCCTTGTGGCAGCTGTGGAGTTAACATGTTTCTACGTATTTTCTTCACTATCAACAACATTTACAAAGCACATTGCATTGAAGTACTTGATAGAAGTAAGGGGCGCTTTTGTTATGGAACTATAGTTTTAGTTCTGAAAAGACACTTTGGAGTCGCGGACACCACATTCGTTTTCAGAGGTAGGCAACAAATTCGAGTGACCATTCGAAAGATTTGGATACTAAAAACTAGTATCACCAAGCAGTATCAGACTGAATGTCGGAGAACACTCCCACCAATTCTCAGCGAATTAGTGGTGGTAGGGTAACTTAAACCTGTTAAAGTAGCCCTCCTTAATGTCAGTGTTTTTAGGGGTCTACTAGCCTTTTATTGTGCAATGGAGCTGTTGCAGTTTTACTTTGCAGCTGAAATGTTTGCCCAGTTCTTCAATCAGGAGGGCTACCACAAACCCACTCTAACAAGAAAGGTCCTACAGGAATACTATAAGATCTCTGTAGTATGTATAGCCTAATACCTATGTGCTGTTCCATAGTACTGCCATCTCTGTATAATACTTCTATCATTTTTCTGCCCTGTGTTCCTGTTGTACAGTCATATAGTGCTATAGTAAAATGTTCCAAAATACTATAAGGTTGTTATAGTACTCTATAGTACTTGAGTTCTTGAGTACTTGGTTCCCTGAAAGAAGGATATAAATAAGCTGCTCACCAATGACAACCTCTGACTGTTCTTTTGTCCGTAAACTGTTGAAAATATGTAATATATTAAAATATCCGCACATGTGAAAAGTGGACATTTGTATTCTTCTTATTTTTCTTTTTGTTGTTGCTGTTGTTGTTCCTCATCTTCTTCTTCTCCTTCTTCATCTTCTTCTTTTTAATATATCTATTTATTTTAATAGCTAGTCAGAGTACGGTGTGACTGATAGAAATGAAAGGGGTTGTCTGATATTTTAGTATGCTAGCTTATCTTGAAATAGTTACAACAATTATGACTATTCTATCTGTTGTTCATAAAAAAAGCTGTTGCTCATGTAAAAGATAGGTTAAACCCAGAGTCTTAAATCAATATTGGTCATGTAAAGACCCCACATAGAGCAATGCAGTGCAGTGCAGGCCAGCCCCCCATTTCTTTTCCAGTTTAAAAGTCTCTTCTATTCCTAACCTGGTACTGCAGGCCAACACGCTCACTGGCATCAATCAGCTCCTGCTCAGCCACTCCTGCGGCATCTCTCTGTCTCTGTCTCTCTCTGTCTGCTCCAGGTAGATAAAATAAACACAGAAAGAATAGATTAAAAAGCTATACTCTCTTGGTTTAACCATGTAAACCATCATACATAATATTTGTAATGTTACTGACCCTGAGCTGTTCCTGGACTCAGGGTGTTTCTGGGCCTCAGCAACCTGGTGCTTAGCACGGCTCAGCTGAACCTCCATCTCATCGAGGTCTCCCTTCATCTTCTTCCTGACTCTGAGGTCTCTGAGGTCATCATTCCTGCTCCTGACCTCAGAGTGCCCTGCATGGAGTCAATCACCCTCTGGCTGTTCCTCTGGCTGGCTGAGAATATTGGAGAGATTGAAAACAGGATTTGCAATACTGTCACTATGTCAACAACAGTTAAGACCACTATGTCCACTTAGTCACTATGTCAACAACAGTTAAGACCACGGGAGTTTAGAACTAACAAGATACATGTCATGAAATGTTCTTCTGTCACAGTTGTAGCTCTGTACCTCAACTTCTTCCAAAGCGCATGGATCTCAGCCTTCTCAGTCTTATCAGTCTTCTTGGCCTTCTCTGGCTCATGAATGCTCTTTCCAGTCTCACCAAGCTGCTCAGTCAGGTCAGAGGTCAGTGAAGTGCTCACCTCCCCTCATTGGTCATCTGTTTCTTGACATAGTCATATAGTCTGAGGCACGGCCTAAATATGCTGAAGGACATGGTTTCTTAGGGTCTGAATCGAGTGACTGATACAAGGCAAGGTTATAATAGTTTTGGATTTTTTTTATTTTAGTTTAGTTTTAGTTAGTTTTACCTTGCTTGCTCTGTAATTCAGTTAGTTTTAGTTCGTTTTTAAAGGTGCTCATATAGTTTTAGTTAGTTTTCATTTTTTCCAAAATGCTTAGTTATAGTTTAGTTTTTATTAGTTACAGTTTTAGCTATAGTTTTCTTATAGTCAAATTATTTGTCAAGTGCAGGATTCCAATGGTCAATAAGTATGATGTTTAAAAACTCCACTAAATACACACACAAACTACTTATTCAGGTTTTCCACTGCAATATCGCCTACAAACTGCCTTCGGCATACAGTCGAAATGGGCATATTGAAAAAAACTAAAACTAAGGGCAATTTAGCAATAATTTCAGTTAGTTTAAGTTAGTTTTGTAACCACTCAAAACAGTTTCAGTTAGTTATCGTTTTGGAATTTCATTTATAGTTTTTATTAGTTTCAGTTAACTGAAATGATTTTTCAATTTTAGTTTTCGTTTTTTCGTTAGTTTTAATTAACTATAATAACCCTGATACAAGGTGCCGCTCATTCAGACTGGACATTTCCAGCTGCACTGTACTACCCTCTCCACTGACCTGTTGGAAGCTGACGGATGTAATATCCTGTGTAGCCACTCATGTTTCCTGCCCTTAATTAAAAAAGAATGAATGTCAGCTTTATTCTTGTAACTCCCACATCTAGTGGATCGTATTTCTGCATTGTTCATTTTTGGAATATATGGCATTATTGAAGGGTAGTGCAATTAATTAATATCAAAAGTAGTCACATATCCATTAAACATGTATGGCATTACATGTTCACATGTTTTATTCAATCTACACGTATGCCTTCGGTGTGGTGCACTTTGGTGCATGAAATCCTTGACAATATGTGGGACTTTGCCAGACCTTGGGAAGACTTAAATGCATTCTCTGCTGCAGTGTTGTGATGTTTTTTGATGTGGCACAACAGCAATACAAACTTTCAGTGCCAATTGGCAAGCTGAGTTGTATGGTTGTGGAAAGCAATAAGAAATGTAATAGGTAAGATTATACTGTATAAGCTGTGTTCCATATAAAATGGAGTAATTGAATAATATTATTATTAATATAACATTTAATAATAATATTAATAACAACAACAATAATAATAATAATAATAATAATAATAATAATAATCCTTATACTTATTTTACTTTTATCCTTTTAAGCATTTACACTTATTTATATCTTTTATGTTCTTACATATTTATTTGTTTTTTTTTCCTTAAGCACGTTGAACTGCCTTTGTGTTTGAAATGGGCGATAGAAATAAACTTGCTTATTAATTAGCTTGAAAATAAGGCATTAAAATAGACAAACAAAAGAATTCAGAAATGTAAATTTATTAAAGTGTACATTTTGTCACAAAATAGGCACATTTGTCAGGATTTTTAATCATCCATCTGAAAGTGACGTGGATTCAGAGGGTTTACTCTGCAGCCTCTTTGCCCTTTAAAGACAACAGAGAAAAAAATAATAAGAGTACAGACTAAATAACAATTCCTTTCAGATTGACAATGCTTTGTAAAGCAATAACAAATGCTAACAAATTTCTCCCGAGCAACAATGATCTTACCTTTCCAGAGTCACGGCTCTTGGCCCTGAGCTTGTTGACCTGGGACTCAGCAATGTCAGCACGCTCCTCAGCCTCCTCCAGCTCATGCTGCACCTTCCTCAGCTTGGACAGGTGGCCATTGGCCTGTTCCTCCTGTTTTATGTGAAATTAGTGCAGTGAATGCAGAGAAACATAGTGCCATTTGAAAATAATATGAGTAGAAGACAAATTGCTTGATGGCCAAGACTGAGAATTACTTACAGCTTCCTCAGCCTGCCTCTTGTAGGCCTTGACCTTCAGTTGCAGCTTGTCAACCAGATCCTGGAGTCTGGCCATGTTCTTCTTGTCCTCCTCAGTCTAAAAAGAAGATATAGCCTGTCAACCAATGTCCTTTTCCTCTTGTAGAATCTGATGATGATGTTTTGTGTAAGATAAGATTTTCATACCTGGTAGGTGAGCTCCTTGACCCTCCTCTCATATTTGCGAACTCCCTTCACAGCATCTCCACCACGCCTCTGTTCAGCGTCAACCTCACCTTCCAGCTCACGAACCTGAACATGGAAAATATTTACATCTGAGAAACTGGTTGCTTACATGATTGTGTATAATACTGACCGAAACCTAAAAACTAACCCTGGACTCCAGTTTCTGGAGCTGTTTCTTGCCACCCTTCATGGCCAGATTCTCAGCCTCATCCAGGCGGTGCTGCAGATCCTTCACAGTGACCTCCAGGTTCTTCTTCATCCTCTCCAGATGAGCACTGGTGTCCTGCTCCTTCTTCAGCTCCTCTGCCATCATGGCAGCCTAGATGATGGCATAACAGACTTTCCAGAACAAATCTACATACTTATTTAAATGCATAGCCTTAGTTGAAGATAAGTAATGCTTCTTACATCAGTGATGGCTTTCTTGGCCTTGTCCTCAGCATTTCTAGCCTCCTGCACGATGTCATCAACCTCACCTTGGACCTGAACCAAGTCAGCCTCAAGCTTCTTCTTGGTGTTCAGCAGGCTTGTGTTCTAGTGTGGAGAAATAAGCCAAATTGTTCTCAATTAATCCAGAGCTCTAACATCTGTTAATGGATGCAATACACTACTTTTACTTTTCCAGACCTGGGAGTGCAGTAGACCGACACGCTCACTGGCATCAACCAGCTCCTGCTCAGCCACTTTGCGGCCTCTCTCTGTCTGCTCCAGAGCAGCTCTGAGCTCCTCAATCTCAGCGATCATCAAGGTGTTCCTGCGCTCCACCATGGCAGCCTGCTCCTTCATGTCATCCTGTCCTCTAACGGCATCATCAAGGTGCAGTTGGGCATCCTAGTGTACAAGATATGAAAGCAATTTGTTATACTACAGTACTATAATCCTTACACTAGGACAGTTTATGTTTTTTTTATATAATATTGCTAATGTAACTGACCTTGAGCTGACCCTGGACGGTCCTCAGACTTTTCTGGGCCTCAGCAGCCTGGCGGTTAGCATGGCTCAGCTGAATCTCCATCTCATTGAGGTCTCCCTCCATCTTCTTCTTGATTCTCAGGGCATCGTTCCTGCTCCTGACCTCAGAGTCCAGGGTGCCCTGCATGGAGTCAATCACCCTCTGGCTGTTCCTCTTGATCTGCTCCATCTCCTCATCCTTTTCTGCAAGCTTCCTGTCGATCTCACCCTTGACCTGGTTGAGCTCAAGCTGGACACGAAGAATCTTGGACTCCTCATGTTCAAGAGTTCCCTATTGATTTAAGACAATACATTTTTAGATATAGATAAATATATGTATAAGATAAATATATAAATAAGATAATATAACATAATACACAAATTAAACAGTTTAAATTTCCAGTTCAAGAATTGTTTTACCTCAGCCTCTTCCAGGGCAGTCTGGATCTCAGCCTTCTCAGTCTCAACAGTCTTCTTGGCCTTCTCCAGCTCATGAATGCTCTTTCCAGTCTCACCAAGCTGCTCAGTCAGGTCAGAGATCTCCTCTGCAAAGTAACATTTACAATATGACATGTACAAATATTTACAACAATGTAAAATATTTTTATTTTACTGAGAAATATGCTGCTGTTAAGCTGATCTTGACTTACGCTGAAGGTTCTTGTTCTCCCTCTTCAGAGTCTCCAGCTGGTCAAGAGCCTCCTCATAGGAGTTCTTCATCTTGAACAGCTCAGTGCTGAGGGAGCGAGCCTCTTTCTGGGCACCCTCCAGCTCAGCCTGACCCTCCTCGAACTTCTGCTTCCACTCTGCCAGAACCTATGAGAAGTAGGTTTGGTCTTAGTTCGATTTCACCTACACAGCTACTAATTCTGTTATGTTGTACCTGTTATTATGTATTACATACACTATGATTGATGGCTTGTACTATATTATTATTCAAGTTAAAGGTATAACCT
Organism: Coilia nasus; assembly: GCA_027475355.1. Taxonomy (NCBI): domain Eukaryota; kingdom Metazoa; phylum Chordata; class Actinopteri; order Clupeiformes; family Engraulidae; genus Coilia; species Coilia nasus. The sequence goes on along the minus strand of CM050209.1, from coordinate 33,795,635 downwards.
TGTCAAAGTTCCTCTGCTTCTTGTCAAGGTTGGCGGCAAAAGCATTGGCTCTCTCCACATCAATCATGAGGTCCTCCACCTCACCCTGGAGTCTCTGCTTGGTCTTCTCCAGAGAGGCACACTTGGAGTTCACAGCCTCAATTTGCTCCTCAGCTTCCTGCAGACGCTGGGCAAGCTTTTTCCTAAAAAGATTCCATGATTTTAATGTTTTTAATGACAATACATTTTACAGATATCTTTACAGATTGTTTTTAAACATATGTTTGAGTTACTGAAACATACTTGGACTCCTCAAGCTCCTCAGTGCGCTGGATGGCATCTGTTTCATATTTGGTCCTCCACTGAGCCACCTCGCTGTTGGCCTTGGACATGCCACGCTGCAGCTCAGCCTTTGCCTCCTGCTCCTCCTCAAACTGCTCCCTCAGGAGGTCGCAGTCATGGCGTGCAGACTGAACAGCATGGGCCAGGGCATTCTTGGCCTAGTTATACAAAATTAGTTTTTGTCAACAATCTCATTCTCAATGCATTGTGAATTTCAATCAGTCTTGAAAAAAAATGATGTTTGTTATATTGAGATTCTTCACCTTGACTTCCTCCTCATTCAGTCTCTTCAGCTCCTCAATCTGCTGGGTGAAAGCCTGCTTGCTCCTGGTCAGCTGAGATACAAGACCATCTTTCTCTTCCAGTTGACGGCCAAGCTCACCTTGACAGAAAAGCATGTTTTAGAATTTTTTCTTCAAACTAAGGTGCAAAAATGACCACATGGGAATGTTTATACAGTACAATCTTAAATTCTGTAAATTTTACCATTTTCAGTGAGAAGTTTTGCTCTCTGTGCACTGAGGTCATTGTTCTGGCGGACACTCTCATCACTCTTGGTCTTGACTTCACTGAGTTGGTCCTCAAGGGTGCGGCACATCTTCTCCAGATTGGCCTGTTAATGGAAATTTACAGTAGATGATGTACACGTTGATTTTTTTTAAAAAAATTGGATGAATTTGGGAAAAATCACATGACAGCATATACTTAGTAATCAGTAGGAGATAAGGTTGTAAAAGCTTCTTACTTTAGCCTTTGCAACAGCTTCCATGTTGCTAGAGAGGTCATCAATCTCCATCTTGTATTCACTCTTCTCCTTCTCAAGCTTCTGCTTGACACGCTGGAGGTTGTCAATCTGCTCTCCCAGCTCAGCAACGCTATCAGCCTGCTTCTTGCGCAGAGCTGCAGCAGTGGCTTCATGCTGCAGAGTGGACTCTTCAAGGTCACGACGCAGCTTCTGGAACTCAGCCTCACGCTTCTTGTTCATCTCAATTTGAGCAGCAGTGGCACCACCAGCCTCCTCAAGCCTCTCACTGATCTCCTCAAGCTCCCTGGACAGATCAGCTCTCTGCTTCTCAACCTTGGCACGAGCTGCACGCTCAGCCTCAATCTCTTCCTCCAGTTCCTCAATGCGGGCCTAATGGAAATATGAAAATACTGGTAAAGCAATCACATCACAAAGTGCAAAGTATTCAGATTTTAATATAAAGAAGACATTATAAAGAATGAAGAGAAGAGAGCAAATATTATAGTTTAATTATAGAGGAAATAAAAAACAAATAACCACACCTGAAGCTCCTTGATCTTCTTCTGCAGCTGAGCACCCAGAGATTGCTCATCCTCAATCTTGCTGAGGAGTTGGCTTGTTTCAAAGTCCTTCCTGTTATTCAGAACAACGTACAATAATAATGAATGACTAAAGTATAACTATCACTGAGAATATGTATGTGTTTGGAGAAATTCTGCATTACTTCTTCAGCTTCTCATCAGCCTGCTGCTTGTCGTTCTCCAAATCCATGATGTTCTCCTGGGACAGTTTCAGGTCACCCTCAAGCTTCCTCTTGGCTCTCTCAAGGTCCATGCGGAGCTTCTTCTCTTGCTCCAGGGAGCCCTCAAGCTTTAAAGTTTGATGAAGAAATACAAGTTAGGTAAAGACCAAACGTGGCATATTTTATTCTTCACATGCAGACACCCAACTTACATCATCCACTTGCTGTTCAAGCTTGGTCTTGGCTTTGGTCAGAGTGTTGACTTTGTCTTCCTCTGCCTGCAGATCATCAAGAGTCTGCTGGTGGGCCTCTTGGAGGGCTTTCTTCTCCTTTGTCAGCTTACCAATGGACTCATCCTGAGCAGCCATCTCCTCAGTCAGGTTCTTGACCTACACATAGGGGGTATACTCATCAGTAATCTGTCAAACTAATAAAGATATCTTAGAAAACATGCATTCTTCTATTTTTTTAACCTTGTTCTCAGTGGCATGCTTCTCCTTCTCCACTTTGGCCAAGGTCAGCTCCAGATCATCAATGTCCTTCTTGAGCTCAGAGCACTCATCCTCCAGTTTCCTCTTCTTGGCAGTCAGCTCAGCATTGACTTCCTCTTCATCCTCCAGTCTCTCACTTGTCTCCTTGAGTTTGGCCTCGAGCTGGATCTTACTCTTGATCAGACCCTCACACCTCTCCTCAGCATCTGACAGACTCTCAGATCCCTGAATAAGAGTGGAGGGGGTACATATTAATTTGTATAGGATACAATGGTTATATGTAAAATGATTACTAATTTAAATACAACAACAACAAACATACAGAGGACACTTGCAGCTGCAGGTCATTCCTCTCCTGCACCAGAGCAACCATCTTCTCCTCAAGCTCCTTCTTCTTGGCCTCAGCCTTTGTATGGTTTTCTTTGAGTTTGGCATGCTCCTCCTTCAGGGTGGCAAGCTCCTTTTCTGTCTCAGCACTCTTCAGAAGAGGCTTGATCTTGAAGTACACCTTCATCCATGGCCAGTGCTTGACATTCATGAATGAGCGGAGATTGTACTGGATGGTATAAATTGCATCTCTGAAAAAAAGTGCATTCAGCCTTGTTAAAAGAACTGGACCATGTTCACTTTACGACTATTGAAGAGTGCAAATTAAGAATGATTGTAATTTCCTTAATTTCCTTCGTTCCCTTAATTTCCTTCGGGATCAATAAAGTAACTCTACTCTACTATAAAGTGTATACCTGTCCCTGTGCCTAACCCCCCATGTTATTTGGGATTTCATTGTATTAGCTGAGAAAAATCTTTTTATTACAACATTTTCAAATTAACATTGATTTTATTTCAATAAATGGAATGTACCTCCTTTCTGTCATCTTGACAAACTCGGACCTCATTAGGAAACCACGGCAGATAGCCTGAGTCATTGTGACCAGGGAAGCCAGTTTCTCATCACGCATCTCCTCAAGGGTACCCAGCAGACCGGCTTTGAAGAACACCTGAGATTAAGGAAGACAGTGTAAAGTTATTATTGAATGGAAGCATAAACACATGCACATAATGCTGATTAATATGATTAATAAAAGATATCTACCTTAGTGTGTCCAAACTTGTACTGGGTGTGATCAACATCAATGGATCCCAGCAGCTTCTCAGAAGCCTTCTTGTTGTCAATGAACTGACCCTCAGGGATGACACTGGCATTCAGCACTTTGTATCTGGACATGGCAAATACAAATATTACTTTCCCCTGTCTGCTTTAAGTGTAAATATGTGTGTGATACTTAATTTGCAGTCTCACTTCACCTCTGCTTGAAGTCAGCATAAAGGATTCTGCTTGGGAAACCCTTTCTGCAGATTCTAATACCCTCAAGCACACCATTGCACCTGAGCTGGTGGATGACCAGGAAGTTCTGCATCAGACCTGTAAAAACACAGAAATATCAGTATATATAAGTATAATGACTACAGGAATGGGCAAGCAGTCCTGTCAAAATACATACATTTCAGTCATTTGAAGAAAACACGACTAGGACAACAACCATTTATTCACTACCAAAAGCCCTTTACCTGGTTTCTTAATTTCATTGGGAATCAGGCAACGCACAAAGTGAGGATGGGTGCTCCTCAAGTTGGTCATCAGTTTGCCCAAGTTCTCCTGTTGAGGTAAGAATGCATCAAAGTTTAGTCGTACATTTCATCATGTTAGTGAGTTAATTTGTTGATCAATTTCTTTAATGATATTCAGATACATACTCTGAACTGTGAGGACACAGTTTGCATGGAGCCACCCTTCTTCTTACCACCTTTGCCTCCTTTGCTACCACTGTCTTTAGATCAACAGAAGATGGCATACAAAATAATTTACTAACAAATGCTTAACACAAAAAAAATAATACTCACCAATACTGTGCATACTTACTGCAAGCACTCTTGTTTATAAATAGGATAAGATACTGATATTAAAATCTACCTATTGTTTCTTTACAATAAATAATTTAAGCCTGATAAAGAATGTTACCCTCAACAACAGGTGGGTACAGGATAGGCAGCAGTTTCACAGATGACTTCTGGTACAGCTGCAGAACAGACTCGTTCAGTGGGTCCTTGTTCTTGTCCAGCCAACCAGCGATGTTGTAATCCACAGTGCCGGCATAGTGCACCAGGGAGAAGTGGGCCTCGGCTTTGCCCTTGGCAGGCTTGGGCTTCTGGAAGGCATTGCACTTGCCAAGATGCTGGTCATACAGCTTGTTCTTGAAAGTAGTGTCAGAGGCCTTGGGGAACATGCACTCCTCTTCAAGGATGGCAAAGATACCCATGGGCTGTTTTAACATAAAGATGAGATTACTTTAAGGGTTAACAATGGGTGTGAAATATAAGGAATGAACAACATTGTGACATAGCATTGATCTCACCTTCTCAATAAGCTCAATGCAAGCGGCCAAGTCCATGCCGAAGTCAATGAACTCCCAGTCAATGCCCTCTTTCTTGTACTCCTCTTGCTCCAGGACGAACATGTGGTGGTTGAAGAACTGTTGCAGTTTCTCATTGGTGAAGTTGATGCACAGCTGCTCCATGCTGTTGTACTATAATGAAAAACAATAACAATATTAGTAATTTAGAAAAAAGCCCTGACGAAAAAAATAGGACTGATGGCCAGTTGCTGTATAATTTCATCCTCACATCAAAAATCTCAAAGCCAGCAATGTCCAGCACACCAATGAAGAACTGTCTCTGCTGCTTAGTGTCCAACATCTGGTTGATACGGATGACCATCCACAAGAACATCCTCTCATAGATAGACTTGGCCAAGGCAGACACTGCGTTATTGACCTAAAACAACATAAAAATAAAATATGTATTGAATATCCTTAATTTAGTTCATTTGTACTATTATGTTCTGCATTACAGAACATAGAAAATGATATAGTATTTATGAATACAGTACCTGTGGCACAGTCTGACCCTTGGTGACGTACTCATTTCCGACCTTCACCCTTGGGTAGCAGAGACCCTTCAGCATGTCAGCGGAGTTCAGGCCCAGGAGGTAAGCGACTTTGTCAGCATCTGAAAAGAATGTAGCATTGCTGGGGTTTAGTCATTAAAGTAAAAACAAATGTAAACAGAAGTAGAAGGTAATGTGGCACATTTAAATTTAAAGATTAGGGATTTATGAATTTTACAGTTTCAGTGATGTGTTGAAACCTACCCTCAGTGCCATCAGGCTCAGCCTGCTCCTCACGCTGCTTCTGCTTGAATTTCATGTTGCCATGATGGAGCACAGCACCAGTCAGCTTGTAAATGGTGACTTTCTCCTCTGAACTGAAACCCAGGATGTCAATGGCAGTCTGGAATAAAGAGTAATTTCCACATGAATGACCACGGGACACTGGAGGTAGAATATATGCAGTATGTTATTGAGAAGGACAAAAGCAAGAGCCTTACATCAGTGGCCTCCAACTCCTCTTTGTCATTGATGCTGGCCACAGTGATCTGACCCTGACTGCACATGGGGAAGTCATAGGGGTTGGCTGTGATGAGGCACATTTCTGCAAAGGAAAGAGTGAAAATCATTAAGGGTTTTTTTTTTTTTTTTTTTTTTTTTTATTATTAGTTGAAGGTTGACAGCCTACCAATCAGCTCAGGCTTGTGGTTGCACATCATCTGGAAGAAGATGTGGTAGCCTCTCTCATCAGGAAGCTGGAATGTCACTCTAGACTTCTCCAGCAGGTCTGTTTAATGAAACAGTGTATGTTTTACTTTCATATGTGTTCGTTCCATGAATATGACAGTAGTACATTCAAGAGGTTTGTTTTACTTACACGTCTCAATATCAGCACTAGCCAGTTTTCCAGATGTGCCAAAGTGAATTCTGATGAATTTACCCTGTTTAAAGCAACACAACACATTAGGCAATACTTTCTCTTGATCAATTAGCAAAATTGAATGTTAGAATTTACCCTGTTTAAAACAACATGGCCTCCTAAGTGATTTCATGACTACATAACTGTGGTAAGAGTGAGAACATGAAGTAACTTACGAAACGGGAGGAGTTGTCATTCCTCACAGTCTTGGCATTACCATAAGCCTCCAGCAGAGGGTTAGCAGCAATAATCTGGTCCTCAAGAGAGCCCTGAAAATATAAACATTTTGTTAGGCAGTGAAAATCTTTTGTTTATCATAAATTAATGTTCAGTACTTGAACTAATGGAAATAAAATTTTGAATGCATAGAGCTTTTACCTGCAGTTTTCCAGAAGCTTGTGGCTCTGCATCCTTCTTCTTCTTGTCACTTCCAGCCACTGCAATTGTTGCGAAGTACTGGATGACACGCTTGGTGTTGACAGTCTTTCCAGCACCGGATTCTCCACTATGTTACATAAAAGATCACAAAAAGGTCACACCATAATTTAACGATAGTGTTATAATATCTCAATTATGAAGATTTAAGAGGTGCATCAACACTTACGTGATCAGGACAGACTGGTTTTCCCTATCTGAGGAGCAAAACAGACAAATTTGATTACATAGAACTCTAATCTACTGTATTTGTGTTGTAAAATAAAACACTATGAAGTGTTACCTTGCAGCATGAACTGGTAGGCGTTGTCAGAGACAGAGAAGATGTGGGGTGGGGCCTCCATGCGCTTCTTGCCTCTGTAGGCAGACACCACTGCTGGGTCGTACACAGGGAGCCACTTGTAGGGGTTCACAGTGACGCAGAAGAGTCCAGAGTAGGTCTGAAGTAGAGAATTAAGTAGATTAGTATCGTTTCCATTTAAACCTTGTCAAAGTAACTACTTATTTTTCCTGAAAAAGGGCGACATTTACGTAGATCATCCATGCTGCATAACGCTCTTTGAGGTTATACAGGACAGCAGCTTCATTGAGGTGGGTCATCATGGCCATGTCCTCAATCTTGTCAAACTTGGGAGGATTCATGGGGGTGACATCATCGTCTTTAACAGTCCTTTCCTGAAGGAAATGGTGCAAAACAACTTTAGCGTCGTGCCAAATGACAGACAGACTTGGTATAACATGGCCATGGCCATAACAAACCTATTGTGTGTCATGTTGATGCTAAACCACTGCAGACATACCTCCTTGGTGTCAAGAACTTCAACAACGACTTTGCCGCCATCTCTGCTCTTGATGGTACCCTTCAGGTACAGCTCATCCTTGTCAGTCACATAGCAAGCGGTCTTTGCATCAAAGGGCTTGGTTTGGGCTTCAATTCTCTCCTTCTCAGGCTTACGCAGGTAGATGGCAGCTGGGCCATAAATAGCCATTTCCGCGTCCCCCATGGTTGCTGGTTACTGCAGGAAGAAGGGATATGTTTACATACATGTATATCGAAAACATACAGTACATCACTCCTGACCATAGGAGTAAGTGGAGTATAACTTGAAGTATATATACATAATGTCTCCTATTATGACAAATCACATTTAACCATAGCTTGAAGCAGACAATGTAGAAATAAAATACTCTTTTCTTTTTCATATTTTTGCATCTTAAGCCGTACATAACAGGACATCACTGAAGACTAACAGCATCTATGGCCTGGAAGTAGACGTAGCTACAAGGCCAGACATAGGTAACTGTCCAGCAAAATAATATGGACAGTCTAGATCATCAGATTTACTGAACCAGATGTGATTAATACAGACACGTATTTCTATACTACCTTGCATTTTTTCATTAGCTAATTAGAATGCTATTACATGAAAAGATCGTTTCAGATGTTTCATTACTGGTATCTTAAAAGGTGTTAAAAAGCAGACAAACATACGTGTTCTTCCCAAGACCAGATGAAATTTTCACCAGACAGTCTAAAAAGATGGAATCATGGAGACAGATATCATAACCTTGCATAAGAAAATAACTCAAAAGTATAGGTAAACATTATTGGTTAAAGCATGGTTTAAGTGATGTGTTTGTCTTAAGTTGCTGTTGATTTATTTAGATCAAAATCAACTAAATGCAAACATTAGAAAGCTGGAAGGTATTCCAAGTCTTCCATGTTTGAGAACGTACATCAGAGTTTGCCATACATGCAGCAGAGTGTGTGGGTGAGCTCTGCTGTGACAAGTCAAGCAGGTGACAACTTACTGTGCTCTGGAACCCCCTGGCCTTCTCTCTGAGCCTCCTGGGTCCTCCAGGTCCTTATATTGTGACCAGCTGCATACTAAGCAGTATCCAAATAAGGTATGTTTGGAAGGGTTTATTATATTTAAACTCAACAAAAAAACATTCCATCACACACACACAGACACAGACACACTCAGACACATACACACACACACACACACACACACACACACACACACACACACACACACACACACACACACAGATACAAACACACACGCACACACAGATACAAACACATTAACAGGTTTGCTCATTCAGGTTATGGAATGAGTATCCAGCATGTAGTGATTATATGCTATTTCTGTGATTGATTTATTGTTTTCCTTTATCAAAATGAAACACAATTTTGGATTATATTTCAAATACTTTCAGTGCATCCTACAAAGACTTATTATGTCTGTAACATGGATCAAATTACAGCACAGCAGTAGAAAACTGATGCAGGGTGTAAGTTGATTAGCATTTTGTTAAATTTTAATAATATTACATCGCCTCATCCACTGAAATATACACAACTTAAATTGTGTTATGATTTCCATGCCCACTTTCTTCAGTAACTGCAAGAAAGGTATATGGTTTTATTGTTTTGACTTCAGAAAAGGAACAATGGCCATTTCAAAGCCTGCGTATTTGTGTATTTGAAAGGAGGATTAAATAATTAACCTTACACACTGTATCAGAGTCATTATCACAATCACACATACAGACATCGTTAGCAAGTCCATTTCTGGCAGCTGCAGCACTACTGACTTTCAGAGCAACATTCCAAAGATGGAGACAGGGGGTGATTGATGGGTGGTGTTTGGTGACATGTATTTTGAAAATTCCCTCAAACATTGTGTACTCATCAAGTAGGCTATTTGCTTGTGCAAGAAACTGCCAAATGGAGGTTACATGCTCTTACATTCAAAATGTAATTTTTTAAGTTCTTTTAAAGTTTAAAGGATCTAACAACAACAAAAACTTTTAATTTTCTTCCACAACCTACTGACACTATTTATACTTCCAACCCCCATGACCAGCCTCAGGCAGTCAGCTATATAACTTGTGTTTTCCTATTTTTACGAGGTGTAGAACAAGTTTATTAGGGCACACAGCTGAGCTCTCCAAACTTTCAAACATGATATTTAAAGTGTCATTACATGCCATTTCCCCTGCAATAGTGAATTTCCCCCATTCCAGGTGATCTTCTAAAATGTGAGTTAGGGCAAAGCACATCACACCATTATTTAAAGTACAGCTGTAGTTCAGACATTGCTGTCACCACAGAAATATATTAGGATGATCTATGCACACACATTCAATTCAGAACAGGTACTTATCTCATAAGCAGTTTAAAAAAAGATGATTGATGATTTGATGATTTTTTTTTTTATTATGGTAATTCTTGGCAGTCCCAATATAGGCAAGGCAAGGCAAGTTCATCTGTACAGCGCATTGCATACAAAACGGCAGTCCAATGTGCAATGTGCCAGTCCAAAAATAAAGGCAAAGGACAATATGTACAAGCATGAAAGATAAAATAAGTGTAAAAGGATAAAGGTAAAATAAGTATGTGGTAAATAAAAGACATAAAAGCATAAAACACATAAAATAAGTATAAATTACTCATCTAAAGTATCAGCAAAGATAAAAATAACCGTAAATGCTCAAGGGGATATATGTCAAATTCGTATACAACATTAACAGAATGCTTCTGAAAACAGTTTGGTCTTAAACTAAATTTGAAACTGCCAACTGTAGGAGCGTTTTTGATGTCTTCTCGAAGTTGGTTCCAGAGCTTAACAGCATAGCAGCTGAGAGCTGCTTTACCACATTTTGTTCTAACAGCAGGATATACAGTAGGCCTATCATATGGGCAGTCTGAAGTGGTGCATTTTATTTAAAAGTGTAATGTGTAGTCTACCCATTTAAAGAGCATGTGAAAATGGCCATGACTTGCCATGACTGACAAATGAAACACTTCCACAGGCTGATAACGGCCAACCTTTTCCCTTGTATGCATGTTTATTTGTTACCCCATACTGCAAACATCAGAATGCTCAGCACCTGTTTTCGTGAGATACTAGCCTGAGATAACGATAGAGGTGAAGAAATGTAAGTATTGTCATTGCTCTTTTTAACTAAAGTTGTGCTGGACAGAAGCATGAATTATGTTGATAACTGGTTCCTTAGCCTTTTGTTTGAAAGTACCCAGTGCGGAGCAGCATCAACATTCACGAATAACAAATAAAAATAAAATAACAAAATGGCGAATCACTTAACAGCTTATTTTCATGTTTATTTCGCATACAGTTACACATCATACTAGTTATGTTAAGTAACGGAAAAGGCAGATTAAAGTGAAGAAGCAAAAATATTTAGACTCGTAACGCTTTAAAATAACTAGGCTATCTTGAGATGTCCTCACCATATGCAGACCTACGGGAAAATAATGAAATGAATAAAACTGAAAGTGTGCCAGTACACACAGAGACCCTGACGGCAGTGACAGTGTATCCTGTCCAAGAAGTTTCGTAGGTGGTCTGACGGGACTGGATCACTTGAGGACGTGTGGGAAAGTGGGGAAGTCTTTGTCCGGCTGTCGTCGGCCAACAGGCCACCTCAGATGATGATGTTGAGGATGTGCACACTCACTCTTAAAATACTTGCAGACGCCAGAGCACTAAATCGAAATCTAAAAAACTGCCACGAGTAAGTGACACTTAGCCTAGTTTCGTCAATACAGCGACAACAGGCCAACCCCGATGTTGTTTAAGACTAGAAATAACCTAGGCTGAAGAATTTAACCAGGGAAGTCTATTTAATTAATAGCGCGAAGTCTTTAGTGTCGGGTGAACTAAAGTAAGGTCACTTTCTTGTAGGCGTGTGATCCTTGTGGCAGCTGTGGAGTTAAGTACATTTTTGCACGTATATTCTTTACCGACAGGAACAGTTGAACGCATACAGGCGCACCACTAACGCTGTTACGAGAAGTAAGATGTGCTATTTTGTATAGAACTGAACAGTAGTTTTCAGTTTTGGAAAGACGAGTTGGAGTTACTAAAATCTCTGTTAAAGCAGCCCTTCGTTTTATTATGCCGTGTACTGTATACTTATACAGGTCGAATAAGCTGTTGTTGTCAGCCATCTGCTGCAAGATTCAGTTCCTTAATCAGGAGGCCTGTCACAAACCCAAGGTTGTGATTGGTTCCCTGAAAGAAGGTTATAAATAACCAATGACAACCTCTGACTGTTCTTTTGTCCTTAAACTATTTTAAAAGAATTGTGTAAATATGAAAGGATGTAATCTTCTTACATGTGAAAGGTGCACATTTGTATTACTTTTATTATTTATTAAAAAGCTGGTCAGCATGGGGGTCTGACTACTGGAAGTGAAAGGGGGTGTCTGATAATTTATTATGCTGTCTTATGTAACAAAATATTATGACTATATACTATGACTGTGACTATTCTGCCTGTTTTTGTACTTACATTGTAGCGCCATGAAGAGGGATTATGATCTGAATTTAAAAGTTTGTGTTGAGATCAAGGTCATTCAATCTAACGTTTGTTTGAAAAAATCTTCACAAAAGAAAGATAGATTACAAGATCCTGAAGAGCAGAACTGTGTGCTGCATTGTGGACGCATGTGTCAACAATTGTTTGGCCTTAATTGGAACTTATCTTCTATGGGTGAGGTTAGCAGCACCCAGACTTGTAGTTACAACTCTGTTATGCACTTTTACATCAATATTATATGATATCATATCAGTCATGTAAGGACCTCTTAAATCATATTATATCATATCATATTAGTCAGACCACACATTGTGCAATGCAGTGCAGTGCAGGCCAGATTCCCCTCTCACACAACACAGCTAGTGTGAATCTGCCCTCAGACTTTGAAGTTTAAATTAGATGGTGTTGGCCCTTTTAATATGACATCATGTCAGGCCTGTTGACTGGGTTTCGCCTGATAGTTGCTGACTCTTCTCACCAGTCCTAATTCTTAATCAGCAGGACGGGAACAAGTGATATTGACAAGCTCAGCAACGATCCAAAGGGTCAGCCAGACATTTGGAAGCAGAACACAAACACATTTATATATATATATATATATATATATACGTGCTGAGGCAGTTGTTCCACTGGGGATTGGGTATTTGTGGTCATGACACCATATATATTTCCTTTCAATTTCCCCTCTGTCTATCCCACTGGTTAACACCCTGTGTTCTCCTTTAGACAACCAAGGTTATATTCATTACCTTGCATTCTCCTTTAGACAACCAAGGGTATATTCATTAACTTGCATTCTCCTTTAGACAACCAAGGGTATATTCATTACCTTGCATTCTCCTTTAGACAACCAAGGGTATATTCATTAACTTGCATTCTCCTTTAGACAACCAAGGTTATATTCATTAACATGCATTCTCCTTTAGACAACCAAGGGTATATTCATTACCTTGCATTCTCCTTTAGACAACCAAGGGTATATTCATTACCGTGCATTCTCCTTTAGACAACCAAGGGTATATTCATTAACTTGCATTCTACCATTTTACGTAGAGCTCTGTGCTGATTTCTAGGCTGATTACTCCAACGCCCTGTATTCAGGTGTGTGCCAGTCCAACATTTTTATGCTACAATTGGTACACCCATTGTGGCCCGTTTGTGCTGGCAACCAGTCAAATACAGGATCGATTTAAATTTTTGTTTTTGTTTTTGTTTTTAACAGCCTGAATGGATTAGCGCCTTTATATATACCAGATCTACTAACCCTGTACACTGCCCCTGGGCCTCCCAGGTCTTCCTCACAACAACTGCTCTCAGCTCCCCACTCATGACGACCAAGCTTTTTCTGTCACCGCTCCAAGGTTGTGGAATAGTCTTTCACTTCATATCAAATCCTGCTACACTGTGAATACCTTTAAATCTAATTTAAAGACATAGTTCTTCTCTCTGGCCTTCAGCTCAGTTTGATGTATATATTGTAATATTTTTGTTCTTATTCGTTATTAAAATTGGTGTAAAGAAAAAAAATTAGTTTAAAGGGAAATGATTTGTTTATTTTTACCAGAGTTTATATCACCTACCCTCAGTGCCATCAGGCTCAGCCTGCTCCTCACGCTGCTTCTGCTTGAATTTCATGTTGCCATGATGGAGCACAGCACCAGTCAGCTTGTAAATGGTGACTTTCTCCTCTGCACTGAAGCCCAGGATGTCAATGGCAGTTTAAAATCATGCAAAGTGTGAACACATTATAATAATAATATAATAATGGATGGCCACCAACTCTTTGCCATTGATGCTGGCCACAGTGATCTGACCCTGACTGCACATGGGGTAGTCATAGGGGTTGGCTGTGATGAGGCATATTTCTGCATAGGAAAGAGTGAAAATTAAAAAAATAGCTTTTTATTTTGATGAGAAGATTCTTTTATTTTTAGTTGGCGATTTACAGCCTACCAGTAAGTTCAGGCATGTGGTTGCTCATCATCTGGTAGAAGATGTGGTAGCCTCTCATCAGAAAGCTGTGTTAAGTATTTTACGTAAATGATTTATGATATGTTTGGGCTTACTATTACACAAAATGGAAATGGCTATTCAAACGTTATTGCAGTGTGCTCTATCTAAGCTGCCCACACACATACATGGCATATGAGCAATCCATCTTTGGCTGACATGGACACACAAGAATTCTGGGTAACATTCCAAAACTAAGAGGTGACAGGTTTATAACTGGTGTACTGTGACACTTTCTTTTTATGCGATGGGCTACTATATTCTAATCAGGAAAGCAACAATATAGTTCTAAAAAAGTAGCCTAAAGTATCTCAAAGGTTGAAACTGACAATAAATATAAAACTTTACATACTCGTACTGTGACATCATTTTTAAATGTTTGACTTTTTTACATTAGGGTTAGGATTAGGGCAACATGCAGTGTCTCTGTTTCTTAAATGTTTGCATGCTTTGAGTGGGGTGGTGTGAACTTTTCCATAAATCATGTTGCCAATAATGAGAATCTATTACAATCTTGTATCTTGGTATCAATAAGCCCAGTAGGTGAACTGAACTAAGCTGCCCCCTGCTCATGTGTGGGATGGGTTAACCCTATACGCCCGCAAAGTGTGTGGAAATTTACACCCATTCTTCTCTGTTGAATTACTCTGGAATGGTACATCATAGCGAGATGGCACTTATACCAAATGAAAAAGCAGAATCAGAGCTTTACAACGTGGTTCTTATATTGCCAGATTCCAGACAATCTCTTCTACTCAAATATGATTTTTTATAAAAAAAAATCAGTGCAAATAGTAGCTCAACAAATGAAACCAGATCTGGATAGCCTCGACTGTCCTGAAAAAAAAAACAAAACAAGAAAAGCATGTATGTATGGCCCTTACAATGACCAAGATATGAGCTTAAAAGTAAAGGTAGTAAAAATACCCTGAAAATAACCATAAGGTTAACCTGCTCATGTAACATGGGTTAAAAGCAGAGACTGAATTTCGTTCTGACAAATGGGAATCACTTCAGTTCAACCAGAAGTTTGACAAGTCAGTGACTTTTAATAATTTCTTAGCAATATTCTTGGACTGTAATTTCTTAGTAACTCAGGTTGCAAACCAGTGCGTCACAGCACACTGCACCTTTATGCCCCCCGCACTCTTCTGCTGCTATTACTTATATTTATTTAAAATAGTCTTTGTTTACAAATCACACCACTAGCCACAGTGCTCTGCTAAAAGCCATGCCCTGTCTAGAGTGTTTGCTCTAGATCACCTGCAAATTTGACCTACCTTGTTTACAACTGTGTTGTATTGTTCCCAACTGTGAACTTGTACTGTATGTACAGATGTGTACAGGAGTGTGTACGCGTGCGTGTGTAGTTGTGCATGTGAGTGCGTGTGTGAGTGGGTGAGTGAATCTGTGTAGTCCCTCAATAGTGTATGTAGGCACTATTATGTATCTGTCTTGTCCATACTGTATTTTAACAGTTACGTGTACCACCAATTGTTCCCGGTGAAACGTTGTCTCGTCTCACTATGTACTGTGTATATGGCTGAAACGACAAAAAAAACCTACTTGACTTGACTTTTAATGACTGCGGCACCCAACTAACCTACTTACCCTTACAAGAAAACTCGCAAAATAGCATGCCATTGCCATCACAATACATTGTTTGTTTTTTTCTGTGTGTGTGTGTGTGTGAGAGAGAGAGAGAGAGAGAGAGAGAGAGAGACAGCGAGAGAGAGAGAGAGAGATAGAAAGAGGAGAGGGAGAGAGAGAGAGAGAGAGAGAGAATATTTAGTGTTCCTGATATTACACAAAACATTTTGAGTGTGTGTGTGTGTGTGTATGTGTGTGTGTGTGTGTGTGTGTGTGTGTGTGTGTGTGTGTGTGTGTGAGTGTGAGTGTGTGTGTGTGTGTGTGTGTGTGTGTGTGTGTGTATTGTGTGTGTCTGTGTGTGTATGTGTCCATGTATATGTTGCATGATCATATGTTTATGACCATGATTTGCTGTACAGTGGTGGATTTTTTTTAATTAATTTTGACAGTAATATAAGGTTTATCATTTTTTTGCAGTGAAATTGCTATACAACAACTGGTATTTGGTACGGTCCTTTATTCTTCAAAACCTGCTGTGTCATAACCTGCACACAGTCAAAAGACATCTGCAACATCTGCTATGCTAGTTCAGTCTGTGCCTGCTTGGTTGCTGCCTAAAGACAATAACGTACAACAGAGGGTCTTTGGACAAGTCCTGCTCTCTTCACTACTGTCCGACAGTTTTCCATTGGGCTTAGACCCAAATCATGGCACCCCAGACAGCTTTTCTCATATTTTGCCACATAATATGGTTGATATGGTGTATTGGGTGAATGTGGAACATTGGGTAGATTCAGGCATTAATATGGTATATTAGGTAGATATATTGGTGAATTTGGGTATTAATATGATATTGGGTAAATATGGTAGATTAGGTGAATATATTGGTGAATTTGGGTATTAATATGATATTGGGTAAATATGGTAGATTAGATGAATATATTGGAGAATTTGGGTATTATTATGATATTGGGTAAATATGGTAGATTAGGTGGACTATACTGTACCAACTCTGCTGTGTCCTAAATACAGTGCTAAATAGACAGATTAGACTGAATAGATTCTAATTGTCTCCTAGGACTATAGGCTATATACTGTAATGTAACTAAACTAACTGTTGATTATCCCATGTTGTAGGTCTCTGTACACATTTTTACTAAACAGTGTAACATAAAAGTGTTTCTTAAACAATTTGTTTTTACGTTGAACAGAGTTTCTTAGACAATTTGTTTTTATGTTGAACAGTCTTCCCACAGCCATAACCGAGACTATGGTCAATACCTAGTTAACAGGTCTAACTGGAATAATAGAATAGAATAGAATAGAATAGAATAGAATAGAATAGAATAGAATAGAATAGAATATCCCTAAATGTAGATGACCTAAAATATTTACTCACTACTGCCCATTTGTTTCAGGAACTATAAAAAAATGCTGTCGTAGGGCTTATATATATTTAACACAGTGCACTGCAGGGAATTGCTTTGTCTGAGGTCTATGGTAGATTTACATAGGACATACTTGGTAAATAAATAAATAAATTGGTCTAAACTTGATTCATAAATAACAGTAAACAAAAATATTCTGAAGCAAAACATTTATTAGACACTGTACTGTACATAGTCACAGGATTTTTAATCCAGGTGACAGTGGCTTGAGTTCAGGAGTTTACTCAGCCTCTTTGCCCTTGGAGAGAGAACAAAACAAGGTTGTTAATTTCATTACATGTGAAGTCAACACATTATCAACATAAAAGGCATACATCTCATTAACAGACTCTATGTACCTTTCCAGAGTCACGGCTCTTGGCCCTGAGCTTGTTGACCTGGGACTCAGCAATGTCAGCACGCTCCTCAGCCTCCTCCAGCTCATGCTGCACTTTCCTCAGCTTGGACAGGTGGCCATTGGCCTGTTCCTCCTGTTTTATGTGAAAATAGTGCAGTGAATGCAGAGAAACATAGTGCCATTTGAAAACAATATGAGTAGGAGATAAACTGATTGATGGCCAAGACTGAGAATTACTTACAGCTTCCTCAGCCTGCCTCTTGTAGGCCTTGACCTTCAGTTGCAGCTTGTCAACCAGATCCTGGAGTCTGGCCATGTTCTTCTTGTCTTCCTCAGTCTAAAAAGAAGATTTAGCCTGTCAAACAATGTCCTTTTCCTTTTGTAGAATCTGATGATGATGTTTTGTGTAAGATAAGATTTCCTTACCTGGTAGGTGAGCTCCTTGACCCTCCTCTCATATTTGCGAACTCCCTTCACAGCATCTCCACCACGCCTCTGTTCAGCCTCAACCTCACCTTCCAGCTCACGAACCTGAACACAGGAAATATTTACATCTGAGAAACTGGTTGCTTACATGATTGTGTATAATACTGACCGAAACCTAAAAACTAACCCTGGACTCCAGTTTCTGGAGCTGTTTCTTGCCACCCTTCATGGCCAGATTCTCAGCCTCATCCAGGCGGTGCTGCAGATCCTTCACAGTGACCTCCAGGTTCTTCTTCATCCTCTCCAGATGAGCACTGGTGTCCTGCTCCTTCTTCAGCTCCTCTGCCATCATGGCAGCCTAGATGATGGCATAACAGACTTTCCAGAACAAACATATACATATGTATTTAAATGCATAGCCTTGGTTTAAGATAAGTAATGCTTCTTACATCAGTGATGGCTTTCTTGGCCTTGTCCTCAGCATTTCTTGCCTCTTGGACGATGTCATCGACCTCACCTTGGACCTGAACCAAGTCACTCTCAAGCTTCTTCTTGGTGTTCAGCAGGCTTGTGTTCTAGTGTTGGGTAATACATAAGATTGGTTATTCTTTGAATACAGAAATTGTATGTTCAATCCTTTAATTTAAAATTCTCTTCCATTTCAAACCTGGGAGTGCAGAAGGCCAACACGCTCACTGGCATCAACCAGCTCCTGCTCAGCCACTTTGCGGCCCCTCTCTGTCTGCTCCAGAGCAGCTCTAAGCTCCTCAATCTCAGCCACCATCAGGGTGTTCCTGCGCTCCACCATGGCAGCCTGCTCCTTCATGTCTTCCTGTCCTCTAATAGCATCATCAAGGTGCAGTTGGGCATCCTAGTGTACAAGATATTAAAGACATATTCTATAACACATTGTTCTAATGGCTTAAACCATGACAGTGTTTATATATGTTGTGACTTACCTTCAGCTGACCCTGTACGGTCCTGAGGTGTTTCTGGGCCTCAGCAGCCTGGCGGTTAGCATGGCTCAGCTGAATCTCCATCTCATTGAGGTCTCCCTCCATCTTCTTCTTGACTCTCAGGGCATCGTTCCTGCTCCTGACCTCAGAGTCCAGGGTGCCCTGCATGGAGTCAATCACCCTCTGGCTGTTCCTCTTGATCTGCTCCATCTCCTCATCCTTTTCTGCAAGCTTCCTGTCAACCTCACCCTTGACCTGGTTGAGCTCAAGCTGGACACGGAGAATCTTGGACTCCTCATGCTCAAGAGTGCCCTATTCATATGAGAAAATGAAAAGGATTGTAAAGGATTGTGAAGAATTTAAAAGCATTAAAAACTGGGGATATCACTTGTCGAAAGTAGTTTACCTCAGCCTCTTCCAATGCAGTCTGGATCTCAGCCTTCTCAGTCTCAACAGTCTTCTTGGCCTTCTCCAGCTCATGAATGCTCTTTCCAGTCTCACCAAGCTGCTCAGTCAGGTCAGAGATCTCCTCTGTAGGACAATTTTAATATTATACTTGTATTTAACATAGTTGAGATTTTTGACAATACTGGTGTAAGTATTTTTCATTTCACTTGACTTACGCTGAAGGTTCTTGTTCTCCCTCTTCAGAGTCTCCAGTTGGTCCAGAGCCTCCTCATAGGAGTTTTTCATCTTGAACAGCTCAGTGCTGAGGGAGCGAGCCTCTTTCTGGGCACCCTCCAGCTCAGCCTGACCCTCCTCGAACTTCTGCTTCCACTCAGCCAGGACCTAAGAGAAGTAGATTTGGTCTTAGATCGATTTCACATACACAGCTACTAATCTTATGTTCTGTTGTATTATACATTATGATGGATATACATCATCACTATTTGAGGTACAACCTTGTCAAAGTTCCTCTGCTTCTTGTCAAGGTTGGCAGCAAGAGCATTGGCTCTCTCCACATCAATCATGAGGTCCTCAACCTCACCCTGGAGTCTCTGCTTGGTCTTCTCCAGAGAGGCACACTTGGAGTTCACAGCCTCAATTTGCTCCTCAGCCTCCTGCAGACGCTGGGCAAGCTTTTTCCTGATAAATTAAAATTGTAAATTTCAGAGGATAATATACATTTCGAATCCATATATTTACATTGCAATAAATCTAACATACTTGGACTCCTCAAGTTCCTCAGTACGCTGGATGGCATCTGTCTCATATTTGGTTCTCCACTGAGCCACCTCGCTGTTGGCCTTGGACATGCCACGCTGCAGCTCAGCCTTTGCCTCCTGCTCCTCCTCAAACTGCTCCCTTAGGAGGTCGCAGTCATGGCGTGCAGACTGAACAGCATGGGCCAGGGCATTCTTGGCCTGTTTTCAAACAAGTAATGGTGTCTATGAAAATTTTCTGAAAATGTGATTTATACAGTCCAGTTTGCTCAATTCTAAAAGTTGAAATACCTTGACTTCCTCCTCATTCAGTCTCTTCAGCTCCTCAATCTGCTGAGTGAAAGCCTGCTTGCTCCTGGTCAGCTGAGATACAAGAGCATCTTTCTCCTCCAGCTGACGGCCAAGCTCACCTATTTAGGTAGCACGTCATAAGTAAATTCATTGCGAGCAAATAGCAGATGGGCAATGAGAAATAAGCATAAGCATACTAATGCTAATTAATGCAATTCTGTATTCTGTTAGTTTTACCATTTTCAGTCTGAAGTCTTGCTCTCTGTGCACTGAGGTCATTGACCTGGCGGACACCCTCATCACTCTTGGTCTTGACTTCACTGAGCTGGTCCTCAAGCGTGCGGCACATCTTCTCCAGATTGGCCTGTTTGTGAAAATGAACATTTTAGGGGCAAGTAAACCTTAAAATGTACAGAAACAATTCAACTTGTAATCAGTTCTAAACATTTATGACTGTAATTAGAAGAGAACCCAACAGTATTCATGTCACTAGCCTTAGCTTTAGCAACAGCTTCCATGTTGCTGGAGAGGTCATCAATCTCCATCTTGTATTCACTCTTCTCCTTCTCAAGCTTCTGCTTGACACGCTGGAGGTTGTCAATCTGCTCTCCCAGCTCAGCAACGCTATCAGCCTGCTTCTTGCGGAGAGCTGCAGCAGTGGCTTCATGCTGCAGAGTGGACTCCTCAAGGTCACGGCGCAGCTTCTGGAACTCAGCCTCACGCTTCTTGTTCATCTCAATTTGAGCAGCAGTGGCACCACCAGCCTCCTCAAGCCTCTCACTGATCTCCTCAAGTTCCCTGGACAGATCAGCTCTCTGCTTCTCAACCTTGGCACGAGCTGCACGCTCAGCCTCAATCTCTTCCTCCAGTTCCTCAATGCGGGCCTATTGGAAATATGAAAAATTGTGATGTGGAAAGTGTGAATATGTCGAAATGGCTTTTGCTGTGCACAGACACGTTTTCCTGTTAAACAGACCTGAAGCTCCTTGATCTTCTTCTGAAGCTGAGCACCAAGTGATTGTTCATCTTCAATCTTGCTCAGAAGCTGACTTGTTTCAAAGTCCTTCCTGTTTAAATAACATGAAAGAATAATTAGTGGATGTTTACATTGAAGTTTTATCAGTATTAAATCATTAAATCACAGCATTTAAATTGCGTCTTTCTTACTTCTTTATCTTCTCCTCAGACTGCTGCTTGTCATTCTCCAGATCCATGATGTTCTCCTGGGACAGTTTCAGGTCACCCTCAAGCTTCCTCTTGGCTCTCTCAAGGTCCATGCGGAGCTTCTTCTCTTGCTCCAGGGAGCCCTCAAGCTATACATTTTGATCAAGAAATATAAGTTAAGACCAAGAATGGCATATTATACTGCTTACATACAGACCTTTAACTTACATCATCCACTTGCTGTTCAAGCTTGGTCTTAGATTTTGTCAGAGTGTTGACTTTGTCTTCCTCTGCCTGGAGATCATCAAGAGTCTGCTGGTGGGCCTCTTGGAGGGCTTTCTTCTCCTTTGTCAGCTTACCAATGGACTCATCTTGAGCAGCCATCTCCTCAGTCAGGTTCTTGACCTACACATAGGGAGTATGCTCATCAGTAATCTGTCAAACTAATGAAGATATCTTAGAAAACATACATTCTTCTATCTTTGTTATAACCTTGTTCTCAGTGGCATGCTTCTCCTTCTCCACTTTGGCCAAGGTCAGCTCCAGATCATCAATGTCCTTCTTGAGCTCAGAGCACTCATCCTCCAGTTTCCTCTTCTTGGCAGTCAGCTCAGCATTGACTTCCTCTTCATCCTCCAGTCTCTCGGTTGTCTCCTTGAGTTTGGCCTCGAGCTGGATCTTACTCTTGATCAGACCCTCACACCTCTCCTCAGCATCTGACAGACTCTCAGATCCCTATAGTGAATGACAGTGGACGGGATCTATATCGATTAGCATGGCATACAATGATATAGAATAATTATTGATACACAAGATTAACAAACATCCCTACAGTGGATAAGAGTAAATAGGATATATATTAATTAGCATGGTACAAAATGGTAACATGCAAAATATTTGCTGAAACACACAGCTAAAAACAAACATACAGAGGACACTTGCAGCTGCAGGTCATTCCTCTCCTGCACCAGAGCGACCATCTTCTCCTCAATCTCCTTCTTCTTGGCCTCAACCTTTGTATAGTTTTCTTTGAGTTTGGCATGCTCCTCCTTCAGGGTGGCAAGCTCCTTCTCTGTCTCAGCGCTCTTCAGAAGAGGCTTGATCTTGAAGTACACCTTCATCCATGGCCAGTGCTTGACATTCATGAATGAGCGGAGATTGTACTGGATGGTGTAGATCGACTCCCTATAAAAACAGTTTCACAGTCTAAAAGTTGTGTACATTTTTAATGCATTAAATGATATTAGACGTGCTGTTGACATTTTATTTAGATAGCCCATCCACAGAGACTACAGATGGTTTGTTGAAATTCAGTTTTATTTTATTTATTGTTTACTGATTATCACCTCAATTACACCCAATCTCTGAATCTTAATAAGACATAGTTTCAACAAATGATTTGTTAATAGTCTCCTCATCTGTAGTCTATTGACTACCATCTATTGGGCCAAATAAAGTGTGTGTGTGTTTTAAACTATTTTCTCAGTAGTACGTTACAGGGTTTCAGCTAAAAAATGTTTTTTAATAAACAATACCTCCTCTCCATCATCTTGACAAACTCCCTCCTCATGAGGTATGCACGGCACAGAGCCTGAGTCATAGTGACCAGAGAAGCCAGTTTCTCATCACGCATCTCCTCAAGGGTACCCAGCAGACCAGCCTTGAAGAACACCTGAGAGGGAAGGCAAAATCTACATCAGCATTTGTAATATGGATTTATATTGGAATTCAGATTTGTTTGCAAGATCTTTACCTTAGTGTGTCCAAACTTATACTGGGTGTGATCAACATCAATGGATCCCAAAAGCTTCTCAGCAGCCTTTTTGTTGTCAATGAACTGCCCCTCAGGGATGACACTGGCATTCAGCACTTTGTATCTGGAGTTAATATAAAATATATGTCATTTTCCCCAATGAAATCCAAATAAAAATACAGCATCATCACTAATTGCTGGCTGTGTTCACCTCTGCTTGAAGTCACCATAGAGGATTCTGCTTGGGAAACCCTTTCTGCAGATTCTGATACCCTCCAGCACACCATTGCACCTGAGCTGGTGGATGACCAGGAAGTTCTGCATCAGACCTGTCAAAATACATATGTGTCAGTATTTAAATAAAATTCAAATCAATAATGAAAAATAATAGATGTCTTAGTTCTCCACAAAAAAGCCCTTTACCTGGTTTCTTAATTTCATTGGGAATCAGGCAACGCACAAAGTGAGGATGGGTGCTCCTCAAGTTGGTCATCAGTTTGCCCAAGTTCTCCTGTTGAGATAAAAATGTTTAACATTGTCACCAGGTATTTCATTATGTCAGTGCTTTATTTGATTGAACAATAACACTAAAATACAAACCCTGAACTGGGAGGACACAGTCTGCATAGAGCCACCCTTCTTCTTACCACCTTTGCCTCCCTTCTCTTTAAGTCAATGAAGATTGAATGAAAAGAAATAATAATGAATACATAACAAGAAACCTGATAATTGATATCTCTTCCAGAAAACTTTTTCAGAAATGTGATAACAGACAAATGTTGAAGAGTCAATGATTAATAAAGTTCAGTTTAGTTATATGTAGTGGAGAATATTACCCTCAACAACAGGTGGGTACAGGACAGGCAGCAGTTTAACAGATGACTTCTGGTACAGCTGCACAACAGACTCGTTCAGTGGGTCCTTGTTCTTGTCCAGCCAGCCACCGATGTTGTAATCCACAGTGCCGGCATAGTGCACCAGGGAGAAGTGTGCCTCGGCCTTGCCCTTGGCAGGCTTGGGCTTCTGGAAGGCATTGCACTTGCCAAGATGCTGGTCATACAGCTTGTTCTTGAAAGTGGTGTCAGAGGCCTTGGGGAACATGCACTCCTCTTCAAGGATGGCAAAGATACCCATGGGCTGTTTAAAATAAAGATGGGATTACTCCAAGGATTAACAATGGATGTGAAATATAAAGAACAACATTGAGACATAGGTTTGATCTCACCTTCTCAATAAGCTCAATGCAAGCGGCCAAGTCCATGCCGAAGTCAATGAACTCCCAGTCAATGCCCTCTTTCTTGTACTCCTCTTGCTCCAGGACGAACATGTGGTGGTTGAAGAACTGTTGCAGTTTCTCATTGGTGAAGTTGATGCACAGCTGCTCCATGCTGTTGAACTATAATAAGAAGTTAAAACACAATCTGTGTGAAGATTTACAGCCTTGAGTCATTAACAGTGAAATATTTCTAATATTAGGTCAGTTCTTACATCGAAAATCTCAAAGCCAGCAATGTCCAGCACACCAATGAAGAACTGTCTTGGCTGCTTAGTGTCCAACATCTGGTTGATACGGATGACCATCCACAAGAACATCCTCTCATACACTGACTTAGCCAAGGCAGATACTGCGTTCAGGACCTAGAGTTAAAAATAGAAAAAGAACTCAGGGTATGTTCACATGAATGGTTTTCAAATGTTTTTTAAGGATAAAGGCTTAGGTATTGCTCAGATCTTAATGACTCAAACTTGAATGTTTTTAATTGCATAATAGCCTAATCTTTCTTACAGCTATGTCTTTCTCCCTAATAGGTGTAATATTACCTGTGGCACAGTCTGACCCTTGGTGACGTACTCATTTCCGACCTTCACCCTTGGGTAGCACAGGGCCTTAAGCATGTCAGCGGAGTTCAGGCCCATGAGGTAAGCAACCTTGTCAGCATCTATATAGATGTACAATATATTATATTATATTATTTGATTTCTCCTTTAAGTTCATTAAGCAGCATTTTTAAAAATGTATTTGTTGTAACCTACCCTCAGTGCCATCAGGCTCAGCCTGCTCCTCACGCTGCTTCTGCTTGAATTTCATGTTGCCATGATGGAGCACAGCACCAGTCAGCTTGTAAATGGTGACTTTCTCCTCTGCACTGAAACCCAGGATGTCAATGGCAGTCTGGAATGATAAAAGGTAGACTTATTTATAGTTGTGAAAGGATCCTCTACATGCATGAAATAAGGAAGATATGGTATATCACTTAAAAAAACATGAAATCCTGCACATCTTACATCAGTGGCCACCAACTCCTCAGCGTCATTGATGCTGGCCACAGTGATCTGACCCTGACTGCACATGGGGAAGTCATAGGGGTTGGCTGTGATGAGGCACATTTCTGCAAAGGAAAGAGTGAAAATCTGTAAAATTAGCATTTTATTTTGATGGGAAGATTCTTTGTTTTTCAGTTAAAGGTTTACAGCCTACCAATCAGTTCAGGCATGTGGTTGCACATCATCTGGAAGAAGATGTGGTAGCCTCTCTCATCAGAAAGCTGGAATGTCACTCTAGACTTCTCCAGCAGGTCTGTTTAATGAAACCATATATGTTTTACTTTCATATGTGTTTTTTCCATGAATATGACAGTCATACATTTTTTTTTCAAAAAAGGTTTGTTTTACTTACAAGTCTCAATATCAGCACTAGCCAGTTTTCCACTTGTGCCAAAGTGAATTCTGATGAATTTACCCTGTTTAAAACAGCACAACACATTAGACGATGCTTTTTCTTGATCTTTTGGCAAAGTGGAATGTTCTTTTTCTTGATCATTCAGCAAAATGTTAGTTTCACTAAATTGGGAAATCACTTACGAAACGGGAGGAGTTGTCATTCCTCACAGTCTTGGCATTACCATAAGCCTCCAGCAGAGGGTTGGCAGCAATAATCTGGTCCTCAAGAGAGCCCTTCAAAAGGAATTATTTTGCTGTCATTCTGTTCTGAATTTTCTGAAATGTAGATTCCTCAAGATTCATGTAGTTTAGGATTTCTACCAAATGTTGGTTGCAGTCAGTTAGCTTTTAAATTTGTGAAGGGGTCTTACCTGCAGTTTTGAGGAAGGTGCAGCCTCTGCCTCCTTCTTCTTCTTGTCACCAGCCACTGCAATTGTTGCGAAGTACTGGATGACACGCTTGGTGTTGACAGTCTTTCCAGCACCAGATTCTCCACTAGGTTACCCAGGAGATATTGCAACAGTTATCCATTTGAAAACAGTACAAAGACGTGAGACACTTAAATTGTAATAAGAACACTTAAAAGAAAATAGTTAATACTCACGTAATCAGGACAGACTGGTTCTCTCTGTCTGTAGGAGAAACACAATATGTAATTACATTTGCATGAATGGCTTGAGTGTGATTTGCAATTAAATGTGTAAATGCAGTGCATAAACATTTTTGAACTAATAAACAGTTTGAAGATATCTTTACCTTGCAGCATGAACTGGTAGGCGTTGTCAGAGACAGAGAAGATGTGGGGTGGGGCCTCCATGCGCTTCTTGCCTCTGTAGGCAGCCACCACTGCTGGGTCGTACACAGGGAGCCACTTGTAGGGGTTCACAGTGACGCAGAAAAGTCCAGAGTAGGTCTGAAGTAGAGAATTAAGTAGATTAGTATCGTTTCCATTTGATCTTTGTCAAGTAACTGCTTCTTTTTCCCAGGAAAGGGAGACGCTTACGTAGATCATCCATGCTGCATAACGCTCTTTGAGGTTATACAGGACAGCAGCTTCATTGAGGTGGGTCATCATGGCCATGTCCTCAATCTTGTCGAACTTGGGAGGATTCATGGGGGTGACATCATCGTCTTTAACAGTCCTTTCCTGAAGGAAATGGTGCAAAACAACTTTAGCGTCATGTCAAATCACAGACAGACTTGATATAACATGACCATGGCAATAACAAACCTATTTCATGTCATGTTAATGCTAATTTAATGCAGACGTACCTCCTTGGTGTCAAGAACTTCAACAACGACTTTGCCGCCATCTCTGCTCTTGATGGTACCCTTCAGGTACAGCTCATCCTTGTCAGCCACATAGCAAGCGGTCTTTGCATCAAAGGGCTTGGTTTGGGCTTCAATTCTCTCCTTCTCAGGCTTACGCAGGTAGATGGCAGCTGGGCCATAAACAGCCATATCCGCGTCCCCCATGGTTGCAGTTTACTGAAGCATTTAGACGCATACATTTATGTATATATCATGTCACTCCACAAAATACAAAAAACAAACCTTCTGAAACAACTGAAAGCAGTTATGCAAGTCTATATATGAAAGATTGTAAACATTTACTTAAGTATGATATGTTGCAGGGACCCTGTTTTTTTTTTAAACTACTTATAACAGACCTTGGATGGTTATATTTACTGATCACCGGAATTATTGGGGATTCACTGAAATAGATAAATGTGCTTGAATGATTTAAGACACAGTGTCTTTCTCACACTGTAAAACTCTATTGACCCACAGTCTGAAATATACTGCCAGCTTCTCAGCTCACCCACTCAGTTGTAAAAAAATCTCGAAACTGCAATTAAGAGCTTCTAGGCAAGTGAAGGAAATAGTTTGTCTGGAATGCTGGTAGTCACTTTGGTGTGCATTAGGTCCTTGTAAGTTTGCTTATTGTGTGGATGCACAAATGCTAATTAACACTCTACAGACACGGGGAGGTTAGAGAAGCAACCAAAGTACCCAGTAAGCACGCAGAGAAAAGATACAACCACATTTACCAGTGTGTTATTGTTCTCTACACACACTGTACATCACATACTCATCTAACAAACAATCTAACAAAGAAGATGAGTGTCTGTCTGGAAATGTACTACTGTAATGGTAATACTCTACCATTAACCATCAAGACACGTGCCATTTATATGATAAGACAACTTCTATTATTATAATTTATATAAGTAATTTTATTAGTATCGTAGTCATGGTCATTTTAATACACTAATGGAATTGCAACCAGTGCATTGTGTGAAAGACACCTGTGCCAGTTGTAACATTGGCTTTTATGTTTTTATTATTGTAATTAAACAGTAAGTAGACCTGTTTCTGATCTGAACTCTTAAAACCAGTTATGGGTGTATTGATTATTATTATTACACTATGTTTAGCTGACGCTCTTATCCAGAGCGAATTACAGTTATTTACAGGGTTTCAGTTAAGGGTTACAGGGTTTCAGAGCAGTGTGGGGATAATGCCTTGCTCAAGGGCATTTCAGCCATGGGTAGGGTGGGATTCGAACTTACAACTCTCTGATCAGAAAACCAGCTCCCTAACCACTAGACCACAGCTGCCCCCCACTAGACCACAGCTGCCCCCCACTAGACCACAGCTGCCCTCCACTAGACCACAGCACAACAGGCAGTAGAAGGCCTCCTGTACATAGGAAAAAAGGCCTCCTGTAAAAAGACTGACACCCTGGAGTTTCCTATTACTTCGACTTTCCTCTAACATCATTAATGTTTCACTTGTTTAAATATCTCTTCAGGTGAATTACTGTGACTTCCTCTCTCTAAAGTCTGAATTATAATTTTAAACCTCTCTTTCTATTTAATGAAAGTAATATAGATTGTCATTAATTGAGCTGATTTTTCTGTTAAATTAAGGTGATTGTCTTACCTTTTCTTCCCAAGACCAGAAGAACTTGATGATCTTTAAGTTGCCAGAGACTATAACAGAGAACAACATTTATATATATATATATATATGTGTGTACATTAAATTGGTTTAAAATGAATGCAAGCAGTAAGGCAATGACTACAGAGTTAGACATGCAACATCTCTGTGACTGAAGCCTTCTCCTATGACTGGAGCAGCAGGGGATGACTTACTGTGCGCTGGAACCCCGTCTGGCCTCAATTGCAGCTCTGCCTTCTCCCTCACGGTCCTTATATCAGCCTCCTTCTGCAAACTAAGCACGACCCTAATAAGGCAAGAAGTGTTTCCACAGACATGGTTTGATATATTTAAACATAACCTGAAGTACCTCTCATATTTATTAGCGTAATATTGGAGTTGCGTACAGTGTGAAATAGTTTTTGTTGACATGATAGATGTTATAAATCTATTTTAAAAAAAATTAAACAGTTGACTATACATTTATCGATGGTATGTATTTCATTTTTACTGCCTTTGTGTAATTTACATGTAATGAAATATATTTAATTCATGCAACAATGCATTATATTTTGTAGTCTAATAGTAGTGTAATATATTTTTACAAAATCCTCCCACAATCACAAAAATCTGACAGAAAAGAATTTCTGAATACATGAATCATAATACTTTTTGTGTTGCGTTGATTTTGATTTTCATGACATTCACTTGACTGTGTATTTTATTGGTGGTGGTTAGTGAGATTCCCCTTTGTTTTACTGCGATTAGCGTGTCATAAAAATGCTATTCACATTACAATGTGTTGCTGTTCTTATCGTTTTATTTAGCACTTTGATATTCATGTTCAAATGTAAAGTGTATAAAAAAAGTATCAATATTATTATGAATATCAAATAATTATAATATAATATAATATAATATAATATAATATAATATAATATAATATAATATAATATAATATAATATAATATTATTATTGTTATTATTATTATTATTATTATTATTATTATTATTATTATTATATATTTCTTAATTTGTTGTGGGTTTGGACTTTATTTGTCATTGTTACACAGTCTATGTGTTCAATCACCTTTTAATTATACTTACGGAAGTTAATCTGTCTATGAACTATCACATGGCTGTATGCTATTTACGCCTCTCATAAGTAGCAACTATGCATGAACCTTCTTTGGCAGTGGCCCTAGTAAATACTTTTACTAAATTTCAGGGCAACCTGAAGAGATGTGTGTGGTAGGAGGGCCATGCAGATTTATTACAGTGACTCTTTTAAATCTCCCGCTCTGGTTCGTATAATTCCTGACACTCAACATTAATGTGTTCATCAAAAGTTATAGGCTATGTTTTTAGAACACTACCTGAAAGATTAATGGTGTCAGTTAATGCAGTTTCCTTGTATCTTTGGCCTGATGGCAGTATTCATAAACATTTGAACTAGTTTGCAGTAAACACATTAAAATGATAGTGTTTCTCAGGCTGACAGTTGGAAAAATGACAGGGATGCCACCAATTCCATGTTTGATGCGTATAACTAAATCATGTTGACATATTAATAGTTGTGGATTATGTTGCATTTAACCCTGGGGCCAACTCAATGTGCCCTTTTAAAACCATCTCAGGCAGCCAGATGCAGCTCTCCCTTCCCCCCAGCCCCCAACACCTCAGAGGCCTGTCATAAATTAATGCGCTTAGAACACCCCAGGCCATATTTTTAGAAAGCTAATGTCTGACTGTAAACCCAGATGTAATGGGCAAACCTTCATTTTGGCCCGAGTGGTGTTTGGTGACGGGGTACTTGGAGGAGGACTATAAAAACCTCGCAGAGATCCGTAGGTCTATATGCGATGTCATGTTGAACTTACACTCACCGGCACATGGCATTTTAACACTGTAACCATGGAAACCATGGCAAGTGTAGCAGGAGAACATTTCTTATGACCAGGCTTTATTTTATTTTATTTATTTATTTTATTTTCTGCTTTGATCGAATTCATTACTAAATTAATAGGCAGGGTTTAAATGCAGCGATTTCCTCATTTTGTTCCTTATTGCCTATATATGCGTATATATAAAGGCATGATGTCAAAGACTGCATGTCTCATGATTTTCAATGACTAAATGATGGAAAGACAAAGGTTATTTTGTGCCTTTATGCTGTGTGAACCCCCAATAAATCCAATCTCTAATATTCTTATACCGTTTTCATTCTCCTAAAGGGGTTTGAGGCAAACAGATCATGCAAGGGGGTATCACCTGTGCTCTAGCCTCTTTGGTGCTCACGGTGCTGGACCACAGAATCAGGTTGGGCTACCTTTAGACTACACAGGGGTGACCGGAGCACTCCCAATGCTTTTAAAGATTTTTATTGTGGTGCATAGAAATGACTGGACTGAGCTGGACTCTGAGGAAGACGCACAGCATCGAAACATCAGTCATTTCTATGCAATAAAAAACTTTTAAACTTTTAAAAACGTTATTGTCTATATTATAGGCTATATATATATATGTAAGTATTGTTTTCCTCTGGGCACACACACACACAATCTTGGAGCTTGAAGCAAAATTAGGATTGGGGCTAGGTTTAAAAAAAAAAAAAAAAAAAAACAATACTCACTGTCAACCACTTTAGAAACATCACAGCTTTTGTGCCACCTCTGCAGCACTTGTTCACTGATGTGGAGTGTCACATGAGGTAGGGTTGGGGGCAGTTTTAGAATTTTAGGCAAATAATTGTTTTTTTCCTCAGCATATTTTTTTCTCACTGTTTTCCTGATTAGCATTAACTAACTTCTTTGCCGCTTGCTATGTGTCCTAGAAGTTGACAGATTCTGAAATGAAAAGAACTGATGAAGCTTGTTGAAGTAGCATAACAAGAACAGCCCATAGGTTTTAGGCTTTTTTTGTCTAAGTACAATAAATAGACAAATATGAATAAAGACATGGAATGTCAACAGAACAGGAAAAATACAAGTTTTACATGAAATATGTATTTCTTATTTCATCATCTTTATAATCTAGCTAAAAGTAAACGTATTCGTAAAGGCTTTTATTTTGATATAGTCATCAATGAGGTGACGAATTTTGTCAGTTGTGCTCACGAGACAACCCTTGATACTTGAGAAGACGTTACCGATAACAGTTTTGATAAAATAGTAGCTGCTAATAGTGTTCTTGTACATATACATATACGTATATATATATATATATTTTTTTTTTTTTACTTCGAAGTACCTGTCTGAATCAGCTTTCTTTCCCCACAACATCTTTTTCTACCTGCGTATGAGCTAGAAAACCCAATTGTTTTATTTCTTGAACTACGGTGAGTGAAAGATAACTTTAGCTGGTAGTTTGGTTTGAGTAGAGGACAACTAGCATGCGCTAGGATACATGACCTAGCTATTTAAAAAACAATCTGAGAGAATGACTTCTAACTTACTGTAAATTTAAATGCTGGTATTGTTATTATATTATGCATGTTACTGGATAAGGCACTATTTATTATCAAATTGACCAACTATGATTTTTAATGTGTGATATTGTTAATGAAAAGTAACTCCTCAGAGATGTTTCGAGTGGAATTTTCAGAGGCGCGTGCACAGTATGCTTAGCCTTTTACCGTGGTAAAGCCACGATAAAAGCTTCTGCTCGTTTTTCTTCAATAAGTGTAAAGAAGTGTAGACTAAGACCACGTCCACAGTCCTTTTCACTAGACTAAGACCACGTCCAAGTCCTTTTCACTAGAAATTAGTAACATAAACTGTTAAAAACTGTTACATTGGCATCTGTCCTCCGCGCCACTGCAGTTTGGAGCTGAAATGCAACTACCCACCTGAGCTCACTAGAAAATCTACTTTGCGTTTTAGTGTGGACACAGTGAACTTCTGGAGTTCAGATACTTCTGGATATGCTGACCCCCATTTTTCTCTCTGGATTAGAGCTTAGTGTGATGTTTGCCTTCCTGAATAGTTGTGCTTGTGTCACATAATATTGATCATATGGCACTTTGGACCTCGACTACCCTAACTGGATGCACAATAGAGCACAAACTACAAACTGTATTAACGTAAATATTGTGCTTTGCAAAGTTACAAGGATTTACTTAAACAGAAGAGAAGATTTTCCCTGTAGGCCATGCATAAACGGTCATGTCGCATGTCAATGGTCATGTGACAAATGGAAAAATTGAAGTGGAAAAAAAGGTTTTCCATTTGAAAAACAAAGCTGTGTTTACATAAATCTCATTGGTTTTGATACAGTAGAGGTGCAATTATGTGAACCTAGTGTAAGTTTCCATTTCACTTCCTTTTAGAGTATTTAGACAGGAGTATTTAGTAAAAAGTCATATTCAGTAGTTGTACCCCTAAAAGATTACAATTGTGATATTTCTGGTTTCTCTTGCAGAGTTGTTGACATTTGGTTCTCCTCATCCATCTTGAGGCTGTGATTCTGCTGTTTCATCTTCACTGAAGGTAATAACACTCCACAGTGTGGTATATTGTACCACTGGTTTGATTGGTTTGTCTGACTGAGGTTGACAAAGACTGAATGTATATTACCTTTTACTTTTCTGTCATGGTACTGTGATCCTGTTTCACATAAACATGAAAATGGCAGCTCCCTTAAAGTAAAATAAAATCAAATTTCATAAAATAAATAGCTAAGATAGACCTTCTAAGTCATTTCTGTTGTCATCACTAAATATTTGGAGTTTGGTGTCAGTCTTTTAGTCTCTTCATAAGATTTTATCAGTCATTGTTAGTATAACCGTTTGTCTGTTCATCATTTGTCATCCTATCATTTTAAAAATTACCACTTCGAAGCCTGAATTATACTATGATTTTGCCCAAAAACATCAGTACTATTGAGTACCTAACTAGAGCTGTACGTAACTTCCTAACTTCAAAAAGCTGTACTACTGTTGTGATTACACTTAATATCCTGTTGGTTTTACTCAAGCTTTTTGTTGTGCTTGTTTGCTTTACCTGATTTATTATGGCTAAATATGATTTATCTATTATTATTATGTATCTATATTTATTATATATGATTTATTTATTATTTTTTACAAGTACATTTCAGTTGAAGAGCACTGACCATGTTAGCGATAGACTTTATGTCTGGTAGCCCACCCAAATATATAACCTCACCCCTAGCATCTTGTCATATCCTGTTAAAGCCAGTGCACCTTCTTGAACTTCAACTACAGTCTGGTAGCCTGAAGCAGCCATTATACTTGAAAATTTTCAAGGTCTGAACAATGTTAGTAAAATTTCCCCAAGGAAAGTGCTTTTATATTTGATGCACTAAATAGTAGCATCTTGTGACTTTGTGTTTGTGTAGTAAGAAACCTTATAGTAACAGTTCAAACAATTAATTACAGGATGGGAATTTAATTTTTTTTTCTCTTTGGCTTCGCCACCACTTATTTTCTTAAATGCCACATTTTTATGTTATACAAAATGCACCATTCATTTACACATTGCTTTTCACCTCTGAACGTTTGGTAACATAGTTAAAGTATAGAAATCAATTAAAATCCATGTTCCATTTTACAGTGCTGAGCATGGCTACTGCATGTGGCTATTTCATGTAGATGTATCAGTAACCACCTGTCCTCATGCTGAGTTTCAGATTTGCAGTTTCATGCTCATCTTGATTTAAAAATACTCCTATCTCTCATTAGTACAAACTCTACTGTGGCTTAAGTCACAGAGGGGACTTAAACCCTTCCTCAGCAAATTTGCTTACAGCGGCCTTTGACCCTGAACTGATTTCCAAGCAACAACTGAAGCACAAATTAACTGAAGCACCAACAATTAGTGGTAAAAGAAGTGAAAGGAAAATCCACAGGCTGCTAATGTGTCTGTGTGACCTACTATATGTGTACATGTCCATGCATATACATCCCCGAAGTAAAACACCAGGTTGCTAATAAATTACCATGCACTTGCATGTCTTTTGGAGAGTAGCCAAATGAAGACAAGAGAACCAGTGTGGAATCACAAACTATCCATTTACTTTGTAAATATTTAAATGAACACAAAAACGCAGCACACAAGCACAAATATACCCCAAAAATCAGGGAAAAAATAAAGAAATAAAATATATTGCTGATGCTGTTCAGCCTTTTACACCAAACATAAAGATGTCTATAGTAATGTCTATAGCCATTTTTATTTATTTTTATTTGCAGAAACACAGTATAGAACTCATATTTAATCTTAGTTTAGTTCTGATATAGCCATGTCCTAAGAGTCAGGTGCACAGTATGAGACTATGCTGTCCAGGGCAGAAACTTGTGACATTGCCTTCCCACCATGCCAAAAACCTGAACTGGAAAAACTGTTATTGAGGCAGTCCTGCCAGGTAGGCTCCTCCCTCAGCTGCTCCATGTGGTCAAGTCAGCTGTGCTGTTTTTTCCCTGGCTCCTGTGGAAGTAAGTGGTGAATGGACTCACCTACAGAATTCAAACTTCTGGTGGAGGTTTGAACATTGAATGGTTTAAATGGTTTTGGTTAAGAGGTTATTATTGTTTTCTTGGGGAGAGGTAAAGCAGTACATGGTTTGTGAAATATTCTGTTGTTAACTTCATCCCAGAAACTATGCATTGGAGGTTATGTCCCATAGGGCTGTGCCATATATTGAATATACTAAATATATCTCCGAAATAGATTTGTGAGACACATAAAAGTATTATATCATATGTATCGAGTATTTTATAGTCATCTGTTTTTTTTTTTTTTTTCAAGCGACAGTCGAGACTCACCTTGCTTTCGTGTTTAAAACATTAGCCTTGTTTCCATTAGGGGAGGGAAGATTTCAGGGAATGATGTTTGCGTGGTCCTCTCACCCCGCGTGTCTCCACTACAACAGAACGTTCGTCGGACCCCACATAAACAAAGGAAAACCTTGTGTCTCAGAGCTACAACAAGCTGAATTTGTTCAGGGCCGAATGGAGTACTCAACCCTTTTTGTGCTTTGTTTGAATAAAAAAAAAAGTCTTATTTCAACACAGTTGTGGTTAATCACTATGAAAATATAAAATGTTTTCCTGGATACCACCTTTGAAGTTAACCAAGAATGGTATGTAATCTGCAGGCATTGTAGTGAAAACCGTAAATGGTAAAAGTCTGATTTCATGGGGTCCTTTAAAGGAGATTTCAAAATATCAAGATATATATCGTATATCGTGAAATGCAGAAAATGTATCGGAATATTAATTTTTTCCATTATTGCACAGCCCTAATGTCCCATGCTCATGAATGTGATATGTCAAGAATTACTCAAGACATTCTGTTTAATATTTTGTACACGCGTTTACTTAAACTCTAAGTTGAACTGATTTGACCTTTTGGAGGTCAGAGGATAAGTTTTCATGTAGGCCCTATAAACATACCCCTGAAGTTAACCAAGAATGGTATGTAATCTGCAGGGATTGTAGTGAAAACAGTAAAGGGTAAAAGTGTGATTTCATGGGGTCCTTTAAAGGAGATTTCAAAATATCAAGATATATATCGTATATCGTGAAATGGAGAAAATGTATCGGAATATTCATTTTTTCCCATATCGCACAGCCCTAATGTCCCATGCTCATGAATGTGATATGTCAAGAATTACTCAAGACATTCTGTTTAATATTTTGTACATGCTTTTACTTAAACTCTAAGTTGAACTGATTTGACCTTTTGGAGGTCAGAGGTCAAGTTTTCACGTAGGCCCTATAAACATACCCCTGAGGCATGTTCTTTGATGGATTAGGTATGAACATTCAGTTGGACTGAAAAACCAACTGGTTAAATTGCTTTGCCAAACAGATGTATAACAACCAGATCATTGTGTGGATCATTGCATTGCACAGGTATTCAGTCTGTGATCAAACACCATGAAGAAGTGACACAGCAACATGCAGCAAGGAGGAATAACAAACTTCCAAGTCAAAAGTTCCTAGTCAAAACTTCCCTGAGTGAATCATTATTACCAGTGTTACAGCCACCTCTCAACACTTCCTATAAGTATTTTACTTCCCAAGTAGGTTAACAACAAATAACCAGGAAGTGTACCATCCTAACTTCATTTCTTGCATTCTCCAGGACAGGCGAAATTGTTTTTTTTTTTTTTGTTTTTTTTTTTTTTTTTTTTTTTGTTTTTTTTTAGCCCTGCATTGTGAGGTTTACCAGGTACAGGTGTAGGTACTGGGTAGGTACTGTAGGTCACAAAATGGCTGATGTTGTAATGTTGACATATAGTGTAAAACAGAACAAAAATGTTATTGTTATAAAGAACAAATAAAAGCAAGCAATTGAACATTAAAACATAAAGCATAGATTCAGTTATGTATGGATCATGCAAACATATGGTTACAGTTATTTTTAACTTTCAAAGTCATGTCAGCTTAGTATTTTTGCATTTATTTGATTTGACTGCTTTGCACAAATGTACATTCTTCAACCAATATACTGGCAAACCAGAGGTTGACAGTACGTGCATGTATCCTAAAAAACTGTACAGTTTCATATAGCATCATATTAATCCCAGAAATACTAAAACACATGTTTTGAAAGTCAGATTAATCCGTCTTACCTTTAAGATCATTCCATGCTGTGCTATGTGCTGCTAGCAGCTGCCAGTATAACTATACAGCTACGTTCCAGTCCCAAACAAGGCAGCGCCATGCTGTGGGGAGGGACTGATCAAGTTCCTTGCTGACATATGGGATCTGTACATGCCTGCAAGTCACTAGCACATTTTACTGTGGCTGCTACGTTTATTTCTGACTGTCTTGGCCAGCGAATATGCCAGTAAAATGCCATGCAGTGAGATAATAATAATACTAATACTAATAATAACAACATCAAGAACAACAACAACAATAATAATAATAACTTAAAATCTAACATATACATGGCTATATCCTTTGCAATGGCACGGTAAAAAAAACATTACTATATGCAACAGGTGTATATGTCTTACTGTAGATTAGCAGTCTGTGAATGATATGCAGTGTACAGCATAAAATTAGACACTATTCAGCCTTAAAGCGGAACAGATTACCATGTGCTCAGTTGCATGAAGGCGAAATCTTTGGATATGTATCTGTCAAATCCCCTTGGGAAATCCAGGTCTATAATAGCTCATGCTGTTAGAAATTGATATCAATTGTGTATCCAATGTTGGACATCTTGCTACCTTACCTACAAACCTTGTGTGTCTTAGCCACTTTAGTTAGACCCTGAAAAGGGTTTTTTGACAGTCCTGCATTCACTTGTTTAATAAGCGTTCCAGTGGATGTCTCCATTAAGCTGATGAGGATGCAAGTGCACAAAGCAGCCATGAAGGTAAATGGGTGGAAATTTAAAGAATCTGATTCATGACACAAACTTGGTTTTCTTCTGGTAAAAAACAAAAAAACAAAAAACGAAATACGTTTCATGTATTAGAATCTTTGAAGTAGCCTCAATTTAACTTAATGACTGCTTTGTGCACTATTGCCATGTTCATAGCCAGCTTCATATAATAGTCAACATAGGCCTTAGCCTGGCTATCGCGACTTGTAAATTGGTCTGGCCAAGCTGTGTTGTAAACCCATTTCTCAGAAGGTGGGCGAAGCTTTAACCAATCACACCCCTCTGTCCTCTGGCGTATACGCAGCGAAAGAAACTGCTTGATCCAAACAAAAAGTAGTAGTAGCCTGTAGTCATATAGAAATGGCGTTAAATGATTTTTGATGGACTTGTGAGGTGAACATGAGAGTGGCTGGTGTTGGTCATTCAATATTGATATTCGAAAAATGAATCAGTGCGATCAAAGGCAAAATGACCACAACAACAGCGTTCTCGCAAAGCCCCATCGAATACCAGTGGGGCTAACTGATAAATTAAACTTTTACCGAAGCCGGTCGGTAGCATTGCGAAAACGTCCTTTCCCGCAACAAATGCTTCAAGGGCTGCCCTTTGCTCTATTTTCAGAGAGAACTTCCCTTTAAATTCGTCCAAAACAGCAGCTACAGCTGCATTGAAATCTTACGGTTGCTCCACGTTCGCCATGTAGACAGTGACTGAGATAGATTTCCGGTCGCTAAACTACCGTGTCATTGCCTTTTGAAATGCTTGATTTTCATTTGCCCCCTATCCGAGGGCCGAGCAGAAATGGTTTAGATAGGCAGCTTGGCCAGACTGACTTGCTCGCGAAATGCAAATGCAGCGTCACAGGCAGTATGGGCACACCCAGGCTACATAGGCCTATCCTGACACTTAAACACTTAAAAATCTTTACATTTATTTGTGTAGTGAAAATGCCATGTCACGTCAACTACCCTACTACATTAACACATTAAGCACATTAAAAACACATTAAGACAAAAACACATTAAGACATTAAAAAGAAAGAGCAGTCTCAGGCTAAAAAGACATAAAATAGGTCTATAAAAACAACTCTGACAATCAGGTATAGACGATCAGGTGCCTAAAATTTTAAGTTATAGTGACCATGTGTCTGTATTTAAACTGTTGAGTAACTAAATACTCCTTGGCACAAAAGATGTCATGGCTTGTTTGGTTTTGTTTGTGTCATCCTATAATGGCTTCCAGAGGGGATAAAGGAATACTTAAAGAAAAGTGGGTGGGATGAGTCGTCCAGTATGTTCAGGGCCAGACTAATGTGATGACGAATGATGCGAATGATGTGAATTGCTTTTTAAATCAGAGCTTGTACCTTCGCCTCCCTGTTAAATAGTTAAAATGGCATATCCTGATGAAGACAAACCATTGAAACGCGTAGGCATGTAGCCAGTATTTAATACAGGCTTTTAAATGTAAACAGGAGTGCCTCTGAGTTTTATGGTTTTTACATTTTTTTGATTGTAACAGGAAAAACAGCCATTCTAAATATTTGTTTGTTTTTGAGTAGTACAAAGACGTAGTACTTGAAGTACTTGTTTTGGAATTGAGCTCTTTCTTAAGTTGTAACACATGGTATACATAGTTCTAATGCACAACTTCAGTAAAAGATTACAGCACTAAAAGATTACACAGTGCAGTAACTGCCAGACAGATGATAAATTAAGATCACAGTCATTCATGAACATGTGAAAGGGGTTGTGCCAGTACTATGAGCCTCACAGCTCCTCTGCTTGACATTTATATGCTACTGATTTAGGATTGTTTGTAAACCACAGACGCCTTGGGGTCAGCAAGTCAGCGGCTCCTGAGGACTTCCCCAAGTGGATAATTTATTGCCCATGGCATACCTGCTTTTCAACACTTCTCCTTTAGTGCACTTCTTCCTTAGTGAGTTTATTGCAGGCAATATCTTGTTCCTAGCTTATTAGATACAAATTATTCAAATTTTATGATATGTTTCATCAAAAATATTTACCAACCAATTCAGTCTATTCTAGGTGTAAGTAAACCATGGCCTCTTACTCATTACAATGTTGATAACAACTAATAAAATAAAATGTTAGCGTTGAAAACAGCTAACAAAAAAGTAAGGCTGCATCTAAGCACAGGCTGAAATGTACAAAAGGTGGGAGGCTAAGTGAAAGTAAACTCCAACCTTTGTACTCAGGGGTTTGGGATGGTAGTAGAAGTATACAGCTTTTCTTCTTGACATTTATGTGCTCCTAGTTTAGGGTTGCTCAAGAACTGTGGAGGCTTTTGGGTCAGCAGAACCTCAGGACCTCAAGTTAGTAATGTGTTGCCTTTCAGCATCTCCCCTATTAACTACAGCTAATGGTAATTTACTAACAACTAAATATAAATAAACATTTTTATTTCTATAAAATTGATCAGGGTATATTTAGAATCAAATATAGACTCTGAATTAAACCAAACAAAAAAAAACAGAAACAACATCTTTGTGTTGACCTGGTAATATACAGAAGTAGGATGGTCAAGTAAAAGTATTGAAAACAGCACAGATGTTACAAAACACATTCCCCTGTACACAGTTCTGTAAAGAAAATTTTCTATGTTCCTCAATCTCACCTCTTGGACCGTAAATCTTTCGCACATGCTGGTAATTCAGCTGCCAGCAGCTGCAAGCCAGATTGGAACTGTATCGCTCAGACCCTGTCCCATGTAAGGCAGTAGGAGGCGTGTCTCTTACATTACGTCCTCAACACAAACATCTCAGCATGGCAGGCTTTGACTTGCACATTTTTGCTGTGGGTGCTACATTTATTTCTGGCTGTGCTCTGTGCTGCTGACCAGATCACCAAGTGCATGTGAGGCAGCTACACCAGCTGCCATGTGAGTGACTGAGGCAGTGCAGGGAAAACTTTTAAATCTGTCAGAGAATTTTCGTAAACTTTCTCCCAGTCTGCCTTCCACATTGTTGCAGTTTGATTTCTCTACGGGTCACTGCTCCCACTGTTACTCAAAATCATGGTTTGGTTGTAACCCCTGGAAAGAAGTACTGTGGCCAAGACATTAAAAAAATGGCGTATCTAATTTTAATATCAGGAGCCACAGCCACAGTCTGTGTCCAAAATAAATCCTTCACTTCAGCTTACAGCTCATTTGGAGCCCAGTGCCACTTCTGTGTACACATACAATACCACAATACCACACAATACCATAAACATACACTTCAGATATACACAGTGTGTAAGACACAGCACCATAAACATACACTTCAGATATACACAGTGATTCCCTTTATTACATGCATAACATACCTTCTGTCCTTGTCATAATGATTGATGTCTTTGGCACACCCTGGCCACAACATGTTTATGTCCTCTCTCCAGGCTGTTTATCAGATATCCTAGACTTCCATTCCATTGTACGTTGAGTAGGACATCTACATACCATTGAGATTTAAAGGCAACATATTTGTGATTGTGACCAAAACTGACACTGTAATCAAATTCAGAATAGGCCTACTGTAAAGTTGTACTCCCCCATCCAGAGGCAAGAGGCAAAACACAAAATTCAAACAAACAGACTTTGCAGTCTGCTTGTACTCTAGTAATACTCATATTTACAGCAAGTTTCTCTCCATTTCTTCCAGATATATCACATTGGGGTTCCATCACATTTATGGTAGAGCCACTGCCGCTCTCTTGAGGGCCTCACACTGGCTGTAATTCAGTTTACCATTGCTGTAATTCCTCACATGGCCAGGGTAGGGCATCAGCAACCCAGAACAGTGGCCAGGACAAGTAATATCCATGTGCCCTCTTTTACATCAGTTTAGGAAATACAGCCACACTAAAGATAATTATAAATAATGTTGTAATTGATTATTGAACAAATCAGTCATTTTGAATGCTGTCAGCCAGTTGTATTTCAGTTGTGGATTGTACATGTCATTTTATATCTCTTGTTATATGACTTTGGTATATTTAATCCATAGTGTTGAGTTTTGAAAGAAAGATTTATTAGTAAAAAAATATTTAATTATAATATAATAAATATTAAATGTCAAAGGAATAATGAAAAGGAAAGTTGCTACTGTATTAGGATTTGTATAAATATAACACACATTAAACTGGACTCTTTTTTTTTTTTTTGGACATTTGTGGTAGATTTAGTTAGAACAAACTGGCCAATTGATCAACACCTGATTCTAAATAGCAAAATTAACAACACTAAACAAAAATGTTCTAAATCAAAACATTTATTTGACACTGTAAATGATCATAAAACAGACACAGTCATCAGGATTTTTAATCCAGGTGACAGTTGCTTGAGTTCAGAGGTTTACTCTGCAGCGTCTTTGCCCTTGGAGAGAGAAGAAAGCAATGATGTTAATTTCATTACATATTAAGTAGACGTCATACAAACTTAAAATAAATGGATCTTATTAATACACTCTTTCCACCTTTCCAGAGTCACGGCTCTTGGCTCTGAGCTTGTTGACCTGGGACTCAGCAATGTCAGCACGCTCCTCAGCCTCC
Organism: Coilia nasus; assembly: GCA_027475355.1. Taxonomy (NCBI): domain Eukaryota; kingdom Metazoa; phylum Chordata; class Actinopteri; order Clupeiformes; family Engraulidae; genus Coilia; species Coilia nasus. The sequence continues at coordinate 33,752,963 of CM050209.1, read as the reverse complement.
TCCAGCTCATGCTGCACCTTTCTCAACTTGGAGAGATGTGTGTTGGCCTGTTCCTCCTGTTTTTCAAAAATATATTTGTGTGATGTCTGAATTTGCTTCACCTTTTAGATTTCAATTTAAAATAAACATGTCTCAGGTCATCATTTCAGATTTTCAAACTGCCGAAATGCTAAAGCCATTATGATACAACTAGCTGGAGAGAAAGAATTTTCATGATGAAAAGAAACTGTACTCACAGCCTCCTCAGAGTGCCTCTTGTAGGCCTTGACCTTCAGCTGCAGTTTGTCAACCAGATCCTGGAGTCTGGCCATGTTCTTCTTGTCCTCCTCAGTCTGAAAAGAAAATGTTGTCAACATTTTTTTGTCTTACTTTTGTAGAATAATTAAGTGTTGTGTTGGGAGACATTTTTGTACCTGGTAGGTGAGCTCCTTGACCCTCCTCTCATACTTGCGAACTCCCTTGACGGCATCAGCACCACGCCTCTGTTCAGCCTCAACCTCACCTTCCAGCTCACGAACCTAAACATAGGGAATATTTACAGCTGTTAAATTGGTCATCTCATAACTAAGGATAATACTGACTTTTAAACCAAATTATTTTACAAACCCTGGACTCCAGTTTCTGGAGCTGTTTCTTGCCACCCTTCATGGCCAGATTCTCAGCCTCATCCAGGCGGTGCTGCAGATCCTTCACAGTGACCTCCAGGTTCTTCTTCATCCTCTCCAGATGCGCACTGGTGTCTTGCTCCTTCTTTAGCTCCTCTGCCATCATGGCAGCCTAGAAGATGGTATAACAGACTTTCCAGAACAAATCTACACACTTATGTCAATGTATAGCCTTAGTTTAAGACATGGAATGCTTCTTACATCAGTGATGGCTTTCTTAGCCTTATCCTCAGCATTTCTAGCCTCTTGGACGATGTCATCGACCTCACCTTGGACCTGAACCAAGTCACTCTCGAGCTTCTTCTTGGTGTTGAGCAGGCTTGTGTTCTAGAATAAAAAAACACAATATAATATGTAAGCTTAATAGTTCAACATCCTGATTGAATTACATTTTTAAATAACTTTTCTCTACCTGAGAGTGCAGAAGGCCAACACGCTCACTGGCATCAACCAGCTCTTGCTCAGCCACCTTGCGGCCTCTCTCTGTCTGCTCCAGAGCAGCTCTAAGCTCCTCAATCTCAGCCACCATCAGGGTATTCCTGCGCTCCACCATGGCAACCTGCTCCTTCATGTCTTCCTGTCCTCTAACAGCATCATCAAGGTGCAGTTGGGCATCCTAGTGTACAAGACATGAAAGACATATTCTATGGTACATTGTTCTAATGGCTTAAACCATGACAGTTTTTATTTGTGTTGTGACTTACCTTAAGCTGACCCTGGACGGTCCTCAGGTGTTTCTGGGCCTCAGAAGCCTGGCGGTTAGCATGGCTCAGCTGAATCTCCATCTCATTGAGGTCTCCCTCCATCTTCTTCTTGACTCTCAGGGCATCGTTCCTGCTCCTGACCTCAGAATCCAAGGTGCCCTGCATTGAGTCAATCACTCTCTGGCTGTTCCTCTTGATCTGCTCCATCTCCTCATCCTTCTCTGCAAGCTTCCTGTCAATTTCACTCTTGACCTGGTTGAGCTCAAGCTGGACACGAAGAATCTTGGACTCCTCATGCTCAAGAGTGCCCTATTCATATGAGAATTCATCTTAAAGTATTGAAAATGTGGTCCTTGGGAAGATTTGGGGTCATATTGTGATGTACAAATGTTGGTCTTGTTGAAGGTACTTTACCTCAGCCTCTTCCAGGGCAGTCTGGATCTCAGCCTTTTCAGTCTCAACAGTCTTTTTGGCCTTCTCCAGTTCATGAATGCTCTTTCCAGTCTCACCAAGCTGCTCAGTCAAGTCAGAGATCTCCTCTGCAAAACACATAAGGCACATTTAAAGCCTATGTAAAGGATTTTTCTTTTTATATTAACTGGGACTCTAAGCTATGATTGGGAAATATTTTAGGTCCTCTTGACTTACGCTGAAGATTCTTGTTTTCTCTCTTAAGAGTCTCCAGTTGGTCAAGAGCCTCCTCATAGGAGTTCTTCATCTTGAACAGCTCAGTGCTGAGGGAGCGAGCCTCTTTCTGGGCACCCTCCAGTTCAGCCTGACCCTCCTCGAACTTCTGCTTCCACTCAGCCAGAACCTATGAGAAGTATGTTTGGTCTTAGATCAATTTTATGTAGTTTGAGAAATTATCCTATGTTATTTTGTATCATACATTATGGTGGTTTGTTTTGGCTACATTATCACTCTATTAAGAGGTATAACCTTGTCAAAGTTCCTCTGCTTCTTGTCAAGATTGGCAGCAAGAGCATTGGCTCTCTCCACATCAATCATGAGGTCCTCAACCTCACCCTGGAGTCTCTGCTTGGTCTTCTCCAGAGAGGCACACTTGGAGTTAACAGCCTCAATTTGCTCCTCAGCTTCTTGCAGACGCTGAGCAAGCTTTTTCCTGAAGAAACAATTGATTTGGGTCAGGGACATAGCAATTTTAAGAGGGAAAATAATAGATTTCAGTAGAGAACACCATAATCATTTTGTGCTTCTGTGCATTTTCAATACATACTTGGATTCTTCAAGCTCCTCGGTGCGCTGGATGGCATCAGTTTCATATTTAGACCTCCACTGAGAAACTTCACTGTTGGCTTTGGACATGCCACGCTGCAGCTCAGCCTTTGCCTCCTGCTCCTCCTCAAACTGCTCCCTCAGGAGGTCACAGTCATGGCGTGCAGACTGAACAGCATGGGCCAGGGCGTTCTTGGCCTGTTTTTATAGATAAGTAATTGTGTCTATGAAAAAATTCTCAAAATACGATTCATAAAGCCTAATTTCCTCAATTCTAAACGTTAAAATACCTTGACTTCCTCCTCATTAAGTCTCTTCAACTCCTCAACCTGCTGAGTGAAGGCCTGCTTGCTTCTGGTAAGCTGAGATACAAGAGCATCTTTCTCCTCAAGCTGACGACCAAGCTCACCTATTTGGGTAGCATGTTATAAGTAAATTCATTGCATGTAATAACCAGATTGGCAGCAAGAAATGAATGAAAACATGCTAATGCTAACTTTCTATATACTGTTAGTTTTACCATTTTCAGTCTGAAGTCTTGCTCTCTGTGCACTGAGGTCAGTGATCTGGCGGACACCCTCATCACTCTTGGTCTTGACTTCACTGAGCTGGTCCTCAAGGGTGCGGCACATCTTCTCCAAATTGCCCTGTTTGTGAAAATAAACATTTTAGGGACAAGTAAACCTTGAAATGTACGGAAACCATTCAATTTGCAGTCAGTTAGAAATACTTATTACTTTAATTAGAAGAGAACACAACAGTATTCATCTCACTAACCTTAGCTTTAGCAACAGCTTCCATGTTGCTGGAGAGGTCATCAATCTCCATCTTGTATTCACTCTTCTCCTTCTCAAGCTTCTGCTTGACACGCTGGAGGTTGTCAATCTGCTCTCCCAGCTCAGCAACGCTATCAGCCTGCTTCTTGCGCAGAGCTGCAGCAGTGGCTTCATGCTGCAGAGTAGACTCCTCAAGGTCACGGCGCAGCTTCTGGAACTCAGCCTCACGCTTCTTGTTCATCTCAATTTGAGCAGCAGTGGCACCACCAGCCTCCTCAAGCCTCTCACTGATCTCCTCAAGCTCCCTGGACAGATCAGCTCTCTGCTTCTCAACCTTGGCACGAGCTGCACGCTCAGCCTCAATCTCTTCCTCCAGTTCCTCAATGCGGGCCTATTGGAAATATGAAAAATTGTGATGTGGAAAGTGTGAATATGTCGAAATGGCTTTTGCTGTGCACAGACACGTTTTCGTGTTAAACAGACCTGGAGCTCCTTGATCTTCTTCTGAAGCTGAGCACCAAGTGATTGTTCATCCTCAATCTTGCTCAGAAGCTGACTTGTTTCAAAGTCCTTCCTGTTTAAATAACATGAAAGAAAAAATAGTGGATGTTTATATCGAAGATTTATCAGTATTAAATCATTAAATCACTGCAGACTTTTAAATTACTTCTTACTTACTTCTTTAGTTTCTCCTCAGACTGCTGCTTGTCATTCTCCAAATCCATGATGTTCTCCTGGGACAGTTTCAGGTCACCCTCAAGCTTTCTCTTGGCTCTCTCAAGGTCCATGCGGAGCTTCTTCTCTTGCTCCAGGGAACCCTCAAGCTATACATTTTGATCAAGAAATATAAGTTAAGACCAAGAATGGCATATTATATTTCTTACATACAGACCTTCAACTTACATCATCCACTTGCTGTTCAAGCTTGGTCTTGGATTTTGTCAGAGTGTTGACTTTGTCTTCCTCTGCCTGGAGATCATCAAGAGTCTGCTGGTGGGCCTCTTGGAGGGCTTTCTTCTCCTTTGTCAACTTACCAATGGACTCATCCTGAGCAGCCATCTCCTCAGTAAGGTTCTTGACCTAAACATCGGTATTATGTTCGTCAGTATTCAGTCAACCTAATAAAGATATCTTAGAAAACATACATTCTTCTATCTTTCTTATAACCTTGTTCTCAGTGGCATGCTTCTCCTTCTCCACTTTGGCCAAGGTCAGCTCCAGATCGTCAATGTCCTTCTTGAGCTCAGAGCACTCATCCTCCAGTTTCCTCTTCTTGGCAGTCAGCTCAGCATTGACTTCCTCTTCATCCTCCAGTCTTTCAGTTGTCTCCTTGAGTTTGGCCTCGAGCTGGATCTTACTCTTGATCAGACCCTCACACCTCTCCTCAGCATCTGATAAACTCTCAGATCCCTACAATGAATGACAGTGGAAGGGATCTATATAGATTAGCATGGCATACAATGATAATATTCAGAATAATTATTGATATAAACACAAGATTAACAAACATACAGAGGAAACTTGCAGCTGGAGGTCATTCCTTTCTTGCACCAGGGCGACCATCTTCTCCTCAAGGTCCTTCTTCTTGGCTTCCAATTTAGCATTGTCTTCTTTGAGTTTGCCAAACTGTTCCTTCATGGTGGCAAGCTCCTTCTCAGTCTCAGCACTCTTCAGAAGAGGCTTGATCTTGAAGTACACCTTCATCCATGGCCAGTGCTTGACATTCATGAATGAGCGGAGATTGTACTGGATAGTGTAGATTGAATCTCTGAAAAAGTGCATTCAGCCTTGTTAAAAGAGCAAGAACAAGACCACAATCATGAAAGGAACTGACCTTGTGGTATTCTGGCTAATACTGTGTGTCAGACTTAAAAAACAGTTAAATTAGGACTGTTAATGAGTGTAAATTAAAATGACCAAGTGTATAGATATCCCTATGCCTACTATGTTTTATGGGGTTTCATTCTATCAGCTTAGTTAGAATAAATGGAATGTACCTCCTTTCTGTCATTTTGACATATTCCCTCCTCATGACGAATCCACGGCATATAGCCTGAGTCATTGTGACCAGAGAAGCCAGTTTCTCATCACGCATCTCCTCAAGGGTACCCAGCAGACCAGCTTTGAAGAACACCTGAGATTAAGGAAGACAATGTAAAGATATTGAATGAAAGCAGAAATAGATGCACGAATTCTGATTAATATTTATCTGTTTATGCGATATCTACCTTAGTGTGTCCAAACTTGTATTGGGTATGATCAACATCAATGGATCCCAAAAGCTTCTCAGCAGCTTTCTTGTTGTCAATGAACTGTCCGTCAGGGATGACACTGGCATTCAGCACTTTGTATCTGGTGTTAATATAAAATATATGTAATTTTCCCCAATGAAATAAAAATAAAAATACAGCATCATCACTAAATGCTGGCTGTGTTCACCTCTGCTTGAAGTCACCATAGAGGATTCTGCTTGGGAAACCCTTTCTGCAGATTCTGATACCCTCCAGCACACCATTGCACCTGAGCTGGTGGATGACCAGGAAGTTCTGCATCAGACCTGTCACAATACATATGTGTCAGTATTTGATGAAAATAGGAATCAATAATGAAAAGTAATAGATGTCTTAATTATTCACCAAATGCATTTTACCTGGTTTCTTAATTTCATTAGGAATCAGGCAACGCACAAAGTGAGGATGGGTGCTCCTCAAGTTGGTCATCAGTTTGCCCAAGTTCTCCTATTGACATGAAAATGTTTAACATTGTCAGAATACATTTTGTTATGCCAGTGCTTTATTTGTTTAACCAACAACAATAAAATACAAACCCTGAACTGGGAGGACACAGTCTGCATGGAGCCACCCTTCTTCTTACCACCTTTGCCTCCCTTCTCTTTAAATCAATAAAAGATTGAATGATTGAAAGATAGATATTTGATATCACTGTCAGATTTTTTTGTTATAAATTAGAATACAGACAAATGTTGAAGAGTCAATGATTAATAAAGTTCAGTTTCGTTATATGTAGTGAAGAATGTTACCCTCAACAACAGGCGGGTACAGGATAGGCAGCAGTTTCACAGATGACTTCTGGTACAGCTGCACAACAGACTCGTTCAGTGGGTCCTTGTTCTTGTCCAGCCAGCCACCGATGTTGTAATCCACAGTGCCAGCATAGTGCACCAGGGAGAAGTGGGCCTCGGCCTTGCCCTTGGCAGGCTTGGGCTTCTGGAAGGCATTGCACTTGCCAAGATGCTGGTCATATAGCTTGTTCTTGAAAGTAGTGTCAGAGGCCTTGGGGAACATGCACTCCTCTTCAAGGATGGCAAAGATACCCATGGGCTGTTTTAAAATAAAGATGAGATTACTTTAAGGGTTAACAATGGATGTGAAATATAAGGGATGAACAACATTGTAACATAGCATTGATCTCACCTTCTCAATAAGCTCAATGCAAGCAGCCAAGTCCATGCCGAAGTCAATGAACTCCCAGTCAATGCCCTCTTTCTTGTACTCCTCTTGCTCCAGGACGAACATGTGGTGGTTGAAGAACTGTTGCAGTTTCTCATTGGTGAAGTTGATGCACAGCTGCTCCATGCTGTTGAACTATAATAAGTAAAAAAGTAGAAGAAGTAAAAAAAAAAGATCAGTGTGAACATTTACAGCCTTCAACGTACAGTCATTAAAAGTGACATATTTCCAACATCGGGTCAGCAGTGGAGTCTTACATCGAAAATCTCAAAGCCAGCAATGTCCAGCACACCAATGAAGAACTGTCTTGGCTGCTTAGTGTCCAACATCTGGTTGATACGGATGACCATCCACAAGAACATCCTCTCATACACTGACTTGGCCAAGGCAGATACTGCGTTCAGGACCTAAAGTTAGTGAAAGAACTTAAGGTACAGTATGCCCACATACAGTATTTGATATTAAAGGTTTTTTTTTTTTATGATTAAAGCTTAGGTATTTCCCACATAGACAAAATCTTAATGACTCAAACTTGAATACTAAACTTGAACTAAATAGACTAATCTTTTCTTTCAGATATGTGTTTTTATCTAGTTGAAATATTACCTGTGGCACAGTCTGACCCTTGGTGACATACTCATTTCCGACCTTCACCCTTGGGTAGCACAAGGCCTTTAGCATATCAGCGGAGTTCAGACCCATGAGGTAAGAGACTTTGTCAGCATCTATAGATATACAATATATTTTACATATAGATTTCATATATTTTACGTATCTGCAAGCTGCAGATATTGATATAATAGCACATACAACTGATACAGGCTGTATAAAATTTACAGGATTTAAACATTATGATGTTTTACAGCTAACTTGAAGCTAACACTGTGCCCCAATAACTGGCATGATGAGCCTTTTTGACACTTTCACTTGTAGTTTTACTTGGGCACAATCCCTGGTGCTGAACAAAATGAAATTAAATTTTTTTTTGAAAGAAAATTTCGCACTCCTTTGGATATTTTCTTTTTCAATGTTTATTCATTGGCTTGATTGACCTTATGACCTTGCGGTCTTCCTCAGAATTCTGAGGAAGACCGCAAGGTCGAAACGTCAATCCAGCCAATGAATAAACATTGAAAAAGAAAATATCCAAAGGAGTGCGAACTTTCCTTTTTGACACTTTGCACTGCAAAAGGCTAGCATAGTTTTGCCCCCCAGCAATCATACCAAGTCGTTATCATGTTTTAACATACCCAAAGTTCATTTTACACTTGATTTCTCCTTGAAGTGCATTAAACAGCATTTTTTTTTTAAGTTTATTTGTTTAAACGTACCCTCAGTGCCATCAGGCTCAGCCTGCTCCTCACGCTGCTTCTGCTTGAATTTCATGTTGCCATGATGGAGCACAGCACCAGTTAGCTTGTAAATGGTGACTTTCTCTTCTGAACTGAAACCCAGGATGTCGATGGCAGTCTAGAATCATAAAAGGTAGACTCATTTATATTTATACTCCACATGCATGAGATGAGGCAGATATGGTATATCACTTAAAAAAACAAGGAACAAATACTCCACATGCATGAGATGAGGCAGATATTGTATATCACTTAAAAAAGGGGAATCCTGCACATCTTACATCAGTAGCCACCAACTCCTCAGCGTCATTGATGCTGGCCACAGCAATCTGACCTTGACTGCACATGGGGAAGTCATAGGGGTTGGCTGTGATGAGGCACATTTCTGCAATGGAAATAGTAAAAATTAGTAAAAATTAACATTTTATTTTGATGCTAAGATTTTTGATTTTCAGTTGAACGCCTACCAATCAGTTCAGGCATGTGGTTGCACATCATCTGGAAGAAGATGTGGTAGCCTCTCTCATCAGAAAGCTGGAATGTCACTCTAGACTTCTCCAGCAGATCTGTTTAAAGAAACAGTGTAAGTCTTACATTCATGTGGTTATTACATAAATATGACAGTTCAGATTTTTTTCAAAAGAGGTTTGTTTTACTTACAAGTCTCAATATCAGCACTAGCCAGTTTTCCACTTGTGCCAAAGTGAATTCTGATGAATTTACCCTGTTTAAAACAACACAACACATTAGGCAATGCTTTCTCCTGCTCATTCAGCAAAGCAAAATGGTAGTTTTACCAAAGTGGGAAGTCACTTACGAAACGGGAGGAGTTGTCATTCCTCACAGTCTTGGCATTACCATAAGCCTCCAGCAGAGGGTTGGCAGCAATAATCTGGTCCTCAAGAGAGCCCTTCAAAAGGAATCATTTTGCTGTCATTCTGTTTTGAAATTTCTAAACTTCAGATTCCTCAAGATTCATGTTGTTTAAGAATTTCTACCAAACATGGGTTGCAGTCAGTTAGCTTTTAAATTTGTGAAGGGGTCTTACCTGCAGTTTGGAGGAAGGTGCAGCCTCTGCCTCCTTCTTCTTCTTGTCACCAGCCACTGCAATTGTTGCGAAGTACTGGATGACACGCTTGGTGTTGACAGTCTTTCCAGCACCAGATTCTCCACTAGGTTCCCCAGAAGATATTGCAACAGTTATCCATTTGAAAACAGTACAAATACGTAACACTGAAGTTATAATAAGAACACTTAAAAGACTTAATACTTACGTAATCAGGACAGACTGGTTCTCTCTGTCTGTGAAGGAAACACATTTGCATGATTGGCTTAAGTGCTTTTTTGTGGTAAATATGTAAATCAAAAACTAATAAACAGTTTGAAAATAGGGACGCTTACCTTGCAGCATGAACTGATAGGCGTTGTCAGAGACAGAGAAGATGTGGGGTGGGGCCTCCATGCGCTTCTTGCCTCTGTAGGCAGCCACCACTGCTGGGTCGTACACAGGGAGCCACTTGTAGGGGTTCACAGTGACGCAGAAAAGTCCAGAGTAGGTCTGAAGTAGAGAATTAAGTAGATTAGTATCATTTCCATTTTAACTTTGTCAAAGTAACTGCTTCTTTTTCCCAGGAAAGGGAGACACTTACATAGATCATCCATGCTGCATAACGCTCTTTGAGGTTATACAGGACAGCAGCTTCATTGAGGTGGGTCATCATGGCCATGTCCTCAATCTTGTCAAACTTAGGAGGATTCATGGGGCTGACATCATCGTCTTTAACAGTCCTTTCCTGCAGGAAATGGTGCAAAACAACTTTAGTGTCATGTCAAATGACAGACAGACTTGATATAACATGACCATGGCCATAACAAACCTATTGTGCGTCATGTTTATGCTAAACCACTGCAGACATACCTCCTTGGTGTCAAGAACTTCAACAACGACTTTGCCACCATCTCTGCTCTTGATGGTACCCTTCAGGTACAGCTCATCCTTGTCAGCCACATAGCAAGCGGTCTTTGCATCAAAGGGCTTGGTTTGGGCTTCAATTCTCTCCTTCTCAGGCTTACGAAGGTAGATGGCAGCTGGGCCATAAACAGCCATATCCGCGTCCCCCATGGTTGCAGTTTACTGAAGGAATTATACCCATATAAAACACAAAAATGCTTCTGAAAGAACTGAAAGCAGTTATGCAGGCCTGAATATGAAAAATTGTGCGTTCACGCATTGCAGAGACCCTGAAATGCTTATAACGGACCTTGCATGGTTATGTTTACTGATCACAGTAATCATTGGGGGTTCACTGAAATAGATAAATGTGCTTGAATGATTTAAGACACAGTGTCTTTCTCACACTTTAAAACTCTATTGACCCACAGTTTGAAATGTAATGTCAGCTTCTCAGCTCACCCACTCAGTTGCCAAAATTCTCAAAACTGCAATTAAGAGCTTCTAGGCAAGTGAAAGAAATAGCTTGTCTGAAATGCTGGTAGTCACTTTGGTGTGCATTAGGTCCTTGTAAGTTTGCTTATTGTGTGGATGCACAAATGCTAATTAACACTCTACAGACACGGGGAGGTTAGAGAAGCAACCAAAGTCCCCATTAAGCACGCAGAAAAAAGATACAACCACATTTACCAGTGTAGATGAAAATCTACTACTGTGCAATACTCATTAACCATCAATAAGACACATGCCACTTACACGATAAGATCACTTTTATTATTATAATTTATATGAGTAATTTTACTAAGATGGTAGTGATGGTCATTTTAATAAACTAATGTAAGAGCCAATGCATTCTCTCAAACACATCTGTGCCAGTTATAACTTAACATTTGCAGTTATTCTAATTGTTATTAAATTGTAAGTAACATAAACTCTTAAAACCAATCATGGATATATAGATTAAAGAAGGAATTTAAAAAAATATTCTCCTGAAATGTTACAAAATCTGCTGTGGCAGTGTTTTCTTTGTGATAGCTTTGGAGCTGTTAACGGGCCAGTAGAAGGCCTCCTGTAAGTTCAAAGACTGACACCCTGGATTTTCCTATTACTTAGACTTTCCTCTAACATCATTACTGTTTCACTTTGGTGATTGTCTTACCTTTTCTTCTCAAGACCAGAAGAACTTGATGATCTTTAAGTTGCCAGAGACTATAACAGAGAACAACATTTATATGTGTGTACATTAAATTGGTTTAAAATGAATGCAAGCAGTAAGGCAATGACTACAGAGTTAGACATGCAACATCTCTGTGACTGAAGCCTTCTCCTATGACTGGAGCAGCAGGGGATGACTTACTGTGTGCTGGGACCCCGCCTGACCTCAGTTGCAGCCCTGCCTTCTGCCTCACGGTCCTTATATCAGCCTCCTTCTGCAAACTAAGCACGACCCTAATAGGGTAAGAAGTTTGATATGGCTTGATATATTTAAACATTTCCTGAAGTACCTCTCATACTAATTAGCAAAATATGTGTTATGTTAACAGTGTGAAATAGTTTTTGTTGAGATAATATACATTAGAAACCTATTTTGAAATAAATGAAAAGGTCGACGATAGATAAATGTGTAGATGGCATGTACTTAAATGTATTAAAAATGTTTTGTATGATTGTACATTAATAATCTACATATTTCGAACAAATCCTCCCACAATTACAAAATCCTCACACAAAAGGATTCCTGTACATTTGAATAATATGTTTAGGTATTTGCATGTTAATTTAGCTTTGGCTATTAATTTGAATTTTATTTCAGTTTGGTTTTTCTTTGACATTGTTTTATAGTCTATCTGCTTAAACACCCTTTAGATATACTTGCACTATATGCCTATGAAACATCACTTGACTGCATTCTATTTACGACCCTCATAAGTAGCAAGCATGCATGATACTTCTTTGGCAGTGATAGCTACATTTTAGGGCAACTGTCCAAACCTATAGAGACATATGGTAAGAGAGCCATGCATATTTATGTCTAGTGTACAGTGGCTCTTTCAAATCTTTCATGTTGTATAATCCCAGACATCAACACTCAACATCAACGTGTTCATGAAACATGATATGTTAATATGAAAAACTACTGATCACTGATGAACTGTTGTCAGTTAATTTCCTTCGAGATAAAACAAGTATCTCTACTATTGCTACTACTAATAACACAAACGTGCCCTTGTATTCTTGGCTTGATGGACTTTGTGCCCACAACATCGCCGTAGAAGCAAAGCTGTCTTTCCATCTACAACTCCAAACGTTATGCTCCCCAGATGATTACCTGAGGTTGATAACATCCCTAATGTCAAATGACCCTAATTTGCCTAATGACATTCCCATTTTCCATGTTTTTCAGTCCCTGTTTTTGGTGGGCTGTCTCTGGTAAAATGGTCAATAATCCATTATGTATATCAAGTGGACCTTCAGCTTTTGCACATTTTTTTTTTTTGGGGAGGGGGTGGGGGGGGGTGTCCCTCATTTTCCTCTCAGAAATTTAGTCATCCAGGGTTTTTTTTTATGTAGTTGCCTTCTTGAGTCATACTGTTTTAGTCATGGGTTTTCACAAGTGAGAAGTGACAAGCAATATGATAAATGTCGCTTTAGTCACCAAAGATGTGATTTGTTAATTCCCCTAGTCAATGTGAGTTGTTTATTCCCCTTGTCAATGTGAGTTGTTAATTCCCTTAGTCAATGTGACCCAGAGTGAAACAACAGCAGCTGCAAGTGGTAAAGAGCAGCCAGCAGGGGCGGTAGCCTACCTCAGATCTTTCATCAGATATCTTGCTGTTGCAGTCATATCAATCATCGCAGGGACAGATACAGGATATCTTTCCTGGCATATGCCATTACACTGTTCAATGACAATTATATCTCTGGTTGAGAGACACAGCTAATGTTTCCTCACACTTTATGTGGTACTAAGAACATTGTCTACTGCACCTTATCTGTTCACTGAGCCTAAAATCAGTACTGCTTACTTACACATTTTTATACCTTGAGACTATTTTTACTTATTTTTATACATTATACATTCTTATTGCATTGTGTATATTTCTTTATTATGTACCAGGTTATGCTCTTTTATTATGTCCAGGTTGTGCTCTTTTTCTTTTTGGTGCTTTAATTTCTTCTCTTCATTGTGTTGTTATTATCTCTGTATGCCATGCTACTGTTACACTTTAATTTCCCAGCTTGGGAGCAATAACGTCTGTCTGTCTGCCTATCTATCATATAATTTAGGGCTTTTGGACAGATAAATGGTAGCAATGTTTGCTGTGAAGGAACTGACTGTTGGAGGACAGAAAACAGGTCTGTTTTTTGTAGAACTCAATTTGTAGCGATTGCATAGGCCTAGGACAAATGGTATGTGTTTAAACTTCCATAAAAGAATTTCACACTTTGTCGTATATTACAGATTACATGTATTTCATGCTGTAGTTGTGCACTGAGACCATCTTTGCACCATGTGCCCAAGCAATTTAAAACCTGGCACTCCTTTGCAGGTCTTGGTATCGTGTCTCGTGCAGGCCCATTTTTGAATTCAGCTTGGCTTGAGATTCGGGGGGCAGGGTGAGGGGGTGGCTTAATTATATATGGGTTCATTATACATCTCCTCCTCCGTGCCTGGGTGGCCATCCAGGCCATCTCATAGTGAGGGATGGAAGTGATATGTTCAAAGTCATACAACACTCTGTACTTGTGAACTGTCCTCCGTTCTCTCAGTGGTAGTGATGTTGTCATGAGAGACTCTTTCCTCTGTGAATGCCTATTCTGCATGGATTCAGAACAGTTTGTTACAAGGTCCTGTATTTTGTCTCTCCAGCCCCGGCAACCATATGTTAATGTGTGCCCATCATGCAGGTGGTTGAGTATGTTGCCTCTCGTGCAGTGCGGAATGATTATTTGATTGCTGTACAACCCCAGCCCTTTTGAGACCATCATGCCGTTTCCCTAATTGATGGTAAGCTTTGGCCTGTACAGGGACCCTGCCCACATGAGCTGGTCATTCCTGGGCCTTTTCACCATTTGTAGATCATAGTCTACGCTGCCTGATCCACTCTGCAGTGTGAGTATACTTCAGCATGCACATAAGCAGGTGCTGGCACTGGAGTCCATACAGGTAGTGCGAGAACGTTTCGCAGGCCCAGACTGCTGCTAAGCAATCTTTCTCAATCTACGCGTAGCACATCTCAGTGTCAGTGTTCTCGAACACGATGCTACTGGTTTCAATCTTCAGCAGTACCCTGCCCAGACCGTAGCTGCTGATGTCTGCACTCACTGCTTTAGGCTTGCTGTGCATATGTGCGATCTACCTTGTTGAAGGCTTTGGCCTGTGTGACATCCCAGGTCCAGGTCGCCTTGCACTTTAGCAGGTCATTGAGGGGGGTTTTACTGCCTCTGACAGGTTGGGCAGGTACCTCCCCAGGTACTGGGTTATACCCAGGAACCTCCACAGACCTGGCACCTCAGTTGGCGGTTGTAGCTCCATAATGGCACTTACTTAAGTTGGGTTGGGCAGAACTGCATCTTCATCGATGCAGTGTCCGAGGTATTAACTGTTCTTTATAGTTTCAGCTTTTCTTTACAGTTTCAAACGTGCATTTTCGAGGATCTGGAGAACTGCTTGGAGCCTCTCCTCGTGCTGGCTTTCATGCTTGCCATTGAACGAGGATGTCATCAATGAATACTTCCGCCCCCTCCTGTTGGCGAAACAGGATGAACATGTCCCTTTGTAAAATCTCAGAGGCACACAAATTTTTAGCTCTGTGATTTCCTCTATTACTTCTCATTTCAGCATTCTTTCCAACTCCACTTTGACTTTGGGAAACAAGGGGGCAATCTTTTCACCAGGCCCATGATCACTGCCACTGTACGGCCTGACAGGTTGCTGCCATTAACTGCATGGATGCAGCATCTGTAATACTGGCCACCTTATCTCACCATGGTATTGAGACATTCAAGGCAATCAAGCTTTCTTCTGGGGCTGTTGAGGGCTGTGTTATCTTTGGTTAATAGAGGTGGCGGTCTGAGTTTTCAGTAAGTGTTCTCGCATATCACACTGATGTCAACACCAGTGTTTATTATGACCGCCGCTAGCAAAGCTAGCGAAAGCGGTCGTTATAGTGTTGCTGCGACTTTTTCCCCTTGTTTTTCCCCCTTGATTTTCTGTCAACGATTGCCGGGA
Source organism: Coilia nasus (assembly GCA_027475355.1). Lineage (NCBI taxonomy): Eukaryota > Metazoa > Chordata > Actinopteri > Clupeiformes > Engraulidae > Coilia > Coilia nasus. The sequence continues at coordinate 33,737,576 of CM050209.1, read as the reverse complement.
CACTGGAAGTCTGGGGGACATGAATCTTTGTAGGCATGTAGCCCTAGAACTTTTTGAGCGAATAAAAGCTTTTTGCCCCCAAGGGCCATCCCTCCCTGTGCCAGTGTCCATCAAAGAGGGGGAGACGCCCAAACGTTTTTGCTGAATAACTTAAGGAACATTTCACCCAAGAACATTAATTTTTTGTGATATGTCGGTGTTACAGAGGCATATCGACCCAGCCCATAAACACTCACTTAAAGCATAGCGCCACCTAGTGATAGGGGTAAATGCAAAAATTGGGATTTTGTATTGCCAATATCTTGGACCGAGAAGGTCGGAACTGCACAAAATACATCATGCACGATCAGCACAAAGACCTCTAAAAGCACACATGCCATAACATTTGGTCCATAGGGGATGCTGTAATTGTACAAAATGTCATTTTGCCTATTATCTAGCGAACGCTAATGTTTACAACCAATTTGTTTTTGTTGTGAAATCTATTGACCGTCACGCATTGAAAACACTGATCGACGCCCACTTCCAACGAAAACAATTTTAACACTGCGAAAATGAATCCAAACAAACTTGTCATAGGCCGTTAATGTGAATCTCACCAAATTTGGTATATGTCATCTACAGACAATGTTGAGAAAAAGTTATCAAAGGATGTATCTTGGGATAAACCGTTTCGAAGTTACATGTCAATGAACATTTACCACGTAGCTTAAAATTCTTCAAAACTCCATATCTTGGCTTCTAATTGCTCAAATTTGGTCAAAGTTGACATGCCAACTCTAAACAGCTTTCTTTTCATGTGCACTAAATTTTGTGACATTTCGATATAGGGGGCAATGTTTATCGTCAAAGCTAGGTGCCAAAAACAGTTTTTGTTAAATAACTTGTCAACAATTTTGCCCAAGACAATGATTTTGTGTTAGTATGTTGGTGTTACAGAGGCGTATCGACCCAGCCTGTAAACACTCACTTAAAGCATAGCGCCACCTAGTGATATGGCTAAATGCAAAAATTGGGATTTTGTATTGCCAATATCTTGGACCGAGAAGGAGGGAGCTGCACAAAATACGTCATGTACGATCAGTACAAAGACCTCTAAAAGCACAGCACATGCCATAAAATTTTGTCCATACGGGGGGTTCTGTAATTGTACAAAATGTCATTTTGCCTATTATCTAGAGAATGCTAACGTTTACAACCAATTTGTTTTTATCGTGAAATCTGATGACCCTCACTCATTGAAAACAGTGGTCGATGTCCACTTCCAGCGGAAACAATTTCCGTGAAATGTCAACACTGCGAAAACGAATCCAAACGAACTCAACATAGGCCGATAATGTGGTCCATAGGGGATGCTGTAATTGTACAAAATCTCATTTTGCCTATTTCTTTCAGAAATCACTCCTACACACTACACAAACACACATAGGGCCCTATCATGCCGCGGCATGATCGCAACGTGCGCATGGTGTCATTACTATTCTGTGCCAGCGCACCGTTCATTTTTTCAGGCAAAAAATCACATTGTCTAGATAACAGATGACACTGCGCCATCACGGGTGTGTCAGCGAAAAGAAGAGGTGTGGTCTGGCGCAAAGCGTGCCAGATGCTATTATAAGGACGCAAAAATTGAATCCGCCAGTGACCAACAAAACCCTGGTCTGTCGTCAGTTGCGCATTGCTGAAAAGCTATGGGATATAACGAGAGGCATCCCCCCGAGTCGCTGTTAGGGGACGATAGCTGTCCACTAAAGGCATGGTTATTAACACATACATCATGCCAACAACAGGGCTTAAAACGTCTTCAAGCTCCAAAAAGATGTCCAATTGCATACGACTACGAATCTGATTAGTGCAACGACATAAACACTGATACATATTTTGCAATAAGGCACATTTATTGAGCAATCAGTTTTTTTAATAAACATACACACATTGTTCATAACCAAAGGGAAACAGTAAGTGTAAAAAAACAGACTTAAATATCCATCCCGGATAATTAACTGCTCATGCAGGAGCAGATCGGTCTTCAAAGAAACACGCCATCGTAATAGCAACAAGCCATGGACAAAGCGCGGCTGGCTTTTAAAGGGAATGAGAGTATAAACTCTGATTGGTTTATTGCATGTTACGCCCCGAACACACCTACAGTATGATTAATTAGGTAACTTAGGACCAACCCTTTTGAACCATGCGCCAGGCGCAATGTTCACTTTTCCCGTCGTCAAAATAGCATATTGTCTCGGGAACGCCCCCAAAGCAACTTGCGCGACAGACTTTAGACAATGCGCATATGATCGTGAAAATAGAGCCCATAATGTCATTTATTCAAAACCCACATCTATGCCCACTTCCAGGAAATCATTTCCACACAATTTCTCACCTCACAACACTGCTCTATCACATATTCGTCATACCAACAGTTCCCACATTTCAATACACTGCGGCGGTCATACCATGTACCGCTATGCGGTACATCTAGTCTTGAATGTTATGGGAGTGTTGCTGACATGTAGTCTAACAGGATCGCCTTTTGGGATGGTGCTTGTAGCTTTCGAAAGTGCTGTCTAAATTTTCGTCTGGGCTGTAGGCTAATTATGCATCTTTGGCTGGTGAAGTATACTGCAATTTGTTGAAAAATTGATGCTATTATGAAGGAATCTTACGGGCAAATTCCTAACTTTTCCTATTTTTCACAAATTTTAACTTAGAAATGTTTCTACTGACACAGTTTAATGACCTCTTCATCATTTTTAATTAATGTCTATAGTTCGAAACATTTTTGGCTGTGTTTTTGTAAAAAATCTAAGTATACCCTTACATAAAACACGTCTTCGCTTCCAAGATGTTTTGCAGAGAAATTAACATGTGTATCAAAAATTCCTAAATGTCAGCTTTACAACAAATGTATTTGGTACTCTATCATTTTTATAATCCAATGTATAGGCATTTAACATGTGTCCTGTATTTTTGGCCCACCCTGTATATACTACATATTTGAATTTATTACACTTATTGCAGTCTTAGTAGAGTAAAAGATGTGAAATGACATGGTATTTCCAATCAAAATATTTATTTGGTATTGTACATTGTTACTGAACAGTCACATTAATCAGGATTATCCCAAAAATCTGACACTGAAGTTCTTACTCAGCCTCTTTGCCCTATGAAATGGAGGAAAGAAGGCAATTAGATTTCAGATCAAATAATGCAGACCAATTATAAATGTAGAGTTTTATAATGTTTTTTTTTAAGTGCAATAGAATAGGTGTGAAGATATGTTACCTTTCCAGAGTCACGGCTCTTGGCTCTGAGCTTGTTGACCTGGGACTCAGCAATGTCAGCACGCTCCTCAGCCTCCTCCAGCTCATGCTGCACCTTCCTCAGCTTGGACAGGTGGCCATTGGCCTGTTCCTCCTGTTTTACAAAAAAGACATTTGTGTGATTACCGAAGTTGCTTCACCTTTTTAGATTTCAATTTAACTTCAACATGTCTCAGGGCATAATTTCAGATTTTCACACTGCTGAAATGCTAAAGCCATTATAATACAAACTAGAGAGAACGCATTTTCATGATGAAGAGAAAGTGAACTCACAGCCTCCTCAGAGTGCCTCTTGTAGGACTTGACCTTCAGCTGCAGTTTGTCAACCAGATCCTGGAGCCTGGCCATGTTCTTCTTGTCCTCCTCAGTCTGAGGAGAGAAAGAAAATGATGTCAAAAAAGGTTGTCTTTTGTAGAATAATAATATGTTGTGTTAGGAGACATTTTGTTACCTGGTAGGTGAGCTCCTTGACCCTCCTCTCATACTTGCGAACTCCCTTGACGGCATCAGCACCACGCCTCTGTTCAGCCTCAACCTCACCTTCCAGCTCACGGACCTAAACATGGAGAATATTTACAGCTGTTAAATTGGTTACTTAAAAACTATGGATAATACTGACTGTTAACCAAATTGTTTTACAAACCCTGGACTCCAGTTTCTGGAGCTGTTTCTTGCCACCCTTCATGGCCAGATTCTCAGCCTCATCCAGGCGGTGCTGCAGATCCTTCACAGTGACCTCCAGGTTCTTCTTCATCCTCTCCAGATGAGCACTGGTGTCCTGCTCCTTCTTCAGCTCCTCTGCCATCATGGCAGCCTAGATGATGGCATAACAGACTTTCCAGAACAAATCTGCATATGCATTTAAATGCATAGCCTTAGTTTAAGATAAGCAATGCTTCTTACATCAGTGATGGCTTTCTTTGCTTTGTCCTCAGCATTTCTAGCCTCTTGGACGATGTCATCGACCTCGCCTTGGACCTGGACCAAGTCAGCCTCAAGCTTCTTCTTGGTGTTCAGCAGGCTTGTGTTCTAGAATTAAAAACACACAATGTTAAGGTAAGCTCAATAGTTCAACATTCTGACTTAATGACAGTTTTAAATAACTTCTCTCTACCTGAGAGTGCAGAAGGCCAACACGCTCACTGGCATCAACCAGCTCCTGCTCAGCTACTTTGCGGCCCCTCTCTGTCTGCTCCAGAGCAGATCTCAACTCCTCAATCTCAGCCACCATCAGGCCATTCCTGCGCTCCACCATGGCAACCTGCTCCTTCATGTCTTCCTGTCCTCTAACGGCATCATCAAGGTGCAGTTGGGCATCCTAGTGTACAGGATATGAAAATGATTAATTATACCCAGTTGGCCTAATTGTGTCAATTGAATGTAGTTTTAATAACAAACCCACCTTGAGCTGACCCTGGACGTTTCTCAGACTTTTCTGGGCGTCAGCAGCCTGGCGGTTAGCATGGCTCAGCTGAATCTCCATCTCATTGAGGTCTCCCTCCATCTTCTTCTTTATTCTCAGGGCATCATTCCTGCTCCTGACCTCAGAGTCCAGGGTGCCCTGCATGGAGTCAATCACCCTCTGGCTGTTTCTCTTAATCTGCTCCATCTCCTCATCCTTTTCTGCAAGCTTCCTGTCAACCTCACCCTTGACTTGGTTGAGCTCAAGCTGGACACGGAGAATCTTGGACTCCTCATGCTCAAGAGTGCCCTATTCATATGAGAAAATCAAAAGGATTTTAAAGCATATATAGCATAAAAAGCATATAAAGCATACATATTTTTCTATCTTATTAGAGGTACTTTTATTTTTATAATATAAAAAGTTTCCATTTTGTAGAATTTGGTTAACCTCAGCCTCTTCCAGGGCAGTCTGGATCTCAGCCTTCTCAGTCTCAACAGTCTTCTTGGCCTTCTCCAGCTCATGAATGCTCTTTCCAGTCTCACCAAGCTGCTCAGTTAGATCAGAGATCTCCTCTGCAAAAATACATTTAAAACACTTGATTTAACACAAATCCCTGTCTGTAAATGTGTTACTGATTTTTTGTGTCTGTATTTAAATAACTTAGCACAAGCTATGACTGGTAGATATTTTATGTGCTCTTGACTTACGCTGGAGGTTCTTGTTCTCCCTCTTCAGAGTCTCCAGTTGGTCAAGAGCCTCCTCATAGGAGTTCTTCATCTTGAACAGCTCAGTGCTGAGGGAGCGAGCCTCTTTCTGGGCACCCTCCAGCTCAGCCTGACCCTCCTCGAACTTCTGCTTCCACTCAGCCAGGACCTAAGAGAAATAGGTTCAGTCTTAGATTTGTTTTACAAACACTGCTACTAAATCTATGGTATGCTGTATTACATATTGTAATAGTTGGTTTGTACTACAGTATCATTCTATTGAAAGGTATAACCTTGTCAAAGTTCCTCTGCTTCTTGTCAAGGTTGGCAGCAAGAGCATTGGCTCTCTCCACATCAATCATGAGGTCCTCAACCTCACCCTGGAGTCTCTGCTTGGTCTTCTCCAGAGAGGCACACTTGGAGTTAACAGCCTCAATTTGCTCCTCAGCTTCCTGCAGACGCTGAGCAAGCTTTTTCCTGATAAAGCAATTGATTTTGGTCAGAGGACATAGCAGTTTTACACACAATTACACGCATCATTTGGTGCTTCTATGCATGTTTAATACATACTTAGACTCCTCAAGCTCCTCAGTACGCTGGATGGCGTCAGTTTCATATTTAGACCTCCACTGAGCAACTTCTCCGTTGGCTTTGGACATGCCACGCTGCAGCTCAGCCTTTGCCTCCTGCTCCTCCTCAAACTGCTCCCTCAGGAGGTCGCAGTCATGGCGTGCAGACTGAACAGCATGGGCCAGGGCATTCTTGGCCTGTTATTAAAAAATAAATTGTGTCTATGAAGCATTTTTCAAAATGTGGTTTATACAGTCCTTAACTGAAAAAGGTAAAATACCTTGACTTCCTCCTCATTCAGCCTCTTCAGCTCTTCAACCTGCTGAGTGAAAGCCTGCTTGCTCCTGGTCAGCTGAGATACAAGAGCATCTTTCTCCTCCAGCTGACGGCCAAGCTCACCTTTTTGGGTAGCATGTTATAAGTAAATTCATTGCAAGCAAATACATGACGGGCAAATGAGAATTTAACATTAATATAATAATGCTCCTTTCTATATTCAGTTAGTTTTACCATTTTCAGTCTGAAGTCTTGCTCTTTGTGCACTGAGGTCATTGACCTGGCGAGCGCCCTCATCACTCTTGGACTTGATTTCACTGAGCTGGTCCTCAAGGGTGCGGCACATCTTCTCCAAATTGCCCTGTTTGTGAAAATAAACATTTTAGGGACAAGTAAACCTTGAAATGTACGGAAACCATTCAATTTCCAGTCAGTTAGAAATACTTATTACTTTAATTAGAAGAGAACACAACAGTATTCATCTCACTAACCTTAGCTTTAGCAACAGCTTCCATGTTGCTGGAGAGGTCATCAATCTCCATCTTGTATTCACTCTTCTCCTTCTCAAGCTTCTGCTTGACACGCTGGAGGTTGTCAATCTGCTCTCCCAGCTCAGCAACGCTATCAGCCTGCTTCTTGCGGAGAGCTGCAGCAGTGGCTTCATGCTGCAGAGTAGACTCCTCAAGGTCACGGCGCAGCTTCTGGAACTCAGCCTCACGCTTCTTGTTCATCTCAATTTGAGCAGCAGTGGCACCACCAGCCTCCTCAAGCCTCTCACTGATCTCCTCAAGTTCCCTGGACAGATCAGCTCTCTGCTTCTCAACCTTGGCCCGAGCTGCACGCTCAGCCTCAATCTCTTCCTCCAGTTCCTCAATGCGGGCCTATTGTAAAAAACGGTTAGTTGTATAGAAAAGTACAGTAGATTTTAGATTTTACAGTAGATTTTACTGTATTAATGAAGACATGGTTACAAACCTGAAGTTCCTTGATCTTCTTCTGCAGCTGAGCACCCAGTGATTGCTCATCCTCAATCTTGCTAAGCAGCTGGCTTGTTTCAAAGTCCTTCCTGTTTATCAGATAATTAGGTATATAGTTATAAATTCTGCTTGTCCCAAATAAAAAAAAAAACGTCTGTGTAGCTAAACTGATTTTTTGCCTTACTTCTTAATCTTCTCTTCAGACTGCTGCTTGTCATTCTCCAGATCCATGATGTTCTCCTGGGACAGTTTCAGGTCACCCTCAAGCTTCCTCTTGGCTCTCTCAAGGTCCATGCGGAGCTTCTTCTCTTGCTCCAGGGAGCCCTCAAGCTGATGGTTCAAAGTGTGCAGTGAGTAGATAGAAATTAGGATAAGTAAAAGAAATTTTCAGCCATATTGATGAAAAACTTACATCATCCACTTGCTGTTCAAGCTTGGTCTTGGATTTTGTCAGAGTGTTGACTTTGTCTTCCTCTGCCTGGAGATCATCAAGAGTCTGCTGGTGGGCCTCTTGGAGGGCTTTCTTCTCCTTTGTCAGCTTACCAATGGACTCATCCTGAGCAGCCATCTCCTCAGTCAGGTTCTTGACCTACACGTAAAGGATTTCACAGCAGTATCCAGTTAGTTTTATGGTGACCTCCTGGAAAATGAAAACTACTGGTGTTGTTTTTAAAAAACACAATCTGAACCTTGTTCTCAGTGGCATGTTTCTCCTTCTCCACTTTGGCCAAGGTCAGCTCCAGATCATCAATGTCTTTCTTGAGCTCAGAGCACTCATCCTCCAGTTTCCTCTTCTTGGCAGTCAGCTCAGCATTGATTTCCTCTTCATCCTCCAGTCTCTCAGTTGTCTCCTTGAGTTTGGCCTCGAGCTGGATCTTACTTTTGATCAGACCCTCACACCTCTCCTCAGCATCTGACAGACTCTCAGATCCCTACAATGGATGACAGTGCATGGGATACATATTGATTAGCATGGTGTATAATGGTAATATACCAAATAATTGCTGATTGAAACACAACAATAACAAACATACAGAGGACACTTGCAGCTGGAGGTCATTCCTTTCTTGCACCAGGGCGACCATCTTCTCTTCAAGGTCCTTCTTCCTGGCTTCCAATTTCGCATTATCCTCTTTGAGTTTACCAAACTGCTCCTTCATGGTGGCGAGCTCCTTCTCAGTCTCAGCACTCTTCAGAAGAGGTTTGATCTTGTAGTACACTTTCATCCATGGCCAGTGCTTCACATTCATGAATGAGCGGATGTTGTACTGGATGGTGTAGATAGACTCCCTACAAAAAAATAGTTTCACATTTTTAGTTTTTCAGAAACAGTCCAACATTTTGACTCATAGTGGCCTGTGAGTTAAACAAAGAAGACAGAGGCACTACATTTTCGATACATTTTAGTTGAAATTTCTTTTGTGAATAAATTTTACCTCCTCTCCATCATCTTGACAAACTCCCTCCTCATGAGGTATGCACGGCAGAGAGCCTGAGTCATAGTGACCAGAGAAGCCAGTTTCTCATCACGCATCTCCTCAAGGGTACCCAGCAGACCAGCCTTGAAGAACACCTGAGAGGGGAAGACAAAATCTATATGAGCATTTGAAGGACTTATATTGGAATTCATGTTTTGTTTGCAAGATTTTTACCTTAGTGTGTCCAAACTTGTACTGGGTGTGATCAACATCAATGGATCCCAAGAGCTTCTCAGCAGCCTTCTTGTTGTCAATGAACTGACCCTCAGGGATGACACTGGCATTCAGCACTTTGTATCTGGACATGATCAACACAAAAACATTTTTTTTTTCCATTTTCATCCAGCATTCAACAAGCGTGATACTCTATTTGTTTTCCCACGTCACCTCTGTTTGAAGTCACCATAGAGGATTCTGCTTGGGAAACCCTTTCTGCAAATTCTGATACCCTCTAACACACCATTGCACCTGAGCTGGTGGATGACCAGGAAGTTCTGCATCAGACCTGTCAAAATACATATGTGTTAGTATTTGAAGAAAATACGAATGAATGAATGCTGAAAAATATTATGAAATATTATATATTATAAAATATCTTAATTCTCCACAAAAAAGGTTTTTACCTGGTTTCTTAATTTCATTAGGAATCAAGCAACGCACAAAGTGAGGATGGGTGCTCCTCAGGTTGGTCATCAGTTTGCCCAAGTTCTCCTGTTGGCATAAAAATTGTTTAACATTATCACCATGCTTATTATTATGTCAGTGCTTTATTTGATTGGCTAATAACACTAAAATACAAACCCTGAACTGGGAGGACACAGTCTGCATGGAGCCACCCTTCTTCTTACCACCTTTGCCTCCCTTCTCTTTAAATCAATAAAAGATTGAATGAAAAGAAATAATAATGATAATAATACATATCAAGAAACTTTATATTTGATATCACTGCCAGAAATCTTTTTTTAAAAATTGGAAAACACTCAAATGTTGAGGAGTCAGTGATTATTACAGTTTAGTTTCGTTATATGTAGTGAGGAGTGTTACCCTCAACAACAGGTGGGTACAGGATAGGCAGCAGTTTCACACATGACTTCTGGTACAGCTGCACAACAGACTCGTTCAGTGGGTCCTTGTTCTTGTCCAGCCAGCCACCGATGTTGTAATCCACAGTGCCGGCATAGTGCACCAGGGAGAAGTGGGCCTCAGCCTTGCCCTTGGCAGGCTTGGGCTTCTGGAAGGCATTGCACTTGCCAAGATGCTGGTCATACAGCTTGTTCTTGAAAGTGGTGTCAGAGGCCTTGGGGAACATGCACTCCTCTTCAAGGATGGCAAAGATACCCATGGGCTGTTTTAAAATAAAGATGAGATTACTTTACGGGTTAAAAATGGACGTTGTGAAATATCAGGAACGAACAACATTATGACAATGCAAAGATCTCACCTTCTCAATAAGCTCAATGCAAGCGGCCAAGTCCATGCCGAAGTCAATGAACTCCCAGTCAATGCCCTCTTTCTTGTACTCCTCTTGCTCCAGGACGAACATGTGGTGGTTGAAGAACTGTTGCAGTTTCTCATTGGTGAAGTTGATGCACAGCTGCTCCATGCTGTTGAACTATAATAAGAAGTTAAAACACAATAAGTGTGAACATTTACAGCCTTGAGTCATTAACAGTGAAATATTTCTAATATTAGGTCAGTTCTTACATCGAAAATCTCAAAGCCAGCAATGTCCAGCACACCAATGAAGAACTGTCTTGGCTGCTTAGTGTCCAACATCTGGTTGATACGGATGACCATCCACAAGAACATCCTCTCATACACTGACTTGGCCAAGGCAGATACTGCGTTCAGGACCTAAAGTTAAAAATGGAAAGAACTCAAGGTATGTCCACGAACATGAATGGTTTTCAAAGGTTTTTATATGATTAGGGCTTAGGTATTGCAGACACAGACAAAATCTTTTTAATGAATCAAACTTGATCTTTTCTAATTGCGTAATAGCCTAATCGTTTTTTCCAGATATGTGTTTTAATTACCTCACTGATATAACTAATAGTTGCAATATTACCTGTGGCACAGTCTGACCCTTGGTGACGTACTCATTTCCGACCTTCACTCTTGGGTAGCACAAAGCCTTAAGCATGTCAGCGGAGTTCAGGCCCATGAGGTAAGCGACTTTGTCAGCATCTATAAAAATATACAATATATTGTGTGTTTTTTCGATAAATCCGATAAAAATAATAGTTTGCAATGCAAAAGGCTAGCGTAGTGTTGCCCCTTAGCAAACATACTAACTCGTCATCATGTTTTAACATACCTAAAGTTCATTTTACACTTGATTTCTCCTTTTAGTTCATTAAACAGCATTTTTTAAATTCTATTTCTTGAAACGTACCCTCAGTGCCATCAGGCTCAGCCTGCTCCTCACGCTGCTTCTGCTTGAATTTCATGTTGCCATGATGGAGCACAGCACCAGTCAGCTTGTAAATGGTGACTTTCTCCTCTGCGGTGAAACCCAGGATGTCAATGGCAGTCTGGAATGATAAAAGGTAGACTCATTTATATTTATACTCCACATGAATGAGATGAGGCAGATATGGTATATCACTTAAAAAAACAGGGAACGAATACTTTACATGCATGAGATGAGGCAGATATTGTATATCACTTAAAAAAGGGGAATCCTGCACATCTTACATCAGTAGCCACCAACTCCTCAGCGTCATTGATGCTGGCCACAGCAATCTGACCTTGACTGCACATGGGGAAGTCATAGGGGTTGGCTGTGATGAGGCACATTTCTGCAATGGAAATAGTAAAAATTAGTAAAATTAACATTTTATTTTGATGCTAAGATTGCAAGATTTTTGAATTTCAGTTGAACGCCTACCAATCAGTTCAGGCATGTGGTTGCACATCATCTGGAAGAAGATGTGGTAGCCTCTCTCATCAGAAAGCTGGAATGTCACTCTAGACTTCTCCAGCAGATCTGTTTAAGGAAACATTCTTACATTCATGTGTTCATTGCATAAATATGACAGTTCAGATTTTTTTCAAAAGAGGTTTGTTTTACTTACAAGTCTCAATATCAGCACTAGCCAGTTTTCCACTTGTGCCAAAGTGAATTCTGATGAATTTACCCTGTTTAAAACAGCACAACACATTAGATAATGCTTTCTCCTGTTCATTCAGTGAATCGAAATGTTAGTTTCACTATACTGGAAAATCACTTACGAAACGGGAGGAGTTGTCATTCCTTACAGTCTTGGCATTACCATAAGCCTCCAGCAGAGGGTTGGCAGCAATAATCTGGTCCTCCAGAGAGCCCTTCAAAAGGAATCATTATGCTGTAATTCTGTTCTGAAATTTCTAAACGTCAGATTCCTCAAGATTCATGTTGTTTAAGAATTTCTACCAAATGTGAGTTGCAGTCACTTAGCTTTTAAATTTGTGAAGGGGTCTTACCTGCAGTTTGGAGGAAGGTGCAGCCTCTGCCTCCTTCTTCTTCTTGTCACCACCAGACACTGCAATTGTTGCGAAGTACTGGATGACACGCTTGGTGTTGACAGTCTTTCCAGCACCGGATTCTCCACTAGGTTGCCCATAAGATATTGCAAGAGTTAGATATTTAAAAACAGTCTCAAGACATAACACATTAAAAACATAATTAAGACCTTTTTCAAAATTAAAAAAAAAAAAAAAAAAACTCACGTAATCAGGACAGACTGGTTCTCTCTGTCTGTGTGGGAAACACAATTTCATGATTGGCTTAAGTGCTTTTTGTTGTTAGATATGTAATTGAAGTGCAAACACATCTTTGCTAAACGGTTTGTAAAAAATAGATATCCTTACCTTGGAGCATGAACTGGTAGGCGTTGTCAGAGACAGAGAAGATGTGGGGTGGGGCCTCCATGCGCTTCTTGCCTCTGTAGGCAGCCACCACTGCTGGGTCGTACACAGGGAGCCACTTGTAGGGGTTCACAGTGACGCAGAAAAGTCCAGAGTAGGTCTGAAATGGAGAATCAAACAGACTTGTACCATTTTCATTTGATCTTTGTCAAAGTAACTGCTTTTTTTTCCCAGAAAAGGGCGAAGCTTACGTAGATCATCCATGCTGCATAACGCTCTTTAAGGTTATACAGGACAGCAGCTTCATTGAGGTGGGTCATCATGGCCATGTCCTCAATTTTGTCGAACTTGGGAGGGTTCATGGGGGTGACGTCATCGTCCTTAACAGTCCTTTCCTGGAGAAAATTGTGCAAAACAACTTCAACATAACGGCAAATGATTTGGCATAATACAGTCAAAAACCTACTGTGTGTCATGTCGAGCCTTAATAATAATAATAATAATAATAATAATAATAAACGTTACTTGTATAGCACAATTCATATATACAAGATGCAGCTCAAAGTGCTTTGCAGTTTAGCAGGGTCGTCACAGGACAACATTTCTTGCAGTCCAGTGTCGCCGGAGCAGATGAATACAGTAGTAAGATGAATACAGTAGCAAGATGAATACAGTAGCAATGCAGACGTACCTCCTTGGTGTCAAGAACTTCAACAACGACTTTGCCGCCATCTCTGCTCTTGATGGTACCCTTCAGGTACAGCTCTTCCTTGTCAGCCACATAGCAAGCGGTCTTTGCATCAAAGGGCTTGGTTTGGGCTTCAATTCTCTCCTTCTCAGGCTTACGGAGGTAGATGGCAGCTGGGCCATAAACAGCCATATCCGCGTCCCCCATGGTTGCAGTTTACTGAAGAAATTAGATGCATTTACATATATTAAAGACTGTATACATTTATGCATCCTGTGTTGCAGTGACACTGAGATACCTTTTCAAACTACTTGAATCAGACTATAAAATGCTTATTTTTACCTATCACAATATTCATGTGATGTTCACTGAAACAAATTAACATGCTTCAGTGATCCAAGACCCATTGTCTTTCTCATACTGTAAAACAGTATTGAGCCTCAGTCTGAAAAATATCGTCCTTGTCAGCTCACCCATTCAGTTGCCGTAATTGCAGTAACTACAGTAAGAAGCTCTAGGCAAGGGCAAAAAATAGCTTCTGTGGAACACTGTTATGCTGATGATACACAGGGTAACTTCTTGAGTAATGTTGTCGGGCAACAACGTGACTGGCTCCTAATTGTTTAATGGGATGATTGCAAAATGTTGCCTGCTGGTGGTAGTGCTCCTGATAAAATTGCGTTGCCCAATATCAGTGATAAATTGCCTGAACAACATCTGTTAGTTACGTTGCCCAGCAACATTGCTTAAAAGTTGCCTGGTGTACCATCAATTTATTTATTCATTTATTTTAGTGTGCACCTTAGGGCTTAGTAAATTTGCAAATTGTAAACTTTTACAAATGTTACATAACCCACTTAAGGCACTGGAAATGCCAGAAAGGCACCCAAAGTCTCCCTAAGAACGCAGAGAAAAGATACAACCACATTTACCTTTTTTTTTTTTCTTTACACTTCACACACTATACATATTTGTCTAACAAACAAGGTGAGTGTCTGTTTGGAAATGAAAATGTTTTACTATACAATACTCTACCACTGGCTACCAGAAAGACATCTGTGCCATATATTTGGCAAAATCCCTTCTATTATTGTCATGGGCGTCGGTAGACCTGGGCATTCGAGGCTTTAGCCCCGGATCTCCTGGGAATAGCCCCGGATCTCTGAGTCGTCAAAAAAAGTAAATAAGTAATGAAGAAAATAGGCCCGTAGAAGAGACTTTTGTGTGGTTGCATTACCAGTAGTCCCAAATGAAACATTGTAGCCAGTGAAAACCAAAGATTCTAGAGCGCTCCTGGAAAATCTTGCGGGACCATATGGGCAGCTTTAGAATCATTTGTTACAATATGTTACAAATTCAAGACGTCGGTATTCTTTCTATGCGTAGGGCTATTTCGTGTTTCTAGCTAGAGTGAGATCCGTGTTTAAAAGATGGACATTAGAAATTTCTTTAGGGGAAAAAGTGCAGAGAGTGGACAAGAGGTGCAGGCCGAGAGTGTGGCGTTGGCTACTGCAACGGCAACCCATGAGAGCGTTTCGATCAGCACAGGTTCGTGAAAAGCAGCCCCAGCCACAGTCAGTCTTTCGATAAATGCTGATCTGGTGTGGTTAGCACTTTGCCAGAAGAGACTCCTTACAGGTTATCCTGTAATACCTATTCGACGTAAGTCATGACTCATGACGATTGTCCTTTCTTTTCATTCTTAAACAACGCTAAAATTGCATTTTCATCACTTCGATTTTTTAAAATCTCAATGAACACTCTAACTTCTGGGCTAAAACCCTGATTGTTTCCACAACCTAGCGACGCCCCTGATTATTGTTATTAATGTTAGCACTTAATATAGTAGTGGTATAATAGTATAATAGTGATTGATATAGTAGTCATGGTCATTTTAATTGTTTCTGTTGCTCTAATTGTAAGTCAATAGTAAGAAAATGGCTAAAACCAGTCATGAATATATGAATTGAAGACTGAATCTTAGATAAGATTCTCCTGAAATGATACTTCAACTGCGTGTCAATGTTTTCCTTGTGATGGCGTTAGAGCTGCTCATTGGGAAGCAGAAGATCTGTAAGACTGACACTCTGACACTCCTCTAACATCATTTCTTTTTTCACTTCAAATATCTCTTGAATTATTGTGATTTAGTCTCTGAAATATCTGAAACATTCTTTTAAACATCTTTTGCCTTTGTTAAAATTAAGACTTACCTTTCTTCCCAAGACCAGACAAATATGATGATGTTTAAGTTGTCGAGGACTGTAACAGAGTTAAAAAAGCCAGGTAACATTTACATTACATGTACATCAAATGTGTTTAAAGTTTGCAGACTAGCTAGACCATGCAACTTAGCACACTAACCCAACAATAGGATGATTGACTAAAGAAGTAATATAATAATAATAATAATAATAATGATAATAAAACCTGAAGTGGTACGTGTTCGCCCAAGAAATAGCATGTTAGAATAAGCTTTGTAGTCAGGAAGGCTTAAAGCCCTTCTTCCAAAGATACTCAATACACAGGAGTGTAAGTAGTATAGCAATGAATACAGAGTTGGACATGCAGCATCTCCTCCTGTGGTTGGAGACATCTCCTCTGTGTGTGACTGGAGCAGCAGGGGATGACTTACTGTGCGCTGGAACCCCGCCTGGCCTCAATTGCAGCTCTGCCTTCTCCCTCATGGTCCTTATATCAGCCTCCTTCTGCAAACTAAGCAGAACCTAATAAGGCAAGATGTGTTTTGACAGACTTGGTTTGATATATTTAACCATTATCTCAAGTATCTCTCTTACTTAGTAGCAAAATATTTGTGTTATGTCAACAGTTTGAAATAGTTTTTGTTGTTGCGATTATACATATTGTAAACCTGTTTTAAAATAAATGTAAAGGTTAGGTATACATACATAGATGTCATGTACATAATTTTAAGTGTTTTTGTGTAATTTACATTTACTTAATATATTAAATGATTAATATAATGAATAATTTATTATAATTAATGTCTTAAATATTTTAACAAAATTGTCACATAATCACAAAATCCTCACACTAAAGGATATTTTCACTTGAATCA
This sequence comes from Coilia nasus, assembly GCA_027475355.1. Classification (NCBI taxonomy): domain Eukaryota; kingdom Metazoa; phylum Chordata; class Actinopteri; order Clupeiformes; family Engraulidae; genus Coilia; species Coilia nasus. The sequence goes on along the minus strand of CM050209.1, from coordinate 33,721,227 downwards.
TATGCTTTTGTGTCCACCTGTTAATTTCTGTTACAGTCACTTTATATTTTACATCCTTTTTAGTTTGGTTTTAATTGACAGCATTCTGTGGTTTATGTGGTTAACCATTCTTTAATTATACTTAGGGAGTTAATATGTCTTTGAAAGATCACTTGACTCAAATCTATTTGTGCCCCACATAAGTACCAAGCATGCATGATCCTTCTTTGGGAGTGACAGTAAATTTCTCCAAAACAGGAGAGACGTGTGTGGTAAGAGAGCCATAGAGATTTATTTCTGGTGTTAGGTGACCCTTTTAAGTGTTGTACCTCATAAAATCCCTGACACTCAACATTGATGTGTTCATGACATATGATATGTCCTTAAATCTCTAAAAGAAACATTAATGGTGTCAGCTAAAACAGGTGAAAATGTGTCTTTCCTTGATAGTCTTTTTTGCCATGAGTGTCATCAAAGGCTAAATTGCCTGGCCCAGTGTGGCTGACCTGAATCTCTGTCATACCTAGCTCATCATGTCCAGATGCCTTGCAGATCTCTAATAAGCCACTAACCCTTTAACTTCCAGTTGCTTGAATGCTCAGGATTCACAGCTGTTTTAACAGGCTGACTTGCTTTAAAACAAAATGTCTGTACATATGGACATGTTAACCCTTTCGCGAACTAGGTTACTATAAACTGAGGAAAAAGCATTTTGTTTCAGAGCAAGTCTGTTTGGTAAACTATATATGGCAGAAGTTGAGATGGATAACTGCAAGGCATGTAGACCTGGACTCATTGGCAGGCTGGCTGGCACATTGCATTTGTCTACACTAGTGACTTAGGCTATGTCATAGGTCATTCATGTGTGCCATCTGACTTAAGGTCAGCTACGCTAGGTGAGGCGGCTTAGCCTTTGCGTACACTTTTTAATCAAGTTTTTAACCAACAAAATAGGCAGATGCATAATAAATCTAAACAAAGGCAGTTAGCTGTTTGTAGCCTATCACTGCTGAAATAACCAAAGATTGTGGATGCATCTTTGGCATAACAGTACTAAAGTAGTTAAAAAATTAAAAATAATATAGCTATATATGTTAAATGAAAATAGCAGTCATTGTTTGCTTTTTTAGTCAATATGGATGTGCATGAGTGTCAGAGGAGGTCAGGAAAACAAATAAATAATAAAATATAAATAAAAAACTTTATGAGGTTTGTTTCTGCTTAACATGCTACAAGTAAATGGAAGTATGTGCAAGATAGTCCTCCTATACCACCAAGAAAAAAGCGAGATAGCACATCGAACAGGTGCCTCCTACCTGGAAACATACTTAGCACAGTTGGCCAATCGGGAAAGTGTACATATCTTACTTTATTGTAATAAAAAAAAAAACATAGTTTTGTTTGAAATTAATGAAAACATTGAAAGTTGCGATAAAAGTTATTTAAATTCTTAAAATAAAATATAAGTGAAAGCCTTTCTGCAATATGATTGTTGCATTAGAAAAAAACAATTATCATTACATGTCATTAAACACTTTAAACCCTCTAATCGGAAGAGAATAGCCTTTATAATTACGCTGGCAAAATTTTGTGATGTGGTTTATTGTGTTGCCTTTCTTTAGCCTTTTCACATTGGACTATGCTTCCATAAATGTGCCCTCTTTGCCTTGTGGAGATTAGTGAAGATCTGTGACACCACATGAATCAGAATGTTGCAGATGAAACACTTGACTAAAAAGTCTTCTGACTGTCCTCCCATACCATGACTGAAATAGCCTGCAGCTGACAATTACTATGAGATTGATTGTCCTTGCCTTGCCCTTAAAACGATGAAATTCCAGGCCTGCTTGGCATTATCTGGGCTCATACTGACATAGAATCTTACTGAGGCCAAAACTGGCTCCTAATCACTGAACGGGTGAACCAGTCTAAACTTTAGAACCCTTAATTGGAGAACTAGGAGCAATCCACAGAGCAAGTCAAGTCAAGTCAAGTAGGTTTTTATTGTCGTTTCAGCCATATACACAGTACATAGTGAGACGAGACAGCGTTTCACCGGGAACAATTGGTGGACACATAACTGTTAAAACACAGTATAGACAGGACAGGTACATAATAGTGCCTACATACACTACTTCACCCACTCACACACGCACTCACACACTCGCACACACACACGCATACACTCTCCTGTACACTTCTGTACATACAGTGCAACACAGTAGTGAACAATACAACACAGTTGTAAACAAAGAACAAACACTCTAGACAGGGCATGGCTTTTAGCAGAGCACTGTGGCTAGTGGTGTGATTTGTAAACAGTAGACTGTTCTACATAAATAAAAATAATAGCAGCAAGGCTAGTGGTATGATTTGTAAACAAAAGACTATTCTAAATAAATATAAGTAGTAGCAGCAGAAAAGTGCGGGGGCATAAGGTGCGGTGTGCTGTGACGCGCTGGTTTGCAACCTGAGTTACTAAGAAATTACAGTCCAAAATATTGCACTACAGGTTATTCAGCAGTCTGACTGCCTGCGGGAAGAAGCTCTTCCCCATTCCCCATTTGAGCACATACTAAGTCGAAATGCTGTAAATGTGAAAGCTTGGTAAAAACAGCTAGTTAACTTGAGGAGGAAAGCAGATCAGTAAGACCCCATCCCGAGGGCCTTTCACAGGGCTACTACCGGGAGCGATCTGACTGGCATAGTGCGTAGTATGGGAGCTGCACTGCCATCAAATGAAAAACACTGCAAAACGCTGTGCGTACAGCTAAAGACATCTGTTAATGTTTACTGCCCTCCATGCAGGACTTGCATAACAGGATGCATCAGGAAAGACCAGTAGAGACACTGAGGACCCTGGACCGTTTCAGCTGCTACCATCTAGCAAGCAGCATGACTCAAGGCTCTGACCTCCAGACTCCAGAACATTTTTTCCACTGACCAATCAGGCTTTTAAATGGTGAATGATTATAGCCTGAGCCTGGGCCTTACAGCCTGTCAGTTAACTTTGTTGCATCTATTTAACCTAAACAACTAACAACTAACACAGGTTTTTGATGGGTAAGAAGCGACGAGCAATGCATCTGAATGCTGTCGCTTGGCAGTTAAAAAAATGATTGATAGTGGTCATTTCAAGAGACCACTTTATGTGACTGCACGTGAAATAGTGGCAGCTGCAAGTCGTAACTTGTAGCCAGCAGGGGCAGTGGCCTAGCACAGATCTCTGAGCAGCAATCTTGCTGTTGAGTTATGCCAACGTATGGAATCAGATAACTTAGGGCTTTTGGACAGATGTTAGCAGTGTTTGATGTGGGGGGACTGACAGAAAAAATTAACCACAGTTCTGCATTTTGTAGAACAGAATCTGTAACCATGACATAGGCCCCGTGTGTGTATTGCAGTGACAGTCATCATGATCCAGAGAACGAGAGCGGCGCTGATGATGAGGAGCAGTTAAACTTCCTGGGATGCCATTGCTTTTATGATCTATCATTTGACCAGTGACTGTATCTCAGACCTAGGCCGAATAGAGTTGTTCAACATCAGAAAGACTATGGGCCCTATCATGCCGCGGCACACTGTGCATTCTCGACATGCGCATGGTGTCATTACTATTCTGTGCCAGCACATCGTTCATTTTTTCAGGAAAAAAATCACGTTGTGTAGATAGCAGATGACTGCGCCGTCACGGGTGTGTCAGCGAAAAGAATAGTTGTTACTTCCAAAGTTTCTCACTACCATAGTTGTTCCTTCCGAAGTAAAGTACTACCGTAGAGAGCTTTGAAAAACGCAAGGTAGCCTTTGGTGCGGTACTTCAGAAGTCACAACAATGGTAGTGGCTAGGAAGTTAGCAACCCCTGACTATTTTCTAAGTGCAAAGACGTAAACACATATTTTGATCATGAGCAATCTGCTTTTTTTTTAATAAACATATACACATTGTTCATAACCAAAAAAACAGACCTAAATAAAAGACCCAAATAAAAAGTAAAAATAACAAATGCATGAGGGTTTTAGTGTTTTTTTTTTCCATTCCCAAAGATCAACTGCTCATGCACGAGCAGATCGGTCTTCAAAGAAAAACGCTCCTGATGGGAAACACGCCATCGTAATAGCAACAGGCCATGGACAAAGCGCGACTGGCTTTTAAAGGGAATGAGAGTATAAACTCTGATTGGTTTATCGCATGTTACGCCACGAACACACCTATAATTAATTAGGTAATCTAGGACCAACCCTAGATTAGTTGCGCCAGGCGCAATGTTCACTTTTCCCCCTGTCAAAATACCGAATTGTGTCGGGAACGCCCTCAAAGCAACTTGCGTGACGGATTTAGACGATGCGCATATGATCGTATTGATTGTATGAGTGTTTATGTCTTTGCACTCAGAAGAGCTAAGTCGTGCGCAATTGGACCTCTTTTTGGAGCTTGAAGATGTTTTAAGCGCTGTTGTTGGCATGATGTATGTGTCAATAACCATGCCTTTAGCCATTAGGCATGTTAGTCCCCTAACAGCAACTCATCAAGAGGGGGATTCGTCTTGTTATATCCCAAAGTGTTAATAATAGCATCTGGCACGCTTTGCGCCAGACCACACCTCTTCTTTTCACTGACACACCCGCGACGGCGCAGTGTCATCTGCTATCTACACAACGTGATTTTTGCCTGAAAAAATGAACGATGCGCTGGCACATAATAGTAATGACACCATGCGCATGTTGCGAATGCACAGTGACCGGCATGATAGGGCCCATTGATTTGATTGTCATTGAAGAACTTTGGACTTTGTACGTTACCGGACCAAATTGGGAGGGGGCAGGAGATGGGTCTGAAATGTTGTTGAGACCAGAGAAAGATGGTAGAGGTTGCAGCTTTGCCTTGAAGGCAATGCAGACTGCTTTTAAAGCTGTAGAACAAGATGTTTCCCCCCATAGTTTCCCCCATAGTCTAGGTCTCAATTTCAAGGATTCAAGGATTATTTGTCAGCTTCACTATATGTGCAGGACATACGGAAACATTTAAATGTGGTTTTCTTCTCTCTGACAGTAATCACAGGTGTGCATAAACCTAAGGGCCTACACAATAACTAAGGCAACAGTAAATATAGACAAAACAGTAAATATAGACAAACAGTGAGACAACAGACAATTAAGGTGAGGCGGGTGTTGAATATGTCTGTGATGGAGGGCACAGGGGCACCGATGATCCTGCTGGCTGTATTCACTGGCATTATAGAGTATTTCAGCATGAGGCGGTGCTGCCTCCGTGCCACACAGTGATGCAGCCAGTGGAAATAGTGTGGTATGTGGCCATTAGTATTTTTTTTTCTTCCTTAATGAGTACCACTGTACTGTTTCCTGATTTTTTTTCTTCAAGTTGTTTTGACATGACAAAACACTTGCGATGCCATAGTAACCAACATTTGTTTGTCAAGTGACTAGTAGGCTCAACTACAGGCCCACATAATAGTTTGTGCATGGGGTACATCTTAGATTTAAACTGCATTCTTGCGTACTTCCTTAGATTGCCTTTGTTGTACCAAGTACCCCCTGCACCACGGACATCTTACTATGAATATTTTTATGGATATTATTGGTGCATAAACAAAATGTGAACACATTTTATTCAGTACATAATAATGTAGTGGCAGGTGGGCGGTATTGGAGTTAGTATTATTGTAAGATCTTCTTCCACATATACTCTGTACCTGAACTTCATCTTCATGCCAAGAACCCATTCACAGATTCATGTTTTAGCACAGCCTAGAGTTAGCACCGCCTAGAGTTGTACCCCTGTTTGTTAATCACTGTTCTACTGTTAAGACATTGTTTATTAAAGTATCCATCTGTTGTGTTCAATGTTAAATAAAATGCTTTCCTTAATGTATAATTACATTTCGTATTAATTTGCCATTGGCCACCTGTAGGTCTCTGTACAGATCTCTACAACATCAATGTAACAAAATGGTTACCAGAGTTTCTTGAACAGTTTGGCTCTGTGTTGAACGTTCTTCCCATGTCCACACCAGAGATACTGACATTAGTTATGTCACTGTGTCACCATTCTTTGGTTATCTGGGTAACTTATAACTTATTATCTCCCTTATACAACATAGTTGTGATAAGAGAGATAATTGCGGATGCAAAATATTTGCTTAGTTCTGACCATTTGGTTCTTGAGAAAAATGGTGGATGTTTCTTTTTTCCCTTCATTAAAAAACATATACTGTTATTGTAGAGACTACTGTACATCTCTGAAATACACAATTATTGCATGCTTACAAGAGCAAAATACATGAAATGGATGGAATGGAACATGGATTTTTTTATTTAAAATATTTATTTTGTAATGTATATTGTCACATTAATCAGGATTATCCTAAACAACTGACATCACATTGAAGGTCTCACTCAGCCTCTTTGCCCTTTGAAATAGAGGAAAAAATAGAGTCAGATAGTAATGCAGATCAATTACTCATTATTAATTTGGCTTTGGAAGTACAATAGAATGAATGTGAATACACAGTATATGTTACCTTTCCAGAGTCACGGCTCTTGGCTCTGATCTTGTTGACCTGGGACTCGGCCATGTCAGCACGCTCCTCAGCCTCCTCCAGCTCATGCTGCATCTTCCTCAACCTTGTGAGGTGGGTGTTGGCCTGTTCCTCCTGTTTTTCAAAAGGACATTAGTGTGATGAGTAAAGGTGTTTCATCATTTTAGGTTTTTACACTGTTAAAAAGCTAGAGCCGTTCTGATACAACTAACTAGAGAGAGAGAATTTTTCAACATGAAGAAAAATTTCACTCACAGCCTCCTCAGCATGCCTCTTGTAAGCCTTGACCTTTAGCTGCAGTTTGTCAACCAGATTCTGGAGTCTGGTCATGTTCTTCTTGTCCTCCTCAGTCTGAAAAGAAAATTTTGCTTGTCAAAAATGTTGTCTTTTGTAGAATAGAGATGTGTTGTGTGAAAAAGGCATTTTTCTACCTGGTAGCTGAGCTCCTTCACCCTCCTCTCATATTTGCGAACTCCCTTGATAGCATCAACACCATGCCTCTGTTCAGCCTCAACTTCAGCTTCAAGCTCGCGGACCTAAACATGGGAAATATTTACATCTGTTAAGTCGGTTACCTCATATCATCATACACTAACCATAGACAGTACTGAGTCTTAACAAAACTGTTTTACAAACCCTGGACTCCAGTTTCTGGAGCTGTTTCTTGCCACCCTTCATGGCCAGATTCTCAGCCTCATCCAGGCGGTGCTGCAGATCCTTCACAGTGACCTCCAGGTTCTTCTTCATCCTCTCCAGATGAGCACTGGTGTCCTGCTCCTTCTTCAGCTCCTCTGCCATCATGGCAGCCTAGATGATGGCATAACAGACTTTCCAGAACAAATCTACATATGTATTTAAATGCATAGCCTTAGTTGAAGGTAAGGAATGCTTCTTACATCAGTGATGGCTTTCTTGGCCTTGTCCTCAGCATTTTTAGCCTCCTGGATGATGTCCTCAACCTCACCTTGGACCTGAACCAAGTCACTCTCGAGCTTCTTCTTGGTGTTCAGCAGGCTTGTGTTCTAGAACAAAAAAAAAACACTGTATAAACTGTAACCTCAGGGGTGGAACATTTTGACTGAAGTAAATTCCCAAATAACTTTACTCTACCTGGGAGTGCAGTAGACCGACACGCTCACTGGCATCAACCAGCTCCTGCTCAGCCACTTTGCGGCCTCTCTCTGTCTGCTCCAGAGCAGCTCTGAGCTCTTCAATCTCAGCCACCATCAGGGTGTTCCTGCGCTCCACCATGGCAGCCTGCTCCTTCGTGTCTTCTTGTCCTCTAAGGGCATCATCAAGGTGCAGTTGGGCATCCTATTGTACAAGATATGAAAGGGATTTATTATACCCAGTTGGTGTAACTATGAAAGAACTATGAGAATAGAGTTTTACTATAGTTTTAATAACAAACCCACCTTGAGTTGTCCCTGGACGGTCCTAAGGTGTTTCTGGGCCTCAGTAGCCTGACGGTTAGCATGGCTCAGCTGAATCTCCATCTCATTGAGGTCTCCCTCCATCTTCTTTTTGACTCTCAGGGCATCGTTCCTGCTCCTGACCTCAGAGTCCAGGGTGCTCTGCATGGAGTCAATCACCCTCTGGCTGTTCCTCTTAATCTGCTCCATCTCCTCGTCCTTCTCTGCAAGCTTCCTGTCAATCTCACCCTTGACCTGGTTGAGCTCAAGCTGAACACGGAGAATCTTGGACTCCTCATGCTCAAGAGTTCCCTTTTGTATAGATATAAATCATAGAATTTAATTGCATGACCATTTGGATTATTCCTACATATGTTTGCCTAACTGTTCAATGTGTTGAACCCTCCCTGCTGTTGGATTTTATTTACCTCAGCCTCCTCGAGGGCAGACTGGATCTCAGCCTTCTCAGTCTCAACAGTCTTCTTGGCCTTCTCCAGCTCATGAATGCTTTTTCCAGTCTCACCAAGCTGCTCAGTAAGGTCAGAGATCTCTTCTGCAAGACACATTTAGAACACTTGATTTATCACAAAATCAGTGTATGTTAATGCAGTTGTTGCTGTTTTGTTCTGTATTTAAGTTCAGGTCCTTTTGACTTACGTTGAAGGTTCTTGTTCTCCCTCTTCAGAGTCTCCAGCTGGTCCAGAGCCTCCTCATAGGAGTTCTTCATCTTGAACAGCTCAGTGCTAAGGGAGCGAGCCTCTTTCTGGGCACCCTCCAGCTCAGCCTGACCCTCCTCGAACTTTTGCTTCCACTCAGCCAAGACCTTTCAGACAGGAGAAACATTCTTTGTTAACAACAGATTCAAATAGTTTTCCCTCAAAATGTATGTTTATCATTTATCTGAGATATTACCTTGTCAAAGTTCCTCTGCTTCTTGTCAAGGTTGGCAGCAAGAGCATTGGCTCTCTCAACATCAATCATAAGGTCCTCCACCTCACTCTGGAGTCTCTGCTTGGTCTTTTCCAGAGAGGCACACTTGGAGTTAACAGCCTCAATTTGCTCCTCAGCGTCCTGTAGGCGCTGGGCAAGCTTTTTCCTGATAAAGCAATGCATGTGATTTAGGAAGAGAATATGATTTGTCAAAGAACAATACATTGTTTTAAATATTTAATTGTTTCTAACGATGATGCATTTTTGCAAAAATCTTTACATATTGCTTTTTGGTGTTTTGTTTTTTGATGTTTGAGTTACTGAAACATACTTAGACTCCTCAAGCTCCTCAGTACGCTGGATAGCATCAGTTTCATATTTAGACCTCCACTGAGAAACTTCGCTGTTGGCCTTGGACATGCCACGCTGCAGCTCAGCCTTTGCCTCCTGCTCCTCCTCAAACTGCTCCCTCAGGAGGTCGCAGTCATGGCGTGCAGACTGAACAGCATGGGCCAGGGCATTCTTGGCCTGTTCGTGGAGAAATGGTCATAATAATTTATGGTAGGGCCATACATTGTGATCAGAGTAAGCTAGCAGTCTGTTACTTAGCTGTTCTTTACCTTGACTTCCTCCTCATTCAGTCTCTTCAGCTCCTCAATCTGCTGGGTGAAAGCCTGCTTGCTCCTGGTCAACTGAGATACAAGAGCATCTTTCTCCTCCAGCTGACGGCCAAGCTCACCTTGTAAGTAGTTATATATTTAGTGTGACTTATGTGCAGAAGCTTATTAAATTGATAACGATAATGAAGTGACAAACGGGTTAAAACAATTTTGAGAAGAACGTGTCATTTTACCATTTTCCGTCTGAAGTCTTGCTCTCTGTGCACTGAGATCATTGACCTGACGGACGCCCTCATCACTCTTGGTCTTGACTTCACTGAGTTGGTCCTCAAGGGTGCGACACATCTTCTCCAGATTTCCCTGTTAGTAAAAATACACTTATCAAACCATAACATGACACAAGTGGCCTTTATGATTGATGTAAAACACAAGTTTTAATCATGAACATGAAGAGATATATTTTAGTAACCTTAGCCTTAGCAACAGCTTCCATGTTGCTGGAGAGGTCATCAATCTCCATCTTGTATTCACTCTTCTCCTTCTCAAGCTTCTGCTTGACACGCTGGAGGTTGTCAATCTGCTCTCCCAGCTCAGCAACGCTATCAGCCTGCTTCTTGCGCAGAGCTGCAGCAGTGGCTTCATGCTGCAGGGTGGACTCCTCAAGGTCACGGCGCAGCTTCTGGAACTCAGCCTCACGCTTCTTGTTCATCTCAATTTGAGCAGCAGTGGCACCACCAGCCTCCTCAAGCCTCTCACTGATCTCCTCAAGTTCCCTGGACAGATCAGCTCTCTGCTTCTCAACCTTGGCACGAGCTGCACGCTCAGCCTCTATCTCTTCCTCCAGTTCCTCAATGCGGGCCTATTGGAAATATGAAAATTTGTAATGTGTAAAGTGTAATAATGTTGAAATGGCTTCTGCTGTTTTCCTGTTAAACAGACCTGAAGCTCCTTGATCTTCTTCTGAAACTGAGCACCAAGTGATTGTTCGTCCTCAATCTTGCTGAGAAGTTGGCTTGTTTCAAAGTCCTTCCTGTTTAAAACATGAAAGAATGATGAGTGGATATTTACATTGAATGTATATCAGTATAAAATCATTAAATCGCAGTGGAAATTTAAATTACTTTTTACTCACTTCTTAATCTTCTCTTCAGACTGCTGCTTGTCATTCTCCAGATCCATGATGCTCTCCTGGGACAGTTTCAGGTCACCCTCAAGCTTCCTCTTGGCTCTCTCAAGGTCCATGCGGAGCTTCTTCTCTTGCTCCAGGGAGCCCTCAAGCTGATAGTTCAAAGTGTGCAATGAGTTGTTAGAAATTAGGATCAGTAAAATAATTTTTCAGCCATATTAATGAAAACTTACATCATCCACTTGCTGTTCAAGCTTTGTCTTGGACTTTGTCAGAGTGTTGACTTTGTCTTCCTCTGCCTGGAGATCATCAAGAGTCTGCTGGTGGGCCTCTTGGAGTGCTTTCTTCTCTTTTGTCAGCTTACCAATGGACTCATCTTGAGCAGCCATCTCCTCAGTCAGGTTCTTGACCTACACATAAAATATTTTGTATCAGTATCCAGCAAGTTTTATGACGACTTCCTGAAAATACAAACTTGGCTTTTGTGTTTAAAAAGCCCAATATGAACCTTGTTTTCAGTTGCATGCTTCTCCTTTTCTACTTTGGCCAAGGTCAGCTCCAGATCATCAATGTCCTTCTTGAGCTCAGAGCACTCATCCTCCAGCTTCCTCTTCTTGGCAGTCAGCTCAGCATTGACCTCCTCTTCATCCTCCAGTCTCTCGGTTGTCTCCTTGAGTTTGGCCTCGAGCTGAATCTTACTCTTGATCAGACCCTCACACCTCTCCTCAGCATCTGACAGACTCTCAGATCCCTGCAGTGAATGACAGTGGATGGGATACATATTTATTAGCATAGTATGCAGTGATAATATGGAAAATAATTATTGGCGCAAAAACACAATAAGAAACATACAGAGGCAACTTGCAGCTGCAGGTCATTTCTTTCTTGCACCAGGGTGACCATCTTCTCCTCAAGGTCCTTCTTCTTGGCTTCCAATTTAGCATTGTCCTCCTTTAGTTTGCCAAACTGCTCCTTCATGGTGGCAAGCTCCTTCTCAGTCTCAGCACTCTTCAGAAGAGGCTTGATCTTGAAGTACACCTTCATCCATGGCCAGTGCTTGACATTCATGAATGAGCGGAGATTGTACTGGATGGTGTAGATTGACTCTCTACAAAAAACAGTTTCACATTTCCAGTGTTTTAGAAACAGTCCAACACTTTAATGCATTAACCCTATGGGCCCGACGCCCGCAAAGTGCGTCGAAATTTACACCCATTCTTCTCTGTTGAATTACTCTTATTACGGCTTATTTTTGCGCTCAAGTATCGGCAAGATATATATATTTTTTAAATTAGCCAAAATCTCTCATATTAAAGCTCTGCACAGGCATTGCTCTCGTTTAAATTACTCACGAACCCACTGTGATCGCATAGAAATGGCACGCATTTCAGAAGAAAGTACAGAATCTCAGCTTTCTAACGACACCACACACATACGTCTGTATTGAATTTGTCACATTAAAACAAGGGATCAAATGTTTGTCCTTTGTCAAAGTAATGATTTGACAAATTTCTACTTCACCCATTTTACCCTCACGGTTATCAGTCAATGCATAATGTGAAGAATAGCGGAATTTACAGATTCTACTGCTATCGAATAATTTCTGTCAAAACACGTTTCATTCAGTTTTTAAATTACTGCAAATTACTGCATAACATCCATTATCTTGCATAATCCTGATATAACATCCTTCATTACATGGAAAATAGGCCCTTATTTTCATCAGACACTGACTACATATTTATCAACATTGATAAGCCACTGAATATCCCACCATCACGGTTCTTATATTGCCAGATTCCAGACAATCTCCTCTACTGAAATATGAAAAGTTATCCCTACTGGCAGCATCCTATGGACAGGTGCTTGCAAGAATACAAGATTTCTTTTATACGCAATATGATTTTTTTAAATGATATCATAGGAGCTTGTGAGTTAAACAATTTACTCAGTGACAGGTAGTCTTACAGGGTGCTGGGGTAGCATTCCTCTACCCCTTTCCTCCCACATCAGACATTTGAGGGGGAAAAAATTCGCCACAACATAAGTAGTAGAAAATAAATAAATCAGAATTGGTCAGAACATAGGAAATTATGATACAAGATAAATTAAATCAGTTGATTTTGTCATAAGTTTTAACTTGATTTCACCAAGCTAAAGCAAGAGTTAAGCTAGCATTACTACTGTATAACTTCAGTGTTTCTGAGTCATGTTAGTTGAAGCAAAGGAGCCGACAGGAGCATTACATTTTCTCTTCAGGATACATTTTAGTAAAAAAATCTTTTGTGAATAGATTTTACCTCCTCTCCATCATCTTGACAAACTCCCTCCTCATGAGGTATGCACGGCAGAGAGCCTGAGTCATTGTGACCAGAGAAGCCAGTTTCTCATCACGCATCTCCTCAAGGGTACCCAGCAGACCGGCTTTGAAGAACACCTGAGGCAAAATCTACATTAGCATTTGTAATATGGATTTATTTTGGAATTTAGGTTTTATTTGCAAGATTTTTACCTTAGTGTGTCCAAACTTGTACTGGGTGTGATCAACATCAATTGATCCCAGGAGCTTCTCAGCAGCCTTCTTGTTGTCAATGAACTGACCCTCAGGGATGACACTGGCATTCAGCACTTTGTATCTGGACATGATCAACACAACAAAATGATATTTTTTCCATCTGCATCCAGCATTCAACTGCCGTGATACTTTATTTGTTTTCCCAGGTCACCTCTGCTTGAAGTCACCATAGAGGATTCTGCTTGGGAAACCCTTTCTGCAGATTCTGATACCCTCAAGCACACCATTGCACCTGAGCTGGTGGATGACCAGGAAGTTCTGCATAAGACCTGTCAAAATACATATGTGTGAGTATTTGAAGAAAATATGAATGAATCAATAATGAAAATAATAGATGTCTTACTCTACAAAACTCCTTTACCTGGCTTCTTAATTTCATTAGGAATCAAGCAACGCACAAAATGAGGATGGGTGCTCCTTAAGTTGGTCATCAGTTTGCCCAAGTTTTCCTGTTGACATAACAATGTACAAGATTTTCACCCTGCATTTCATGATTAAACTTTATTTGTACTTTATTTGATTGACCAACAACACTACAATACAAACCCTGAACTGGGAGGACACAGTCTGCATGGAGCCACCCTTCTTCTTACCACCTTTGCCTCCCTTCTCTTTAAATCAATAAAAGATCGAATGAAAAGAAATAATAATGTACATAACTAGAAATGTCATATTTGATATCACTGCCAGAAATCTTTGTTATGGATTAGAAAACAGATAAATGTTGAATTGTCAATGATTAATAAGTTTAGTTAAGAATGTTACCCTCAACAACAGGTGGGTACAGGATAGGCAGCAGTTTCACAGATGATTTCTGATACAGCTGCACAACAGACTCATTCAGTGGGTCCTTGTTCTTGTCCAGCCAGCCACCGATGTTGTAATCCACAGTGCCGGCATAGTGCACCAGGGAGAAGTGGGCCTCGGCCTTGCCTTTGGCAGGCTTGGGCTTCTCGAAGGCATTGCACTTGCCGAGATGCTGGTCATATAGCTTGTTCTTGAAAGTGGTGTCAGAGGCCTTGGGGAACATGCACTCCTCTTCAAGGATGGCAAAGATACCCATGGGCTGTTTTAAAATAAAGATGGGATTACTTTAAGGGTTAAAAATGGATGTTGTGAAATGTCAGGAACGAACAACATTATGACAATACAAAGATCTCACCTTCTCAATAAGCTCAATGCAAGCGGCCAAGTCCATGCCAAAGTCAATGAACTCCCAGTCAATGCCCTCTTTCTTGTACTCCTCTTGCTCCAGGACGAACATGTGGTGGTTGAAGAACTGTTGCAGTTTCTCATTGGTGAAGTTGATGCACAGCTGCTCCATGCTGTTGAACTATAATAAGAAGTAAAAAAAAAGATCAGTGTGAACATTTACAGCCTTCAATCTACAGTCATTAACAGTGACATATTTCCAACATCAGGTCAGCAGTCGAGTCTTACATCGAAAATCTCAAAGCCAGCAATGTCCAGCACACCAATGAAGAACTGTCTTGGCTGCTTAGTGTCCAACATCTGGTTGATACGGATGACCATCCACAAGAACATCCTCTCATACACTGACTTGGCCAAGGCAGATACTGCGTTCAGGACCTAAAATTAAAAAGGAAAGAACTCAAGGCATGCCTTCAAACATGAATGGTTTTCAAATGTTTTATATGATTAAGCCTTAGGTATTGCAGACAGAAAATATTTTAATGACTCTTGAACTTAAATATTTTAACTGTGTAATAGCCTTTTTTTTTTTTTTAAATCTGTGTTTGTTTTTCATCTCTCTGATATAACTAATAGGTGAAATATTAGTACCTGTGGCACAGTCTGACCCTTGGTGACGTACTCATTTCCGACCTTCACCCTTGGGTAGCACAAAGCCTTAAGCATATCAGCGGAGTTCAGGCCCATGAGGTAAGACACTTTGTCAGCATCTATATAAATATACAGTATATTATATATATTTTATATATTTTAAATGTACAAACTTCAGATATTGTGATATAACAGCACATACAACTGATAAAGGCCTAAAGGGTTACAAACAGCAACTTTTTCAAGCTAAAGCTCTGCTGGCATGGTGAGCCTTTTCGATAAATCTAATAAAAATAATAAAGTTTGGAATGCAGAAGGCTAGCATAGCTTTGCCCCCCCCCAGCAAACATACCAACTCGTTATCATCTTTTAATATAGCCTTACTTGTTTGTTAAAACCTACCCTCGGTTCCATCAGGCTCAGCCTGCTCCTCACGCTGCTTCTGCTTGAATTTCATGTTGCCATGATGGAGCACAGCACCAGTCAGCTTGTAAATGGTGGTTTTCTCCTCGGCAGTGAAACCCAGGATGTCAATGGCAGTCTGGAATGATAAAAGGTAGACTTATTTATAGTTTTGATACTCTACATGCGTGACACAGGGAAGATATTATAGTCGTGAAAGGATACTGTACATGCATGAGATTAAAAAAAACACAGAAAGCTGCACATCTTACATCTGTTGCCACTAACTCCTCAGCATCATTGATGCTGGCCACAGTGATCTGACCCTGACTGCACATGGGGAAGTCATAGGGGTTGGCTGTGATTAGGCACATTTCTGCAAAGGAAAGAGTAAAATCAGTAAAATTTGATTTTGATGCGAAGGATTTGGATTTTCAGTTGAAAGTCTACAGCCTACCAATCAGTTCAGGCATGTGGTTGCACATCATCTGGAAGAAGATGTGGTAGCCTCTCTCATCAGAAAGCTGGAATGTCACTCTAGACTTCTCCAGCAGGTCTGTTTAATAAAACAACATATGTTTTATTTTCATATGTTGTCGTTCCATGAATATGACAGTAGAACGCTTTTTAAAAAGGTGTTTGTTTTACTTACAAGTCTCAATATCAGCACTAGCCAGTTTTCCACTTGTGCCAAAGTGAATTCTGATGAATTTACCCTGTTTAAAACAACACAACACATTAGGCAATGCTTTCTCCTGCTCATTCAGCAAAGCAAAATGGTAGTTTTACCAAATTGGGAAGTCACTTACGAAACGGGAGGAGTTGTCATTCCTCACAGTCTTGGCATTACCATAGGCCTCCAGCAGAGGGTTGGCAGCAATAATCTGGTCCTCAAGAGAACCCTTCAAAAAGAATAATTTTGCTGTCATTCTGTTGTGAAATTTCTGAAATTCAGATTCCTCAAAATGAATGCAGTTTAAAGCAGCACTGTGCCACTTTTCCAAATTAATCATCTTTACAAGTCTGTAGATGCTTAAATGAATCATTACCACGCCAATAAAGACTTTCTCGACCGACTCGGCTGCCTGTGGACAGAATACCACGCTTGCAATATCTGGGTGTCCGTCCCAGCCCCCTTAGTATCAGTCCTTCAGTTTCGAATATCATTAGAAGCAGGATCATGTTAAATTTGGAAATTTAGAATTCTGACCTTACTAATGACTACTTTTGTATTTGCCCGTTACTCTGATCAGTTGAGTTAAAAACACATGCACATGGTCAGGGAAAGGGAAAGCATTCTTTTTACAAAAAACTTTTTACAAGTGTCAATTTACTTGGAGACACTAAGGGGAGCTCTGTTGAGAAAAAGCTGTAAAAAGCAACCAAAGTTGCATAGTGCTGCTTTAAGAATTTCAGCCAAATGTGGATTGCAGTCAGACTATTTTGGGTGGAAGACTCACACCAACCCCCACAGGAGCAATAGAAAAATTAGCTTTTAAATTTGTGAAGGTATTTTACCTTTAGTTGTCCAGCAGCCTGTGGCTCTGCCTCCTTCTTCTTCTTGTCTCCAGCCACTGCAATTGTTGCGAAGTACTGGATGACACGCTTGGTGTTCACAGTCTTTCCAGCACCGGACTCTCCACTAGGTTACCCAGAAGATATTGCAGGGGTTAGCCATTTGGAAACAGTATAAAGACATAAGACACTGAAATTATAATAAGAACATAAAAAAATGTTGACACTCACGTAATCAGGACAGACTGGTTCTCTCTGTCTGTGGGGGAATCACAATATGTAATTACAATATGTAGTTTCATTTGCATGAATGACTTGAGTGCGTTTTTGTATTACATTTGTAAATTGGAGGTCCTTACCTTGCAGCATGAACTGATAGGCGTTGTCAGAGACAGAGAAGATGTGGGGTGGGGCCTCCATGCGCTTCTTGCCTCTGTAGGCAGCCACCACTGCTGGGTCGTACACAGGGAGCCACTTGTAGGGGTTCACAGTGACGCAGAAAAGTCCAGAGTAGGTCTGAAGTAGAGAATTAATTGGATTAGTATTGTTTCCATTTGAACTTTGTCAAAGTAACTGCTTCTTTTTCCCAGCAAAGGGAGACACTTACGTAGATCATCCATGCTGCATAACGCTCTTTGAGGTTATACAGGACAGCAGCTTCATTGAGGTGGGTCATCATGGCCATGTCCTCAATCTTGTCGAACTTGGGAGGATTCATGGGGGTGACATCATCGTCTTTAACAGTCCTTGACTAAAAAAAAATTGTGCGAAACAGCTTTAACATGGCACTAAATGACAGACAGACTAGCATAACATGGTCACAAACCTACTGTGTGTCATGTTGAGCCTTAATGCAGACATACCTCCTTGGTTTCAAGAACTTCAACAACGACTTTGCCGCCATCTCTGCTCTTGATGGTACCCTTCAGGTACAGCTCTTCCTTGTCAGTCACATAGCAAGCGGTCTTTGCATCAAAGGGCTTGGTTTGGGCTTCAATTCTCTCCTTCTCAGGCTTACGGAGGTAGATGGCAGCTGGGCCATAAACAGCCATATCCGCGTCCCCCATGGTTGTTGCTTACTGAAGAAATTAAAAGCATTTACATATAAAAAAAAAAACTGTATACATTTGTGTAGATATCATTTCATCCTGCAACACTAAAACTCTATTCAAACAACTTAAAACAGATATGAAAGCGTATATATGAAAGATTGTAAAGATTTACTCAAATATGATGTTGCAGCGACACCAAAAAGTTTTTAAACTACTCATCACAGACCTTGGATGGTTATATTTATTCATCAAAGTAATCATTAGGGGTTCACTAAAATCAATAAATGTGCTTGAATGATTCAAGACACATTGTCTTTGTCACACTGTAAAACTCTCTCGAGCCACAGTCTGAAATACATTGTCAGCTTCTCAGCTCACCCACTTAGCCACTTAGTTTCCTATACTGCCAAAACTACAATAAGGTGCTTCTAAGCAAGTTAAAGAAATAGCTTCTGTGCAATGCTGGTAGTCGTTTCAGTGTGTGCATTATGTCTTTGTAAGTTTGCATATTGTTTGGATGCACAGATGCTACATAAGGCCCTAAGAACGCAGGAAAGGCCATAAAGGACCCAAAGTCCCCTTAAGAACAGTTACAGACACATTTACCAAAGTATCACTCTTTACACTTAACACACTATACATCACACACTCATCTAACCAATAAGATGAGTGTCTGTCTGCCTGGAAATGTACTATTGTGCAGTACTCTACCACTAACCATCAATAAGACACAAGTTCCATTTATATGATAAGACCACTTCTGTTATTATAATTTATATCAGTATTTTTACTCATATCATAGTAATGGTCATTTTAATAAACCAAAATAAGAGCCAGTGCATTCTGTGAAACACACCAGTTTTAACATGGCCTTTGCTGATATTCTAATTGTTATGAAATTGTAAGTAACATAACCTCTTAAAACCAGTCATGGATATATAGATTGAAGAGGGAATCTCAGATAAGATTCTCCTGAAATGGCACAACCCCTGCTGTGTGCCAGTGTTTTGCTTGTAATGGCATTAAAATGGCCTCTTGGAAATTCAAAGACTGACAGCCTGGATTTTCCTATAAATTAGTCTTTTCTATAACATAATTTCTGTTTCACTTGTTCAGACAACTCTTGAACTTTTTTTAACTATTACGAATTTCTCTCTGAAATGTCTGAAATATTCTTTAAACGTCTATGTCGTATTTCGAAGAAAAAAACATCGTATTAATTAAGTTGATTTTTCACTGTTTTCCCTCTGCTGAATTCAGGTAAAGTCTTACCGTTTCCTCCCAAATCCCGACAAATTTGATGATCCTTACGCTGTCAAGGACTGTAATAAAGTAAAAAAAAAAAAGCCGTATAACAGTTAGAAATCTGTGTACATTAAATGTCTTTAAAATGAATGCAAGTAGTATAGTAATGACTACAGAGTTTGTCGTGCAGCATGTCCTCCTATGGTTGGAGACATCTGTGTGTGTGTGACTGGGGCAGAAGGCGATGACTTACTGTGTGCTGGAACCAAGCCTGGCCTCAGTTACCCTGCCTTGCTTCCCTTGGTCTTATATCAACCATCTTATGCCAACTAAGCAGGAACCTATTAAGGCAAGATGTGTTTTGACACACTTGGTTTGATATATTTAAACATTACCTCAAGTATCTCTTCTCATTATTAGCGAAATATGTCAACAACGTTAACACCAATCATTATAATTCTGCATTATATTTAAAAGCCTACATATTTCAAAAAAACATCTGCCCACAGTCACAGAATCCTTATATAAAAGAATTACTATACACTTGAATCATGTTTTTGTGTTTGCTTGTTAATTTTTATATATCATTCACTTTCTGTTTTACTTTGTTGTTTTTTATTTGATATCATTAGGTGGTCTATGTACTTAGCCATTATTTAATTATACTTAAGGGAGTTAATATGTCTATGAAAGATCACTTGACTGAAATCTATTTGTGCCCCACGTAAGCAGCAAGGATGCATGATCCTTCTTTGGCAGTCACGGCTCTTGTAAATTTTAGGGCAACTGTCCAGAACAGTGTAGATGTGTGAGGTAAGAGATCCATGCAGATTTATTTCTGGTGTTGTAGCTGATCAAATCCCTGGTACCTAACATTGATGTGTTCATGATACATATTTGTTCCCTGGAAGAGGGTGTCAGTTTATGAAAATAAAGTGTGTCCATTCTTGGATTCTTGGCCTGATTGTCTTTTGGCACTCAGTGTCACCTGGCCAAGAGTGGCTGACCTGAATCTCCACTGTCAGACATGCTCATCATGTCCAGATGCCTTGCAGATCTCTAGTACGCCACTACCCTTTAACTTCCAGTTGCTTGACTGCTCAACATCGGCAACTGTTTTAACAGGCTGACTTGCTTAAAAACGACCTGACACGTTAACTAGGCTACTATAAACCGAGACAAAGGAATTTTGTTTCAAAGCAAGTCTGTCTAGTGTCTTCTTTTTGGAGCTTGAAGACATTTCACTTTTCATCCAAAGAGCTTTTTCAGTTCTGGCCTGATGATGGGGAACCACGAGCTATATCTTTGAACCACTGGAGGTGGAGCTGTAGACCACACCCCATCATTTTTATCTTCGGTGGGGACAAGGACTATTCCCCCTTCGTAGCGATTAATGCAACTCAACTGATGTTAACTTAAAATCTAACAGTCTAAAAACATGGATCCATACATCTAGTATCAGGGTAAGCATTGAACCTGTGCACTTTGCCAAACGGAGAGAGGGTCGTCAGCGTAGACGTGCTGCTGTGCTTGCTGTCAGCGTAGACGGGTGTAGTTGGCTGTCTAGTGTTCCTCCTGAGTGTTGACATTTGGGATGGACTAATCCATAGACCATTTTTTTGCCATTTAGCATCACAGTCAGCGCTGCCTATGGTGAAAATATTGTGTTGATGGATTGCAGAAGGTAACAGTAAAAACATTGCTGGAAAAAAACAATAGCCTAGGCAGCATGGTAGGCCTAGTTACCATAAGTTAAAAAAAAATCACCCTACTGTTTTTTTTTTTTTGACAAATCTCACTGTGCATACACACACATACACACACATTTACTTACACCGTAATCAAAAAGAACTGCTAACATTGGCTTTTTGATAAGTGAGAAGCAACAAGCAGTACATGCAATACATGTGAATGCCTCTTTACTTTCACTTAAGCTTACCAGTTAAAAAATGATTAGTGAGTGAAACAGTGGCAGCTGCTCGTCGTAGCTAGTAGCAAGCAGGGGCAGTAACCTACCTTAGGTCTGTAATCAGATATCTTGCTGTTGTGTTAGCTAATGTTAGCAATCATATAATTCAGGGCATTTGTGCAGATAAAAGGTAGTAATGTTGCTGTGGAATAATTGACAGTGAATTTGTAGCCATTGCATAGGCCGAGGAGAAATGGTATCTGTTCAGACTTCCATAGAAGAATTTGTAACACTTTGTACGTTTACAGATCTCAAGTGTTCTGTGCTGTACTTGTGCACCGAGACAGTCTTTGTACCATGTGCCAAAGCCATTTAAAACCTGGCACTGTTCTGCAGCAAGGTCTTGGTATTTATTAAAACCTGGCACTGTTCTGCAGCAAGTTCTTGGTATCTATTAAAACCTGGCACTGTTCTGCAGCAAGGTTTCTTGGTATCTTGTCTCTTACAGGCACAGGGCTGCCAAATTTTGGGTGGAGGGGGCAAGTTCCCAGTCTGGGGTGATGGTAGCCTGGCTGTCGCAGAAAACTCGTAGACAGAGCTTGGTCTGGCAAACCTCCCATAGACAGGAAGTTCTCAGAGGCAAGATCAACGGGTGTCTTTCAAATGCCTCCTTTTATGACTGGACAGAGCTACAACCAATCAGACCACTAATTCCAATGACGTATGTGAAGCCTTTATTTTTCATTGGTTCCGGATTTTTTCGGACCAACAAGAACTGAGAATAGGCCGGTTGGCCAGACTGACTTGAACGCGAAAATTAGTGTAGTGTCATAGGCAATATGGGCAGTTTTCCAGGAGCCCATGACAGGCCAGAAGCATGAGAAATGCTTGTGTATAAGTCCCAAAGTTGAGGGCTGTGGTCCTGGGTAAAACATCAGCATTCATTGTGTGATGGTGTTGCGCGAGGTGTCCTTTCTGAGAGGTGGGTGGGTTGTTTTATGTGTAAGAAAACAGTTTGAGCTGAATTACCTGTTCTGAAAGATTTACCTGTGTCCTGGACACCGGATGGTCATGGTGTCGGTCTCAGTGTCAGTGCCCCACACCTGTCCCATGACAGAGGTGCTCTTGGCCAACTCCCAGCTGGTTTACTCTCAACAGCATTCTCAAAGCCTAAAATACAAAATTAATTTTAAGTTTTAAGTATTTAACTTTTTTTGTAAAATATTCCTGAATGTTTAGTGTTATAAGAATGTTAAGCAGTTTACTGATGGCCGATAGTTATAAACACTGTGGTATTAGTCATTGGTAGTTAGCGACAGTCTTTGTTCATCCATGACACTAAGGTAATTAAATTACTGTATGCCTAGATTGAGGACATTGTTTAATTAAGTAATCCCTTCACTTGTACATTGCTGAACTATCATGGTAGATTAATACTACAGCAACAAGCCTGAATTAGTTGGATTCATTTGTTTACTTTTGCTGGGGGATTAAACACTGTTAGATGCATTGTCGGTATGTCCTGTCACCAGTTCCAGGCTTAGGGAATGTTTAGAGTAGTGTAGTCCAGTTGCAGGTGTAATGCCTGTTGTCAGGAACACCATTGGTTTGATGATTTCCTAGAAGCCAGCCTTCTGTCTGATTGCCCACTGAAACAAACGATACACACATGTCCTAGACCAAGGGAAGGGAAGCGAATGATAGGATTTATTTCCATGAACTGCTCCATCCCAAATATGTAGGATTGTGGCCAGAACTCACTCTGCAGTCACATTCAAAATTTTGTAAAACTTTGTTTCCGTTTCAGAGGCAAGTGGCAAAACACAAAATCAAAACATATACAGAAATAGTCTTTAAATAAAAATAACCATTAAGACAATTTTTCTGAATGTAGTAAAGCTAGTGTTTCAATTTAACACATTAACTTAATATTTGGTAACATATGCGGACCAGTTCATAATTACCTGCCCTTCATTACAAGTATATGTAGCACAAATGTAAAATAAAGAGCTGTAAAGCTGTTGTCATTGCACTTAGTGTCCCGTTGATTTAGGCAGCAGTTTGCTGTAATTGTTTGTTTTCTTAAGCTTATTATGACTACATAAGTGTTACGCCAGATGAAGCTTTTCACTTATATTGGTTGCAGACATAAAAATCATGATTGTCATTTTTATGCCTGAGGACATTACTGCCACTGGCCAATTTAGCCCACCCAAATATATGACCTCACCCCTGGCCTCCTGCCGTATCTGATTACAGCCAGTGCTCCTGCTAGACCTTCACCAATAGTCTGGCAGGACTGTAGAGTAAAGAGCAGCTTTTGCACATTAATGAAGTGCATTTCATAGTCAAGAATGTTGTGTAATTACAATGCTGGTAAAATTGACCCAGGAAAAAATGTAGGAATGAATTACCGAAAATGTTATTTTTTTCCTCTGACTTTGCCACCATGTTTACGCTCACATGCATTGCTTTTCACCCCTTTCTGTGTGGTTGTATTGCTAAGCTACAGAGATGAAATGAAATCCAGGTTCCATTTCACATTGCAGTCTGGCTCTTGCATTTGGCTGTTTCAAATTGATGTCTGGGTGCATCAGGCATCTGGGTGCTGAATTTCAGCGTTGCGATTTCATGCTCATCTCTGATTTAAAAATACTTTAATGTCACATTGGTAAAATACCGTGGCTTAGGTAACAGAAGGGACAGGCAACCTTCTTCAGCACATTTGCACTCAGTGTACCCTGACCCATGGCTGATTTCCTGAACTGAACAACTGAAGCACAAATTAACAGTTAGTGGTAAAAGAAGTGAAAGGAAAAATCCACAGGCTGCTAATGTGTTTGTGTGACCTACTATATGTGTACATGTCCATGCATATACATCCCCGAAGTAAAACACCAGGTTGCTAATAAATTACCATGCACTTGCATGTCTTTTGGAGAGTAGCCAAATGAAGACAAGACAACCAGTGTGGAATCACAAACTATCCACTTACTTTAGGTTTGTGAATGTTAGCTTACCACTGCAATGTCTTACTTCTGCATCATCTCCCGCCACAGCACAAAAAAAACGTAACAAATGTAATGCTTGTGTATGCTGTTGAGCCATTTACATCTGTAAAGATGTCTTTGTAGTTATAGCCAATTTACTACTAGTAGTTTTCAATTTGCTGTCATAGCATACATGTGGATACCTAAATGTACCATAGATATGACTTAAAGTTATGTATTTGCAGAAGCTGAATATGGTATTCATTATATGTAATTTAGCTGGAGCTCTATCCAGACCGACTTACAGTCTCCCTGGAGCAACGTGTGGTTGGATGCCGTGCTCAAAGGCATATCAGCCATAGATGACTGCAGGGAGCTGCAGGCTATTCACTCCCCCACTCTCATTTGTCTGACAGATACAGGAATCAGACGTGCGATCCTCCTAACCCAAGACCAGCTCCTTAACCGTTCACCACAGTCACCCCTCATTCACCCCTCATTCCCATGTACATCAGTGTATAATTGGCTATCATAAAAACAGTTATGCAAGGAGTCCTTCATATTTACACAGGAGTCTGGTTAACCCCCATTTAGTCGGCCATGTTGTGTCCACTTCCTCTGGTGCTCTTGAACATCACTCTGGTAGATATTAACACTTTGCAGGAGGACGTTGCCTGGAGTCAGTGACTGCAGTCAGTGGCTTTAAACAGGCACATCTTAATGAATTATTATATCATCAAAAGTTACATTCATTAATTAAATTCAAAAAGTGGAATGCTTTTCACATAAAGTAAAATATTTCAGCCCTTTGTTTGGTTTTATTTTGATGATTACAGCTTACAGCTAATGAACATCCAACGTATCCAGACTCTCAGGAAATTAGAGCATTACATCGGACTAATTAAAAAAAAGGATTTTTAATACAGAAATGTGCGAGTCAGTATGTCTATGTTTATGCCCTCAGTACTTGGGCCTGCTCTTGCCTTTCACACTAGAATAAACTCGAACTTTCACACAATATTCTAATTCACTGAGCTCTGCCTGTGTAACTTTATGGGCTGTGCTGATTTAAAGTGATGCATGCTGGGTATAACACAAACACCCACCTGCCTGCTGTGAGCACATGCATGCCACATTCTCACACACATCTCAAGAATGCTTTTGACACACACGAATGTTCAGTTGGACTGAACTGAACTGGTTGCATTGCTTTGCCACACAAATATACAACAACTAAAAATTCATGACTTCATGGGGGCATGCACCACTGTGAAATGTAGTTGTCTTTTTAAATAGGTTATTCTGTCATTGGCAATGCGATTGGGGCAGTGAGCATATCTGTACATGGACACAACAATTCAGCTCTGATGTCTTATTCGAATGTCTCATTTTGGATTGTAATCAAACACCATGTAGAAGTTATGCAGCAACACAATAATGGAACAACAGGGAGGAGTAAAACTGTCAGACAGACACAAATGTAGTTTTGAATGCATTGATTGCATGAGACATTGAATTTAATTGCATTTGGCTGTCATTCTTACAGTCATGCATGTAAACATTATTATGTTTTGCCTTAATGCATATTTGCACACAGCTCTTTATATATACAGGGTGGGCCAAAACAAACTGGGCCACTTCTTAAATTACTATATCTCCTCAACCATTAAGGCTTTGGGAATGGATGCCGGACACAATGAGCACCTTCTCAACCATTAAAAGTTAGTTTAAAGCAGGATCTGAACTTACAGAAAACTGGCAGAATTAAATTGCAAATGTGAGAAAGCATGTGGGAACTTTTTTTTTCTTTTTTTTTACAAATGGCCATGGCTGTTATACCATTGCTTCTAAAGTCATGATCTCACTGAAAAGAGAAGTCATTGAGCTTTTATTTTATTTAAAATATTGAGGAGATAATCATTTAAAAAGTCGTCCAGGTTTTTTGGTCCACCATGTGTATATACTGTACATTGAATGTATTACAGGCTCATTCATAGTGTGTGTGTGTGTGTGTGTGTGTGTGTGTGTGTGTGTGTTGTGTGTGTGTGTGTGGGTGTGTGTACTACATTCAGTTTCATTCCAGTATTTTTTATATTTATATTATATTTTTTTATATTATCACCATGGTGTTAGAATGTAATATAGGAATGTAATATATGCATGCAGATTGCATGTTTGCAATCTCACCAAAACATTTTTTATTGCATTAATGCATTACTTACACCACTGACTTTCAAAACAAACAGTGTTTGACTAACAATCTAACAGTATCGCACATAAGATTATAGTGAGAATAGCAACCATTGCAAAAGTCCTCAGGTGCGTTGTGCGTCACTAGCCATTTCATTATCACTGGTCCCACTAAGGAAAGTATTCTCGATTTCCACATTTTGCTGCAAAGAAACAAGAAAGAGAGAACAGACATTGTTTCAGTGAATTTAAGATCAAGCTCTCTACTCATATTACAGTGCACACAGTAAATACATGCCATCTATTTATTTTATCTTTAGGCTTTAATAATATCATTACAGTGTGGACTGAGCAGGTGTTGGTTAATTGAAAATGGCTGCTCTACATCTCATTAAATTATATTCATGTGTCATTCAACTACTGCAAGGACAGCCAAACTGTTTTCCTTTGGATGATGAGGTGGTTTACATGTAGGTTGGGTTAACAACACTGCAATAAATGAAAACACTTTTTGCATTTCACTATGTTACTCAGAGGCAATTTATTTACTAAATCTTGTCTGTTAGTTATGAAAACCATTTAAACATTATTGCATTAGGCAAATTCTCCAAAATCACAATGTGCATGTGAATGCAAGAGGTCAGATGGTGCACCTGATGCAGAGCATGTGGACAGTGAGACAGGAAGCAATGAACTATTTGCAAAGAAATAGTCTTTTATTTAGGCTATTGTAAGTACCTGTTGTTATGTAATTCTTATTAGATAATTATTGTTGGGTGACTATTATTAGGTAGTGATTGTTAGGCACTTATTATTAGACCATTATTATTAGGTAATTATTGTTAAGTAATTATTATTAGGTAGTTATTAGTACATAGTAAATGTTAAGTAATTATTATTAGGTAGTTATTAGTACATAGTAAATGTTAGGTAATTATTGTTAAGTAATTATTATTAGGTAGTTATTAGCACATAGGTAATTATTGTTAAGTAATTATTATTAGGTAGTTATTAGTGCATAGTAAATGTTAAGTAATTATTATTAGGTAGTTATTAGTGCATAGTAAATGTTAAGTAATTATTATTAGGTAGTTATTAGTGCATAGTAAATGTTAGGTAATTACTTACTGTCACTCTCCCAAAACCCATGATGGGTAAAAAAAAAAAAAAAAACATCCCAGCAGCTCTTAGCACTCCCAAAAAGTACAAAGAAAGCAACACAAATGCAGGGACACAAACATACATGTAAATGCACACACCAACACACACATATCACATGCACACACATACACACATATAGTCTAAACCTCCTCTGCCCACTCTAACATTATAAACATTATTTTAATGCATTATTGTATGGAAAGACTGCTGTAACTGTGAAATGACTTTTACTCTTCAAAAACATTTTTTCCCTAATAAATTTAGCAGCGCTGTTGTTATGTGTGGGGGAGGGTCCGGTACGCCATGCACAGTGTGAGTGTCATCCCCCTAGCTTGTTTTTAATAGGAGAAAAAACACACTGTCCCTCGCTGCAACTGGGCCTGGTGTCCCCTATGAGAGGTCGCGCACAACAGCTGGTTTACAATTGACTTGAGCCCCTTGACCTTGTGTGGGTCTATATCAGTCACTTTAATGCCCTAATATTACATTGCCACAGGCATTAGGCATCACTTTAATGCCCTAATATTACATTGCCACAGGCATTAGGCATCACTTTAATGCCCTAATATTACATTGCTGGACAGGCATTAGGCATCACTTTAATGCCCTAATATTACATTGCTGGACAGGCATTAGGCATCACTTTAATGCCCTGATATTACATTGCTGGACAGGCATTAGGCATCACTTTAATGCCCTAATATTACATTGCCACAGGCATTAGGCATCACTTTAATGCCCTAATATTACATTGCTGGCCAGGCATTAGGCATCACTTTAATGCCCTAATATTACATTGCTGGACAGGCATTAGGCATCACTTTAATGCCCTAATATTACATTGCTGGACAGGCATTAGGCATCACTTTAATGCCCTGATATTACATTGCTGGACAGGCATTGCTTGCAAACTGTAGATGCTTTGGAATCAGCGGCTCGTTAAAACCTCCCCAAGTAGGTAAATGTTACCAGTGTTACAGCCACCTCTCAACACTTCCTATAAGTATTTTACTTCCCAAGTAGGTTAACAACAAATAACCAGGAAGTGTACTAGCATCCTAGCTTCATTTCTTCCATTCTCCAGGACAGGCAGAATTGTTTTTTTATTTTTTTTATTTCTACATTGTGAGGTTTAGCAGGTGCTAGTACAGGTCACTTTAATCAAAATGCCCAATGTTGTAGTGTTGAGATACAGTGCTTCAATAAAACACAACAAATAGTAAAATGACATTAGTTTTTTTATGTTGGCATGAAAATATAATTATTAACACAGTAATTATGTGCACACATTTGGTCACCATTGCTTTAAACTACAAAAGCCATTACTTTAAAATATAAAAGCCATGGCAGCTTAGTATTTTACTATTTGATTTTAAAAACTGCTTTAGACAAATGGCATTTCACATTCTTTAGCCAACATACTGCCTAACCAAAGTATTTTAAGAACTACTACAATTTCATGTATATCATCATATTAGCCACACAAGTGCTAAAACAAACACGTTTTGAAAGTCAGATTAATCCGTCTTACCTTTAAGATCATTCCATGCTGTGCTATGTGCTGCTAGCAGCTGCCAGTATAACTATACAGCTACATTCCTGTCCCAAACAAGGCAGCGCCATGCTGTGGGGAGGGACTGATCAAGTTCCTTGCTGACATATGGGATCTGTACAAGCCACTAGCACATTTTACTGTGGCTGCTACGTTTATTTCTGACTGTCTCTGCCAGGAAACCTGGTTCACAACGGGAAGCTGCGGGAAATGCTGGTGGTACGAGGACATATAATATATGTCAGTGAGCTATTAAAGAATATTATAATTTATTTAATTAATGGCTGCATGCTTCTCAGTGGTAGAGTAAGTTACAGTGACCTGAGTAACGGGTGTATACATGGCCTAGTTTAGACTAACAGATCAAGAATATGTTGGAAATCCATTTAAGACTATCGCTGATGGAAAGCACAAGCCATGCCAGAGAAGGTATGGGCAATGTGCTGCAGTGTACAGGATAAAATTAGACCATGTGTCCATACTCGATGCTGCTGGAGATACTGAAAATAATGCCTTAAGGTGCAAGAGTGATGGCGCACATGCTCAGTGCACAAGTTCACTCAGAGTGTCAGAGGGGACATTCTGGCCATAGCATATTACAGAGCGCAGTAACTGCATTACCAGATGATACATTAAGATTAGTCTCTCGTGGAGATTTGTAAGGGCTTGTGCCAGTACTATCAGCTTCACCACTTCTTTGCTTGACATTTACGTGCTACTAATTTAGGATTGCTTATAAACCGCAGATGCTTTGGGGTCAGCAGCTCATCAAGACTTCCCCAAGTAAATGATTTACTGCCCGCGACATAGCTGCCTTTCAACACTTCCAGAACATCCAGTGCAGGCAGTATCTTGTTCCCAGCTCATTAGATACTAATAATTTTAAATTTGATGATATAATGTGTCCCCAAAAATATTTATCAACTAATTCAGTCTAAATTCTAGAGATGCACTGTGTGTAGTCATTGTTAAACCTAATCAAAGCAAGTTTGTCTCTTATTACAGTGTTCAAAACAACCAATGAAATGTATTTGTGTTGAAAACAGCTAACAAAAAAGTAAGTCTGCATTTAAGCACAGGCTGAAATGTACAAAAGGTGGGTGGCTCAGTGAAAGTAAACTCCAACCTTTGTACTCAGGGGTTTGGGATGGTAGTATAAGTATACAGCTTTTGTGCTTGACATTTATGTGCTCCTAGTTTAGGATTGCTCAAGAACTGTGGATGCTTTTGGCTCAGCAGGACCTCAGGACCTCCCCAAGTTAGTAATGTATTGCCTTTCAACACCTCCCCTAAGCATTTATCACAGGCAATATTAATTTCCTAACAATTAAATTATTTCAGTAATTGCTTCTATAACATTTTTGAACATTTCGAATCTGTGTTTGAGTCTAACTTGTAGAGATATATCCCTGTGTTTTTCTGCATCTATCTAGTATTGTCCTAATTGCCCTGTGGACAAATCAAGAGGTTTATCAGTCATTGTAGTGGGTCTGCTGAAAACAGAACAGATAAAACATAATTTTAGTGTTGACCTGGTAATACCAAAGTTAGATGGTTGAGTAAAGGTTTGGTGGTTAAAACATTAAGCCATCAAATCAGTCAAGTTTGAAAGATAACCACTGTTGTAAATACACTTTACCCTTTTTAATTTGAAATGTATTGCTTTAAACAGACACTGTGTTCCTCAGTCTAACCTCTTGGACCATTAAGCTTTCACACATGCTGTTAATAATGTTGGCAGCTGCAAGGCAGATTGGAACTGGATCGCTCAGACCCTGTCCCATGCAAGGCAGTAGGAGGCGTGTCTCTTACATTACGTCCTCAACACAAACATCTCAGCATGGCAGGCTTTGACTTGCACATTTTTGCTGTGGGTGCTACATTTATTTCTGGCTGTGCTCTGTGCTGCTGACCAGATCACCAAGTGCATGTGAGGCAGCTACACCAGCTGCCATGTGAGTGACTGAGGCAGTGCAGGGAAAACTTTTAAATCTGACAGAGAATTTTAGTGAACCTGCACTATTATTAAAGTACCAATATTAACATGCATTTATATCTACTCATGTAGAAGGGCGTTTTATCCAACAGTATATGAA
The DNA here is from genome assembly GCA_027475355.1 of Coilia nasus. Classification (NCBI taxonomy): domain Eukaryota; kingdom Metazoa; phylum Chordata; class Actinopteri; order Clupeiformes; family Engraulidae; genus Coilia; species Coilia nasus. The sequence continues at coordinate 33,690,113 of CM050209.1, read as the reverse complement.
ATATACAGCTATAATACATTGGCCCAGTGTAGGGTCAAATATATTCACATTACTTTGTTTGAATAGTGAAATGCTAAGGAAAGAGGCATCAGTGGCATCAGAGGCATCATACAAACATGGTATGGAGTGTGCCTCAACAATTACAAGTTGCCTCTTTGCTCCTGTTCCTATTTATTTAATGGATCCTTTTTTAGTGTATTTACATGTAACAGCATGTAATATTACACTGTACATACATAACATTAACTCTTACTCTATGGTACAGTGTAAGTACATAATGTTACAGGGACAGTATAATAAAATGTAAGTCAAAACTGTATGAGCTGACTTTAAAGCTAAAATAGACAAAATTATTTTAGAAGTAGTAGAAGTAGACTATATTGTCCACATGGAGCAGTTACAATTGCAGCATAATCACAATGACAAGGCATTTTCTTACAGCACACCAAAACTATGATTCAAACAGCAGACATAGTCCATAAGGCAAAAGACGTTTGGCATATTTTTTTATGCCAAATGCTGCATACCTAACCAGTTAGGTAGGCTGTATGTTGTCAGATTATTTTAGTCAGATGTCATCTTCAACATTGGCCAAACACGCTACCAGCAGTTTCAGTGTGTGTCCACTACAGGGCACTGTTGCTGCCCCTGTTACTTGAGATCATGTTGTGGTTGGAACCCTTAGAAAGAGGTACTGTGGCCAAGACATTAAAATGTTGCGTGTCTAATTTAGCTGTCAAAAACTACAGCCAATAATGTTTGTGTCCAAAATAAATCCTTCATTCAGGAGACATGTACAGCCCAATGCCAGTTGGGCTCTTCTCCATGGTTCAGACTCCTGTGTCAGTATGCCAGTCTTGTGCACAATCTGTGTAAGACACAGTATCATGAACATACACTTCAGATACACACAGTAATTCCCAAATTAGCTGTATAACTCTCTCTCCTACTTGTGATGATTGATGTCACTGGCACACCCAGGCCACAACGTGTTTGCCCTCTCCCCAGGCTGTTTATCAGATAGCTGAGACTTCCAAGTGTTGTTCCCTCTCCAGGGAGAAAGGCGAAACACAAAATCAAAACATAAACAAAATTTGCAGGCTGCAAATGAGAATTTCACATACGACCACTCTGGCTGTACTGTGTTGTTTTCAGTGAAATCAGTATTTCAATTTATCATGTTTCCTTTTTTTCTGGTGGCATACCAGATTACTGTAGATGCTGCAAATATCGTACATATAACATCTTTAATGCCCATTTGATTACAGAGTTCAGTTTAATTAACAAACTTATTTGCAAAAAGTTTTCTTCCATTTCTTTCATATCCATCAGATTTATGTTAGCGCCACTGACGCTTCCTTCATGGCCTCTCACTGTAGGGTAGTCCCACAGTAGCATCTCTGCTCCATACTGTATTTCGCTACATTAGTCCGTCAGGCTACTTTACTAAGGCTCTGGCTTGGCTTGACCCCATTTTTGGGTCACCCACCAGCAAACAGAGGGAGGGCTATGTCAATCGGTGGGAAGGCTGAAAGCAGTGACATTGAATCTAAATATTAAGTATGTATGCTGCACACAGGCATTTGCGAGTGGTTGAAGGCCCAATCATTTTAAAGCTTTGATAGTATCTACTCGTCAGGAAGCAAAAGTATGTCAATATGGAGTAGCCAGCCTATTTGCCTGAAGTGAAACAAAGTGAATAAGTCTGGTCCACCAGGCTACTCTGACTGGTCCTTGAGGTGGTTTGTGTGCTGATACATTTCTCCAGTACAGCATTGCTGTAATTCCTCACGTGGCCAGGGTGGGGCACCAAACCATGTACAGCATAGTGGCCAGTAGACACTCAGATGTAACACCTTTTTGTTCTCTTTTGACATACAAGATGGGGTGTTTTGGTAATATATATTGCATCACCATTTTGTGTGCTTGATTATTATTATTTTTTTTACAGACTAAAAAAAACTGAGGAAGAGTGGAATTCAATTGCAGAAGGGTTTCGCGGTACATGGTAGTTCCCACATTGGGCTGTCGATGGGAAGCATGTATATCCCCCAGCAATTTGTGGCAACACATGGCACAGTTATTAAAACCGGTTTTCTATGCTAATGGCAGTCGTAGATGGCAACTGCAAGTTCATATATATTACTGTTGGATTTTGAATAATGTCAGCCTGTTGTAATTTAAATGTGGGTTGTGGACGTGATCGTATATGCCTTGAAATTGTTTTGGCGTTCTTACATTTAATTAATAATATTGTAAAGTAATTATCAAAAAAACTGATAAAGACCAGCAGTTAATTGTAAATAAAAACACTAAACAAAATATTCTGAATCAAAACATTTATTAGACACTGTACATGATCATAGAACTGAAACAGTCACCAGGATTTTTAATCCAGGTGACAGTGGCTTGAGTTCAGAGGTTTACTCAGCCTCTTTGCCCTTGGAGAGAGAACAAAAAATGTTAATTTTATTACATGTGAAGTCAAAACATCATATAAACATAAAAGGAATGCATCTCATTAATAAACTCTATGTACCTTTCCAGAGTCACGGCTCTTGGCCCTGAGCTTGTTGACCTGGGACTCAGCAATGTCAGCACGCTCCTCAGCCTCCTCCAGCTCATGCTGCACCTTCCTCAGCTTGGAGAGATGGGTGTTGGCCTGTTCCTCCTGTTAAGTAAATGCATATGTGTTAATCCATATACATAAATTCTGTTTCCAATGAAACACATTAATTCTATAATAAAAAGGCCAAGTTAGATTTTCATCTATAGATGAGACTGGAGACTACTTACAGCTTCCTCAGCCTGCCTCTTGTAGGCCTTGACCTTCAGCTGCAGCTTGTCAACCAGATCCTGGAGTCTGGTAGAATTCTTCTTGTCCTCTTCAGTCTGAAGACAAAAAAGTAACAAGACTTGTTTTCCACGCTTAAGAATGTAGAATAATTTTGTAGAGTGCCAAGGGGTTCTTGTACCTGATAGGAGAGCTCCTTGACCCTCCTCTCGTATTTGCGAACTCCCTTGATGGCATCAGCACCACGTCTCTGTTCAGCCTCAAGCTCATTTTCCAATTCACGGACCTTAAGATGAAGGATATTTAAATTTGACATTTACATACATTTACTTTTTCTTTATTGCTGTATGATTCTGGCACATGCATTGACTTGCAGAAAATGTTATGCACCCTAGACTCCAGTTTCTGGAGCTGTTTCTTGCCACCCTTCATGGCCAGATTCTCAGCCTCATCCAGGCGGTGCTGCAGATCCTTCACAGTGACCTCCAGGTTCTTCTTCATCCTCTCCAGATGAGCACTGGTGTCCTGCTCCTTCTTCAGCTCCTCTGCCATCATGGCAGCCTAGATGATGGCATAACAGACTTTCCAAAACAAATCTACATACTTATTTAAATGCATAGCCTTAGTTGAAGGTAAGGAATGGTTCTTACATCAGTGATGGCTTTCTTGGCCTTATCCTCAGCATTTCTTGCCTCTTGGACGATGTCATCGACCTCGCCTTGGACCTGAACTAAGTCACTCTCAAGTTTCTTCTTGGTGTTAAGCAGGCTTGTGTTCTAGAATTGACAAATCGCATAATGTAAATTAAAAACTGACAGATAAAAAAGGTTATTCATTTAATTTGTTTTTAAAAACCTTCTCTCTACCTGAGAGTGCAGAAGACCGACACGCTCACTGGCATCAACCAGCTCCTGCTCAGCCACTTTGCGACCTCTCTCTGTCTGCTCCAGAGCAGCTCTGAGCTCCTCAATCTCAGCCACCATCAGGCCATTCCTGCGCTCCACCATGGCAACCTGCTCCTTCATGTCTTCCTGTCCTCTAACGGCATCATCAAGGTGTAGTTGGGCATCCTAGTGTACAGGATATGGACGTAATTTGCTATGATACACTGTTGTAATGGCTTAAACCATGAACATTTTATATTCTTAATGTGACCGACCTTGAGCTGACCCTGGACATTTCTCAGACTTTTCTGGGCCTCAGCAGCCTGGCGGTTGGCATGGCTCAGCTGAATCTCCATCTCATTGAGGTCTCCCTCCATCTTCTTCTTGACTCTCAGGGCATCATTCCTGCTCCTGACCTCAGAGTCCAGACTGCTCTGCATAGAGTCAATCACCCTCTGGCTGTTCCTCTTGATCTGCTCCATCTCCTCATCTTTCTCTGCAAGCTTCCTGTCAATCTCACCCTTGACCTGGTTCAGTTCAAGCTGGACACGGAGAATCTTGGATTCTTCATGCTCAAGAGTTCCCTATTCATATGAGATAATACATTTTAAGAAAATTAAAAACTTGAGGGAATTTTTTGGACGTATATAACACTTTTATGTAAAACCAATTCTGAGTTGTTAAAATTGCTTTACCTCAGCCTCTTCCAGGGCAGTCTGGATCTCAGCCTTCTCAGTCTCAACAGTCTTCTTGGCTTTCTCCAGCTCATGAATGCTCTTTCCAGTCTCACCAAGCTGCTCCGTCAGGTCAGAGATCTCCTCTGTAGCACAATTTAAACAGTATACTCTATTAAATAAACTTTGGGTTTTTCACAATACTGGTGTATACTATTCGTTTTTTCAGTTTCACTTGACTTACGTTGGAGGTTCTTGTTCTCCCTCTTCAGAGTCTCCAGTTGGTCAAGAGCCTCCTCATAGGAGTTCTTCATCTTGAACAGCTCAGTGCTGAGGGAGCGAGCCTCTTTCTGGGCACCCTCCAGCTCAGCCTGACCCTCCTCGAACTTCTGCTTCCACTCAGCCAGGACCTTTAATGCAGGAAAAACATTCTTTGTTAAAAACAGATTCAAATAAAGCTTTCCCTCAAAATTCCTGTTGATGATTTATCTGAGATTACCTTGTCAAAGTTCCTCTGCTTCTTGTCAAGGTTGGCAGCAAGAGCGTTGGCTCTCTCCACATCAATCATGAGGTCCTCAACCTCACCCTGAAGTCTCTGCTTGGTCTTCTCCAGAGAGGCACACTTGGAGTTCACAGCCTCAATTTGTTCCTCAGCTTCCTGCAGACGCTGGGCAAGCTTTTTCCTGACGAAGCATTTCATTTAGGAATAGAACATGATTTGTCAAAAAATTGAGTATAATGTGTTTCTAAGTTTTTTTTCTAAAATATTAAATGAATATAAGTATGTTTCTAAGGATGATGCATTTTTACAGAAATATGTTTTTTGTGGTTTGAGTTACTGAAACATACTTGGACTCCTCAAGCTCCTCAGTGCGCTGGATGGCATCAGTTTCATATTTGGCCCTCCACTGAGAAACTTCGCTGTTGGCCTTGGACATGCCACGCTGCAGCTCAGCCTTTGCCTCCTGCTCCTCCTCAAACTGCTCCCTCAGGAGGTCGCAGTCATGTCGTGCAGACTGAACAGCATGGGCCAGGGCATTCTTGGCCTGTTTGTGGACAAAAGGTCATCATTTTTGGTAGGGCCTTACATTGTGTTCAGAGTAAGCTAGCAGTCTGTTACTTAGCTTAGTTCTTTACCTTGACTTCCTCCTCATTCAGTCTCTTCAGTTCCTCAATCTGCTGGGTGAAAGCCTGCTTGCTCCTGGTCAGCTGAGATACAAGAGCATCTTTCTCCTCCAGCTGACGGCCAAGCTCACCTTGTAGTTAGGTATGTATTTAGTGTGACTTTTGTGGAGAAGTATATTAAACTGATAACATTGACGAAGTGACAAACTGGTTAAAACAATTCTAAAAAATAGACGTAAATGTGTCATTTTACCATTTTCAGTCTGAAGTCTTGCTCTCTGTGCACTGAGGTCATTAAGCTGGCGGCCGCTCTCATCACTCTTGGTCTTGACCTCACTGAGTTGGTCCTCAAGGGTGCGACACATCTTCTCCAGATTTCCCTGTTATTAAAAATGCAGTTATCAAACTATAATAGGACACAAGTGACCTTTATGATTGATGTAAAAAACAAGTTTTCATCATGAACATAAAGGCATATAGTTTAGTAACCTTAGCCTTAGCAACAGCCTCCATGTTGCTGGAGAGGTCATCAATCTCCATCTTGTATTCACTCTTCTCCTTCTCAAGCTTCTGCTTGACACGCTGGAGGTTGTCAATCTGCTCTCCCAGCTCAGCAACGCTATCAGCCTGCTTCTTGCGCAGAGCTGCAGCAGTGGCTTCATGCTGCAGGGTAGACTCCTCAAGGTCACGGCGCAGCTTCTGGAACTCAGCCTCGCGCTTCTTGTTCATCTCAATTTGAGCAGCAGTGGCACCACCAGCCTCCTCAAGCCTCTCACTGATCTCCTCAAGTTCCCTGGACAGATCAGCTCTCTGCTTCTCAACCTTGGCCCGAGCTGCACGCTCAGCCTCAATCTCTTCCTCCAGTTCCTCAATGCGAGCCTAATGAAAGTGAGAATGTTAGTAATAAAGAAAGTATTAGATGAACATACCTCTTGCTATGGCCTATTGGAAATATCAACATTTCTGATGAGCAAAGTGTATGTTGAAATGCTGTGCAGACACTTGTTTTCCTGTTAAACAGACCTGAAGCTCCTTGATCTTCTTCTGAAGCTGAGCACCAAGTGATTGTTCATCCTCGATCTTGCTGAGAAGTTGGCTTGTTTCAAAGTCCTTCCTGTTTTAAAAAACATGAAAGAATAATCAGTGAATATTTACATTAAAGCTTTAAAATTACTACTAAATTGCTAAAATCCTACTTACTTCTTTATCTTCTCCTCAGACTGCTGCTTGTCATTCTCCAGATCCATGATGTTCTCCTGGGACAGTTTTAGGTCACCCTCAAGCTTCCTCTTGGCTCTCTCAAGGTCCATGCGGAGCTTCTTCTCTTGCTCCAGGGAGCCCTCAAGCTGATGGTTCAAAGTGTGCAGTGAGTAGGTAGAAATTAGGATCAGTAAAATAAATTTTCAGCCATATTGATGAAAAACTTACATCATCCACTTGCTGTTCAAGCTTGGTCTTGGATTTTGTCAGAGTGTTGACTTTGTCTTCCTCTGCCTGGAGATCATCAAGAGTCTGCTGGTGGGCCTCTTGGAGGGCTTTCTTCTCCTTTGTCAGCTTACCAATGGACTCATCCTGAGCAGCCATCTCCTCAGTCAGGTTCTTGACCTACACGTAAAGGATTTCACAGCAGTATCCAGTTAGTTTTATGGTGACCTCCTGGAAAATGAAAACTACTGGTGTTGTTTTTAAAAAACACAATCTGAACCTTGTTCTCCGTGGCATGCTTCTCCTTTTCCACTTTGGCCAAGGTCAGCTCCAGATCATCAATGTCCTTCTTGAGCTCAGAGCACTCATCCTCCAGCTTCCTCTTCTTGGCAGTCAGCTCAGCGTTGATTTCCTCTTCATCCTCCAGTCTCTCGGTTGTCTCCTTGAGTTTGGCCTCGAGCTGGATCTTACTCTTGATCAGACCCTCACACCTCTCCTCGGCATCTGACAGACTCTCAGATCCCTACAATGGATGACAGTGCATGGGATACATATTGATTAGCATGGTGTATAATGGTAATATACCAAATAATTGCTGATTGAAACACAACAATAACAAACATACAGAGGACACTTGCAGCTGGAGGTCATTCCTTTCTTGCACCAGAGCGACCATCTTCTCCTCAAGTTCCTTCTTCCTGGCTTCTAATTTAGCATTATCCTCTTTGAGTTTGCCAAACTGCTCCTTCATATTGGCCAGCTCCTTCTCGGTCTCAGCGCTCTTCAGAAGAGGCTTGATCTTGTAGTACACTTTCATCCATGGCCAGTGCTTGACATTCATGAATGAGCGGATGTTGTATTGGATGGTGTAGATAGATTCCCTATAAAAAACAGTTTCACATTTTTACTTTTCAACAAATAGTCCAACACGTTAATACATTATATGTTATCATAGGGGCTTGTGGGTTAAACAGTTCACTCAGTAGCAGGTGGACCTCACTGGGTGCTGGGGGAGCGCTACCCCCCACCCCCTTCCCCTCACATCAAAATTTTGAGAAAACACATCTTGGCCTCAACATAAGTAATAGAAAATAAATTCATAGTAAAAAAAATGCACAAATGCAGTACATTAGAATCTGCCACAACACAGAGAACTATAATACAAGACAAATCAAATCAGTTGATTTGGTCATAAATGTTGGTCATCAGGCTAAAGGAATAGTAAAGCTAGTATGACTATAGTACTGACATAATGGAGGATATTGCTTATGAGTCATGTTAGGTCAGGCCAGGGAGCCAACAGGAGCATTAAACTTTCTGTCCATGGTACATTTTAGTTGACATTGCTTTTGTGAATAAAATTGACCTCCTCTCCATCATCTTGACAAACTCCCTCCTCATGACGAATCCACGGCAGATAGCCTGAGTCATTGTGACCAGAGCTGCCAGTTTCTCATCACGCATCTCCTCAAGGGTACCCAGCAGACCGGCCTTGAAGAACACCTGAGAAGGAAGGACAAAGACCACATGAGCATTTGTGATATGCACCTCTACTTTATGTTGGTATTCAGGTGGGGTTGCAAGATCTTTACCTTAGTGTGTCCAAACTTGTACTGGGTGTGGTCAACATCAATGGATCCCAGGAGCTTCTCAGCAGCCTTCTTGTTGTCAATGAACTGCCCCTCAGGGATGACACTGGCATTCAGCACTTTGTATCTGGACATGGAAAATACAAATATTATTTTCCCCCATCGCCTTGTAAAAAGTGTAAGATATCTGTGATACTTCATTTGCTGTCTCACGTCACCTCTGCTTGAAGTCACCATAGAGGATTCTGCTTGGGAAACCCTTTCTGCAGATTCTGATACCCTCCAGCACACCATTGCACCTGAGCTGGTGGATGACCAGGAAGTTCTGCATCAGACCTGTCAAAACACAGAGAGGTCATTATTTGCTGAAAACACAAGGACTACAACTCTACCACAGCAATATCACTACCAACAGTTCTTTACCTGGTTTCTTAATTTCATTAGGAATCAGGCAACGTACAAAGTGAGGATGAGTGCTCCTCAAGTTGGTCATCAGTTTGCCCAAGTTCTCCTGTTGAGGTAAGAATGCAACAAATTGCAGTCATACTTTTAATCAAGCTAGCGAGTTAATTTATTGATCATTTTGTTGATGATATTGATACACCTACCCTGAACTGGGAGGACACAGTCTGCATGGAGCCACCCTTCTTCTTGCCACCTTTGCCTCCCTTCTCTTTAAATCAACAAAAGATAAAATGAAAAGAAGTTATAACAAGAAGGATTATATTTTATATCACTGCCAGAACTATTTGTTTACAAAGTGGAAACCAGACAAATGTTTAAGAGTCGATGATTTAGCTGAGTTATATGTAGTGAAGAATGTTACCCTCAACAACAGGTGGGTAGAGGACAGGCAGCAGTTTCACAGATGACTTCTGGTACAGCTGCACAACAGACTCGTTCAGTGGATCCTTGTTCTTGTCCAGCCAGCCACAGATGTTGTAATCCACAGTGCCGGCATAGTGCACCAGGGAGAAGTGGGCCTCGGCCTTGCCCTTGGCAGGCTTGGGCTTCTGGAAGGCATTGCACTTGCCAAGATGCTGGTCATACAGCTTGTTCTTGAAAGTGGTGTCAGAGGCCTTGGGGAACATGCACTCCTCTTCAAGGATGGCAAAGATACCCATGGGCTGTTAGGGGTTAGGGTAAGGGTTAACAATGGATGTCATGGAATATCATGGATGAACAACATTGTGATATCGCATGATCTCACCTTCTCAATAAGTTCAATGCAAGCGGCCAAGTCCATGCCGAAGTCAATGAACTCCCAGTCAATGCCCTCTTTCTTGTACTCCTCTTGCTCCAGGACGAACATGTGGTGGTTGAAGAACTGTTGCAGTTTCTCATTGGTGAAGTTGATGCACAGCTGCTCCATGCTGTTGAACTATATTAAGAATTTAAAAAGCGATCAGTGTGAACATTTACAGCCTTGAGTCATTAACAGTGAAATATTTCCAACATCAGGTCAGCCCTTACATCGAAAATCTCAAAGCCAGCGATGTCCAGCACACCAATGAAGAACTGTCTTGGCTGCTTAGTGTCCAACATCTGGTTGATACGGATGACCATCCACAAGAACATCCTCTCATACACTGACTTGGCCAAGGCAGATACAGCGTTCAGGACCTAAGTTTAAAAAAGGAAAGAACTTAAGTTATGTCCACAAAGATGAATGGTTTTCAAAGGTTCTTATATGATTAAAGCTTAGGTATTGCCGACACAAACACAATCAAAAATGACTCAAACTTGAACATTTTTAATTTGCGTAATAGCATAATATTTTTTTCTAGATATGTATTTTATCCAACTTACATCTCCCTGATATAACAGTTGAAATATTACCTGTGGCACAGTCTGACCCTTGGTGACGAACTCATTTCCGACCTTCACCCTTGGGTAGCACAAAGCCTTAAGCATGTCAGCGGAGTTCAGGCCCATGAGGTAAGCGACTTTGTCAGCATCTATATAAAGATACAATATATTACATTATACATATTTTTATATATTTTACGTGTAAGCTGCAGATATTGTAATATGACAGCACATACAACTGATAAAGGATGTATATAATGTAAACACAATTAAGTTCTTTAAAAAGTGTTTATTTATTTATTTGTTTGTTGTAACTTACCCTCAGTGCCATCAGGCTCAGCCTGCTCCTCACGCTGCTTCTGCTTGAATTTCATGTTGCCATGATGGAGTGTAGCCCCAGTCAGCTTGTAAATGGTGACTTTCTCCTCTGCAGTGAAACCCAGGATGTCAATGGCAGTCTGCAATGATAAAAGGTAGACTTATTTATTTTTTTGAAAGAATACTCTACATGCATGAGATGAGGCAGATATGGTATATCACTTAAAAAGGGGAATTCTGCAAATCTTACATCAGTGGCCACCAACTCCTCAGCGTCATTGATGCTGGCCACAGAAATCTGACCCTGACTGCACATGGGGAAGTCATAGGGGTTGGCTGTGATAAGGCACATTTCTGCAAAAGAAAGAGTAAAAATCTGTAAAATTAGCATTTTATTTTTTTCCAAGATTTTTTATTTTCAGTCGGAGGTTTACAGCCTACCAATCAGTTCAGGCATGTGGTTGCACATCATCTGGAAGAAGATGTGGTAGCCTCTCTCATCAGGAAGCTGGAATGTCACTCTAGACTTCTCCAGCAGGTCTGTTAAGAGAAAATATTGTTATTTTCTTGTAACAAACAATGCAGCAATAACATATTTTTATACATTAATTATTATACTCACAAGTCTCAATGTCAGCACTAGCCAGTTTTCCAGTTGTGCCGAAATGAATTCTGATGAATTTACCCTGAATGACATAAATGTGTGTCCTACATTATAAAATTGTCTCATTTGAAAATATGTATAATTTCATATTTAATTAGGAAACAAACTTACGAAACGGGAGGAGTTGTCATTCCTCACAGTCTTGGCATTACCATAAGCCTCCAGCAGAGGGTTGGCAGCAATAATCTGGTCCTCAATAGAGCCCTGTGTGTGGAAAACAGATTTTTTGTGTTTCTTGTGTGTAGAACGATTTGTAATACATACATTCTTGAAATATAGCTTGCAAGTGCACAGACTGTTCCTAATGTCTTACCTGCAGTTTACCTGAAGAAGCCTGAGCCTCCTGCTTCTTCTTGTCACCACCAGACACTGCAATTGTTGCAAAGTACTGGATGACACGCTTGGTGTTGACAGTCTTTCCAGCACCGGATTCTCCACTAGTTTGAAAAATAGATACAATCATAGTCATTTCAGAATGTAAACAGTCCCTTAACATTGCATGTCAAATGAAATACACCTTTGGTACATTCAAAATCTCACACTCACGTGATCAGGACAGACTGGTTTTCCCTGTCTGTTGGGCAAAATGGAGTTACTTGTTAGTAGTTAACTGGCAAACATATAATATTGTCATAGTAATTTTTACTTTTTCACTGAAGTTTACCTTGCAACATGAACTGGTAGGCGTTGTCAGAGACAGAGAAGATGTGGGGTGGGGCCTCCATGCGCTTCTTGCCTCTGTAGGCAGCCACCACTGCTGGGTCGTACACAGGAAGCCACTTGTAGGGGTTCACAGTGACGCAGAAAAGTCCAGAGTAGGTCTGAAATGGAGAATTAAGTAGATTAGTATTGTTGTATTGTAAATTTGCTAAAGGTACGTGTTTTTTTTAAGATACAGAAAAAGCTTACGTAGATCATCCATGCTGCATAACGCTCTTTGAGGTTATACAAGACAGAGGCTTCATTGAGGTGGGTCATCATGGCCATGTCCTCAATCTTGTCGAACTTGGGAGGATTCATAGGGCTGACATCATCGTCCTTAACAGTCCTTTCCTGGAGAAAATGCATATGTGCAGTTGAGTACGTATCCACATTTAATATTTACAAACCCATCTTGTATTTGACCCGTGCTCGTAGCAACTGACAGTAGAGGCAGTTTCAGTGCTTCTGTAGGCTCGTAGCTCGAGGTGGGCTTGTAACTGCTGACAGTAGAGGCAGTTTCAATGCTTCTGTAGGCTCGTAGCTTGAGGTGGGCTTGTAACTGGAGGCAGCTTTTGTCTTTAATATTAGCAAGACATATGTTTGGAGGGAGTGAATGAGCACTGCTCTCCTGAATAAGTATAACACTGCTCTCCTAAATAAGTATAACACTGCTCTACTGAATAAGTATAACACTGCTCTACTGAATAAGTATAACACTGCTCTCCTGAATAAGTATAACACTGCTCTCCTGAATAAGTATAACACTGCTCTAATGAATAAGTATAACACTCCTCTAATGAATAGATGAAGTGCCCTTGAGTAAGGCGTCCTGGGTGCTGCAGTTGGTTGTCCACCACTCTGGTTGTGTGTCAACCATTTATTAGTGGCCACATTGTCAGCCCATGCGTTCACAAATCATGAATGGGTTTTATACAGAGAACTGTGGGATGAATATCATATCAACAGTAATCATATAGCACTGTACCTCCTTGGTTTCAAGAACTTCAACCACAACTTTGCCGCCATCTCTGCTCTTGACGGTACCCTTCACATACAAATCCTCCTTGTCCGTCACGTAGCAAGCGGTCTTTGCATCGAAGGGCTTGTTCTGGGCCTCTATTCTCTCCTTCTCAGGCTTACGCAGGTAGATGGCAGCTGCGCCATAAACAGCCATATCAGCGTCCCCCATAGTTGCAGTTTCCTGTAGAGACCAGAGGCATTCATAGTGAAAAGGCAAGTAAAGGGCACCAAGGAATGATGATAGCAGATAACAACCCAACACTTAGACATATAACATGAAGAAACACACTATTTTCTCTGGTGTCTGTTCATGGGCTACTTTAATTATTTTAAATAATTATAATATGAATAATATGAATAATAATATAAATAATATTATGAATATTTAAAATATCAAGATATATAAGGCAACACGATAAGAAGGATGATCTCTTTTCAAACATGCCAAATAAAAAAGATTAATTCAATACTAACAACTAACAAAAAACAACGTAATTGAACTACTTATGGCATGTAATGTCATTTATGAAATGATTTGTTAATCCATGTGCGTTCTCAAATCAACCTAACATATTTTAGGCAACCTATGTCCCTACACACACGACACAATACGCTGTAAGTATGAAAATTACCGTATACAAAGAGGATAGAATTTAGTTTAGTCCTGGTGCAGTTGTTCTACAACCAGTCCATGGCCCTAAATGCAAATGGTCACTTGTCTGTTTCAAAATTTCTACTTTCATTCGTCAACATGCAGAGTTAAGCATTCTATAAAATTGGGTGTGTGATGAGCTGCTGCACTGATACTCTTTGAGTCAGTCTCACTGCATGTCTTTGACCAGCTGCACTGATACTCTTTGAGTCAGTCTCACTGCATGTCTTTGACCAGCGCAGACACTCACCTCTCTTCCCCTAGCCCGATGGAATTCTCAATGTTCTTCAAGCTTCTGAAATAAAAACCAAAGTTAGAAATTAAACATAAGGCTCGGGTAATGTGAAATAAAAACCAAAGTTAGAAATTAAACATAAGGCCCGGGTAATGTGAAATAAAAACCAAAGTTAGAAATTAAACATAAGGCTCGGGTAATGTGAAATAAAAACCAAAGTTAGAAATTAAACATAAGGCTCGGGTAATGTGAAATAAAAACCAAAGTTAGAAATTAAACATAAGGCCCGGGTAATGTGAAATCTTTCTTAGTGCAAGTTGTTTTCAAGTCTTTGCCATCCATCCACTGCTTGAGCCTTCCCCTAGTAACAAGAGCAGCAGGTGATGACTTACTGTGCACAGGAACCCCCCTTGGCTTCTGCAGTCTTCTCTGCAACCCCGCAGGTCCTTATATTCGCTGCCTTCTGCCAGCTAAGCAACATCCTTATATGGCAGGATGAACATGATGAGAATGGGGTGATTTATTGAACACTGAATGAATGGGGTGATTTATTGAACACTGAATGAATGGGGTGATTTATTGAACATTGAATGAATGGGGTGACTACTTTTACATTCATCAACAGCATTGTCCCAGGTGTAACCCCTGGACCAACAACTAAAGGCTTTTTGGCTTTCTGCTACGAGACAGTGAGGTGATAATATTTGATGTGATTCTACCAATTCGGTTCAAGCAAGTTAATCTGTAGGTTATAGAATAATTTCATATTTATAGTTTATAATAGTAGCTGTAGTTTAAAGACCATTAACTTTATATTAGAAATGAATTATATTTTGCTATTTTTAAACATGAGCACAGAATACAAAAGACAAAAGAATATAAACAGACATGTTTTCAAGATTTGTTTTATGATAATACAACATTAGTGAGCTAGTTATACTTTGTGAAAATGTTTTAAATATGTCACAGTCCTTAATAAGTATGTCCTAAATAACTTTTCAGCGATTTCTTAATATGAACATGTTTCATTTTAGTTTGTATGCCATACATTCATGAAAGCAATATGGATAGAAAATATGTAGGTGCTGCATTCTATTTATGCACCCCAAGCAACAAACTTAAGTAGGCCTTTTTTGGCAGTGGTTGAACTAGTAAATTTCAGCATGACGTGCCAAAAGTAGCCCCATAGCAGTTTTATTACTGGTGTTCAGTGACACGTCATTAACGTCCCTACAGCTGCGCAGGCTCACATTGCCTATAGAGCCTCAATGAGAGGAAGGAACTCTCAACATTTAACATTATATATAACATCATTATATCACAATATCACCCTGTATTTCCTCAGCCTTGTAAGATTATTTTATGGGCCTATATCGTTATTATTTATGGGCTCTGCTTTTGACCTTCCAGGCATGGGAGTCTGTCGGGGAGCTTCTTCTGGTGTCTGGTCAAATATTCGCACCACCACCCCACCCCATCTTCATTTAAATCATTCTGTCATCGTCATCACAGAGTGTGATATTCCATTTACGGCTCTGTTACATTTGCCTGCTGTTAACATTCCCTTACTGATACTAGTACATGTCAGCTACTGTTTGCAGGTTTTTGAAATCATGTATGTTACTTATGGTATGGTAACACAGTTTGATATGTTTTCTGGCTGTAAATGTCTTAACAGTGTTAAAACATCTAGCCTACATAGCCAGTGTAACCAAACTAAATGCAGTCTCTAAACAATAACCTACCATATTTTTTCACTGAGGGGACATTTCCTTTTCAAATAACCCATCAATATGATGACCCACTGTTGTCTTACTAGAATCAAGTGTAGTACCTAACATACATTTTACACTTAGTAAACAAACCTGAGAGAACATCAATACAACTCTGTAACATAATGAACAAGACTCCTTATACATAATAAATAAGACTCCACTCTTTTCAGTGATCTTGCCATACCCCTTGCAGACAGTGTAACAGGCTACATACCACAGACCTGTGAGTTTAGTTTAACTGAAATGAACTGAGTTATTGCTATATTTTTAATCATTTGTTTTGTCAATTTGGACAAAGACATGTTAAGTTGATAAATGTATCAATTTAACTTGCTTGATGAAGTTTGGGCATAGTAAATAATAATAATTCAAAACGTAAAAAAGATGTACCGTGTATTATCACCTTTAAGGAATGTTTTATGTCAACCACCAACCAGTTAGAAGTTAAAAGAGAAATCCGTTGTAAAATGAACTTTGAGTATGTTGAAACATGATAACGAGTTGGTATGTTTGATGAGTAGGTGGGGAGACCGAATACCCTAATGCCCCTGGACAGTGGGTAGGTGGGGAGACCGAATACCCTAATGCCCCTGGGCAGTGGGTAGGTGGGGAGACCGAATACCCTATTGCCCCTGGACAGTGGGTAGGTGGGGAGACCGAATACTCTAATGCCCCTGGACAGTGGGTAGGTGGGGAGACCGAATACCCTAATGCCCCTGGACAGTGGGTAGGTGGGGAGAGTCGAAGTGAAGGATGTCCCCGCCTCACAAGCACATGCCTCCAGCACAGCAACATCAGTCAGGGATTCCTAAAATAATCCCACTATGTCACAGCTTGTAGTTTTGTAGTATTTTATTCTAAAAATAAAATAATAATTTCAGCCAGTTTGCCCAGTATAGTCGATGATGCAGGATTTTGTTTGATACTGCTAATATTTAATACTAATTATAAATTGCCTGAAGAAAAAGGTACTTGTACATGAATAGTGTCTATGGTCTTCCATAATACAACTAAAGCCTACACTTCATTTAGTGAGTAAACAGCTAGTAAATGGGTCAGGATGTAGCACCAGAGAAGGAACCTAAGGTGTTTGGGGTCCAGTGGTGGAGAAGTTGAACGATAGTGTTACTCAGGATTAGCAGCCAATGGCATTACTGTTTGCTCTGTGCTAGTGAGGTCTAGAAGCAGCTGGCTCCTTCCACTTGCACTTCACCTTGGCCTGTCCTGCTGTCCTGCACCACCCTCCACAGCTCTTGGAGACGCTCCTTGTCCAGCCTACCACTTGCTAACTGGAAATAGCTTGATACTGAGGGACACAAGGACATGAAAAACGGGCGAAGAAACTGCATATTTATTGCCACATCCCACCATCTTTTTAAAATTCAAAACCTGAGAAAATCACATTTATTTTGGACATTTTGGTAATATTTCAGTAGCCTGGTAAACCGGCCCCTCGTACTTCATTTCATTTTGAATAGAGGGTCTGGACCAGACACCCTCACAAACGATTTCTTCCTGGAGGTGTGGACTCTGCTGAAGTTTAAAACAAGTGCCTCTGCCTTTACCCAATTGCTAACACTTGGTCATCTCGTGTGCAATTAGCATACATACGCACTACAATTCAAATGTAGCACACAAGGTCAACATCATGACTAATGAACACACCCTCTGTTCGCTGATTGGATCGGTCTTGCTGGGGCTGACTATGACCCTCAAGAAATTCCAGTCCGGACCCTCTGTACAAAATGAAATGAAGTGCGAGGGGTGGGTTTACCAGGCTAATATTTCTGTGGTGCAAATAAACTTCAGGTAAAGTTAACCTTAACATAGTTACTTTGACAATATAAAGTGGGGAGGGTAAAAAAAAACAAAAAAACATGCAGTCCTTCTGAGCTCCTGAAAGCCAATAAGTACACATAGCCTCTCAAGTCCAGCTAGCATAGCCTTGCTGAAAAGGATCAACAAAAGGATTTTAGATTAGTCACAGCTTATATAGGTGCTATATGTGCAATTTTTAGGTTACAACATCCCCAAATGACCTGTAAAGATCAAAAGAATGGATAGAAGTAAGTGCAGTCATGTCACAGAAATTATGACTACAGACATCCCAACCTCCACAAACTCAGTTCCGGGAGATGTCTCCCCCCCCCCGAGGCGATGTACAACAGCACACCACGGACCGCCCCTCATACTTCATATCATTTTGTACAGAGGGTCTGCACCAGAATCTGTTGAGGAGCACGTAAGAAGACCGAGCAACTGAACAGAGGGTGTGTTCGTGAGCCATGACGTTGACTTTGTCTACTGGATTTGAATTGTAGTGCGTAGGTAGGCTAATTGCATACGTGACAACCAGGCGTTACCGATTGGGTAAATTCAGAGGCATTTGTTTTAAACTTCAGCAAAGTCCACACCTCTATGAAGAAATAGTTTCTCACGGCCTCCGCTCCAGACCGTCTGTAAAAAATAAGATGTAGTACGAGGGGCTGGTTTACCAGGCTAACAAATTGGCAGAAACTGGGAATACCAGCAGAAACTGGCGCCACTGGACTGCAAGAAATGTTGTCTTGTGGTGTTCTTGCCAAACTGTAAAGCACTTTGAGCTGCATCTTGTATGTATGAATTGCCCTACACAAGTAGAGATTACTATTATTATTATTATTTTACCCTAAAAATCATACACATAGCTACTTGGTAAAAGTGTGCCATGTTGAGCCTAAGATTATAGGAATGGTGCAATGTCAAAATCAAATAATTTAATTAGATGGGTCGACGAATTTTCAAGTAATCTTTACCTTAACTTTCAAATTAACAATATCAGATCCCTCCAAAGACAATATCAACAATATCCGGTCCTTCATACGTCAGATTTCACTTTGAAATCAATCCAGTTCATGGTTTAATTATAGCTCTGCTTCGTTAAGTATTGCTTGTCTTTTCCACCCTAATGCCATGCCTATAGACTAGAACCCACACCCTTACATTTTTCATTAATTATATTTATCTGTAGCAAAGGCGGAACTACGTGCAACTTATGAATGGAAGAATATTTTAAGTTAAATCCAAAACAGATGTTTTATGGAAATATATCCACTGGCCAGTAAAGAAGGGCCAAAAAGAGCAAAAGTGACAGAGGTAAATATAATAATAATAATAATAATAATAATAATAATAATAATAATAAACTATGAGCCAATATAAAGTTTGAGTCCATTATGTAAGGACTTCAGGGTCCAGGAAGATCCACTGAGAAGCCCTTCTGAGTCCAATGCCTGATGGTGCGTGCCATAGTGTGATACATCCACATACGTTTGAGCTTAAACAACCATTTGCCACCAACAGTCCCACCACAGTTTTTGCATCGTCCAATTCAGGGCAGGAATTGGATCAGGTTCATGATAATGCCACTGAAATGGTCTGTAAAGTGCCAGGCATTTGCACTTCTGATGTTTCAAGTCTCTTCTGTAGTACTCCACATCACCATAATAGTATGTTTCCATACGGCAAGGGTAGGGCACTGGCATACGGCAAGGGTAGGGCACTGGCATACGGCAAGGGTAGGGCACTGGCATACGGCAAGGGTAGGGCACTGGCATACGGCAAGGGTAGGGCACTGGCATACGGCAAGGGTAGGGCACTGGCATACGGCAAGGGTAGGGCACTGGCAGACGCCTAAAATGTCCTGTATGCTTCATGTATCAGTGTCCATTTCCACTTGATGTTTGTCTCTTGGGCTTTTAATCCACTCTGGAGCACATGTTAGTCTTCTCACTAGGTACCATCAGAAATGGGGATGATGTCCAAACTCACTTTTCCACATCTGAGGGTTCTCCATCTGTAGGCTTTATACAGATTGTGATAACGTATATAGTTAGAAAAGCATGCCTACTTTGTAAACTTTTTTTAGGTGTCTTAGTGTGTTTTAGGTTCTTAGTGATGACTTTAAATATTTCCTAAAAAAAAAAACTAATACACAATGCTGTCTGTAGGACTATGCATGTTACTACATTCAGTATGGAACATATTTGAATGTGAAATCAAAGTAAAAAAAAAATTAAAAAAACTCAGAATCAAGTTTTCTGTTTCTTTAAAAAAAATGTTACATGAAACACAAAACATGATACCATAATAAAAGAAAAACAACAGCCTCAGGAACAGATAGGAGAGATAAAGCAACATGAGTATGCTAGTCCTGCTCTGCTAGCCTCCCATGGTACCACCAGTCAGTCCTGTGCTGTTGACCCAGGCCATGTTTACTGCACAGTTAAGGGGGCAGGTACCATACCATGTACCTATAAAACCTATGGGATTCCACACATGATGTGAACCTACTAAATAAAACCATAAAAACACATTAGGGCGCAGACAAAAGCACCCTCTATCTCATCATACGGTAGTATAGTTACTGGTCACTGTGGATGTCAATCTTCCATGATTAGATTCACAGCTGTCACTTGCAAACAGCCACTGAAGACATGCAAGAAAAAACCCTTTCCTAGTTTTATATTGAAACACATGAATGATCCTTCACCATTCCATTTATATTTTTGAAACTAAAAAAATGTAAATGCATTCTCTAAGTTATAATACTGTACATGTATGAAAACCATGTGAGCTATGTGTTGCTTCTTTCTTTGACACTGGTAACATTTCAGGCCTGGTACAGTAAAAAAAAATGTGAAGCAATGCACAACCCTACATTAACTACCGATTGTGAACCATATGCATTTCCATGTTTTGTTTACTTTAAGTATTTGTGTACATTGCAAGTATTTGCTATTATATGGCTTCTGTATATTGAACTTTCACCTAAGTGGACTATAAATCTGTCTGATTGTGGTAGATTCTGGCAAAGGAAACTGACCATTTGGTCCAACTGCAACTCTGCCATACTCTTCACTGTAAATAACAACAAATTACAAGAATATTCAGATGCCAAACATGTATTTATTGGGTACTGTACATAGTTACAGAATGAAAACAGCGATCAGGATATTAATCCAGATTAGGGAAACTTGAGATCAGAGGGTTTACTCTGCAGCCTCTTTGCCCTTGGAGAGAGAACAAAAAAAAACGGTTACGTAAAGTCAGGCATCATGTGAAAACTAAAGGGATCTCATTAATAAACTCTATGTACCTTTCCACCATCACGGCTCTTGGCCCTGAGCTTGTTGACCTGGGACTCAGCAATGTCAGCACGCTCCTCAGCCTCCTCCAGCTCATGCTGCACCTTCCTCAACTTGGACAGGTGGCCATTGGCCTGTTCCTCCTGTTAAATCAATGTTAATTCATATTCATAAATTCTGTTTCACACCAAACCACATCAAGTTATTTTTATCCTGTAACTGAAAAAATGAAAAAGATGAATTCTGAACTGAACACTACTTACAGCTTCCTCAGCCTGCCTCTTGTAGGCCTTGACCTTCAGTTGCAGCTTGTCAACCAGATCCTGAAGTCTGGTAGAATTCTTTTTGTCCTCTTCAGTCTAAAAAAGAAAATTGTATTAATATGTTTCTTCCCTTAGGGCTTTAGCACTATTTCAGAGAATTCAGAGAGGTTTCTTTACCTGGTAGGTGAGCTCCTTCACCCTCCTCTCATACTTGCGAACTCCCTTGACGGCATCTGCACCACGCCTCTGTTCAGCCTCAAGCTCATTTTCCAATTCACGGACCTTAAGGAGGAAGAGTTCTTACATTTATAACATATTTACATTTACTAGTCTTTATTGTTGTATGATTCAGGAATATTCTTTATTGCTGTGTGAACTGATCAATGCATTGCTGTATGATTTGGTATATGCATTGCAGAAAATGTTTTGTACCCTGGACTCCAGTTTCTGGAGCTGTTTCTTGCCACCCTTCATGGCCAGATTCTCAGCCTCATCCAGGCGGTGCTGCAGATCCTTCACAGTGACCTCCAGGTTCTTCTTCATCCTCTCCAGATGAGCACTGGTGTCCTGCTCCTTCTTCAGCTCCTCTGCCATCATGGCAGCCTAGATGATGATATAAGTAACTTTTCAGAGGACCCATACATACTATTGTAATATATAATCTGTGTGTGAACGAAAGAATGCTTCTTACATCAGTGATGGCTTTCTTGGCCTTATCCTCAGCATTTCTGGCCTCCTGGACAATGTCATCAACCTCTCCTTGGACTTGAACCAAGTCAGTCTCAAGCTTCTTTTTGGTGTTCAGCAGGCTTGTGTTCTAAAACAAAAACACAATGTAAACTGTAAGCTCAAGGGTGAACATCCTGTTACAAACTGGATGTTAAAATGTAATTGACTGAATTACATTTCAGAATGTAAATAACCTGCTCTACCTGAGAGTGCAGAAGGCCAACACGCTCACTGGCATCAACCAGCTCCTGCTCAGCCACCTTGCGACCTCTCTCTGTCTGTTCCAGAGCAGCTCTCAACTCATCAATCTCAGCCACCATCAGGCCATTCCTGCGCTCCACCATGGCAACCTGCTCCTTCATGTCTTCCTGTCCTCTAACGGCATCATCAAGGTGCAGTTGGGCATCCTAGTGTACAAGATATGGACGTAATTTGCTATAATACACTGTTGTAATGGCTTAAACCATGAACATTTTATATTCTTAATGTGACCGACCTTGAGCTGACCCTGGACATTTCTCAGACTTTTCTGGGCCTCAGCAGCCTGGCGGTTAGCATGGCTCAGCTGAATCTCCATCTCATTGAGGTCTCCCTCCATCTTCTTCTTGACTCTCAGGGCATCATTCCTGCTCCTGACCTCAGAGTCCAGAGTACTCTGCATGGAGTCAATCACCCTCTGGCTGTTCCTCTTGATCTGCTCCATCTCCTCATCCTTCTCTGCAAGCTTCCTGTCAATCTCACCCTTCACCTGGTTAAGCTCAAGCTGGACACGGAGAATCTTGGACTCTTCATGCTCCAGAGTTCCCTATTAATTTTAAAACAGAAAATTATTTAAATGTTTTAGCACTTGATCGATGAAGAGATATTTATTACAATATTACAATTTTCTATTTTGTAGAATTTGGTTAACCTCAGCCTCTTCCAGGGCAGTCTGGATCTCAGCCTTCTCAGTCTCAACAGTCTTCTTGGCCTTCTCCAGCTCATGAATGCTCTTTCCAGTCTCACCAAGCTGCTCGGACAGATCTGAGATCTCCTCTGCAGGACAATTTTAATATTATACTAGTATTTAACATAGTTGAGATTTTTGACAATACTGGTGTAAGTATTTTTCATTTCACTTGACTTACGCTGAAGGTTCTTGTTCTCCCTCTTCAGAGTCTCCAGTTGGTCCAGAGCCTCCTCATAGGAGTTCTTCATCTTGAACAGCTCAGTGCTGAGGGAGCGAGCCTCTTTCTGGGCACCCTCCAGCTCAGCCTGACCCTCCTCGAACTTCTGCTTCCACTCAGCCAGGACCTATGAGAAGTAGATTGGGTCTTAGATCAATTTCACATACACGGCTACTAATCATATGTTATGTTGTATTATACATTATGATGGTTTGTTTGTACTACATTATCATTGTGTTTAGAGGTATAACCTTGTCAAAGTTCCTCTGCTTCTTGTCAAGGTTGGCAGCAAGAGCATTGGCTCTCTCCACATCAATCATGAGGTCCTCAACCTCACCCTGGAGTCTCTGCTTGGTCTTCTCCAGAGAGGCACACTTGGAGTTAACAGCCTCAATTTGCTCCTCAGCCTCCTGCAGACGCTGGGCAAGCTTTTTCCTGATAAAGAAATGCATTTGGTTTAGGAAAAGAACATGATTTGTCAGAGAAAAATACATACTTTTAAATATCTAATCTATAATTTATTATAATGTTTTTTTTAGCTTTTTATGATTTTATCAGAAAAAGTTATCTATTGTGCCTTTCAAGACAAATTTTAGATTTCCAAGGTGTATTTACGCTGGTACATGGCAAGGATTGTACATACTTGGACTCCTCAAGCTCCTCGGTGCGCTGGATGGCATCTGTTTCATATTTGGCCCTCCACTGAGCAACCTCGCTGTTGGCCTTGGACATGCCACGCTGCAGCTCAGCCTTTGCCTCCTGCTCCTCCTCAAACTGCTCCCTCAGGAGGTCGCAGTCATGGCGTGCAGACTGAACAGCATGGGCCAGGGCATTCTTGGCCTGATTGTGGACAAATGTTTAGATTTTTTTGGGCAGGCCACATATTATTATTAAAAAACTAGTACTCTGTAACTTAGTTTACTTCTTCACCTTGACTTCCTCCTCAACCAGTCTCTTCATCTCCTCAATCTGCTGAGTGAAAGCCTGCTTGCTTCTGGTCAGCTGAGATACAAGAGCATCTTTCTCCTCCAGCTGACGGCCAAGCTCACCTTGTAGGTGTAATTATATGTAATTATTTATTTAATTTTATTGCAAAAATAGATGAAGCTGATTAAATTTATGCAGTGACAAGCTGATGAAAACTATGAAGAACCAGACATAGATTTGCTTTTTTACCATTTTCAGTCTGAAGTCTTGCTTTTTGTGCACTAATGTCATTAAGCTGGCGAGCATTTTCATCACTCTTGGTCTTGACCTCACTGAGTTGGTCCTCAATGGTGCGGCACATCTTCTCCAGATTTCCCTGTTAGTAAAAATGCATACATAATGTTTGTCACAATGCATACATAATGTTGTCATGAGAGACTTTCCTGAATGTTGTGAAGTTTTAATTATTGGCGTGAAGATTTTAATTTTAGCAACCTTGGCTTTAGCAACAGCTTCCATGTTGCTGGAGAGGTCATCAATCTCCATCTTGTATTCACTCTTCTCCTTCTCAAGCTTCTGCTTGACACGCTGGAGGTTGTCAATCTGCTCTCCCAGCTCAGCAACGCTATCAGCCTGCTTCTTGCGCAGAGCTGCAGCAGTGGCTTCATGCTGCAGAGTGGACTCCTCAAGGTCACGGCGCAGCTTCTGGAACTCAGCCTCACGCTTCTTGTTCATCTCAATTTGAGCAGCAGTGGCACCACCAGCCTCCTCAAGCCTCTCACTGATCTCCTCAAGTTCCCTGGACAGATCAGCTCTCTGCTTCTCAACCTTGGCACGAGCTGCACGCTCAGCCTCTATCTCTTCCTCCAGTTCCTCAATGCGGGCCTATTGGAAATAGGAAATTACTCCTAAGCAAAGTGTGGATATGAAAATATGGCTGAGAAAACTTTTCCTGTTAACAGACCTGAAGCTCTTTGATCTTCTTCTGAAGCTGAGCACCAAGTGATTGCTCATCTTCAATCTTGCTAAGAAGCTGGCTTGTTTCAAAGTCCTTCCTGTGTATCAGAAAATTAGGTTTATAATTATAGTTTCTGCTTATTCCAAATCAAAAAGTTTGTGTAGTTCAACTGAATTTTGCATTACTTCTTGATCTTCTCCTCAGACTGCTGCTTGTCATTCTCCAGATCCATGACGCTCTCCTGGGACAGTTTTAGGTCACCCTCAAGCTTTCTCTTGGCTCTCTCAAGGTCCATGCGGAGCTTCTTCTCTTGCTCCAGGGAGCCCTCAAGCTATACATTTTGATGAGAAAATATAGGTTAAGTAAAGACCAAAGGTGGCATATTTTATTCCTAACATACAGATCCTCAACTCACATCATCCACTTGCTGTTCAAGCTTTGTCTTGGATTTTGTCAGAGTGTTGACTTTGTCTTCCTCTGCCTGGAGATCATCAAGAGTCTGCTGGTGGGCCTCTTGGAGGGCTTTCTTCTCCTTTGTCAGCTTACCAATGGACTCATCCTGAGAAGCCATCTCCTCAGTCAGGTTCTTGACCTATACAGTACATAAAAGATTTCACAGGAGTATCCAGTAAGCTTCACGATGACTTCCTGGAAGGTACAAACTACTGCTGTTATTTCTTTTAAAAAGCATAATCTGAACCTTGTTCTCAGTGGCATGTTTTTCCTTTTCCACTTTGGCCAAGGTCAACTCCAGATCATCAATGTCCTTCTTGAGCTCAGAGCACTCATCCTCCAGTTTCCTCTTCTTGGCAGTTAACTCAGCATTGATTTCCTCTTCATCCTCCAGTCTCTCAGTTGTCTCCTTGAGTTTGGCCTCGAGCTGGATCTTACTCTTGATCAGACCCTCACACCTCTCCTCAGCATCTGACAGACTCTCAGATCCCTACAGTGGATAAGAGTAAATAGGATACATAGTAATTAGCATGGTACAAAATGGTAACATGCAAAATATTTGCTGAAACACACAGCTAAAAACAAACATACAGAGGACACTTGCAGCTGCAGGTCATTCCTCTCCTGCACCAGAGCGACCATCTTCTCCTCAATCTCCTTCTTCTTGGCCTCAGCCTTTGCATAGCTTTCTTTGAGTTTGGCATGCTCCTCCTTCAGGGTGGCAAGCTCTTTCTCAGTCTCAGCACTCTTCAGAAGAGGCTTGATCTTGTAGTACACCTTCATCCATGGCCAGGTCTTGACATTCATGAATGAACGGATGTTGTACTGGATGGTGTAGATTGACTCCCTACAAAACAAAACCGTGTCAACACCTCACATGTGGGTATATAATTTAATGCATAAAATGATATTGGGGGGAATGTGTTTTTAATCATTTATTCAGTAGCATCTGGTTATTAAAGGGGTTAGGGGCACTAACACAGTTTTGAGAGATAAAGTCTTGGTCACGACATAAGTAATAGAAAATTAATCAGATGATTTGGTTTTACAGAACATCTTAAGGTGTTTTCAAATTTCATTTCAAGTTTTTCTCTGGGACGCATTTTGCTTATTATTTTTCGGAATAAAATTACCTCCTTTGCATCATCTTGACAAACTCCCTCCTCATGACGAATCCACGGCAGATAGCCTGAGTCATTGTGACCAGAGCTGCCAGTTTCTCATCACGCATCTCCTCAAGGGTACCCAGCAGACCAGCTTTGAAGAACACCTGAGATGGAGCAGCAAAATGTATATGAGCATTTGTAATATGAACATAATTTATGTTGGAATTCAGGTCTCTTTGCAAGTTATATACCTTAGTGTGTCCAAACTTGTACTGGGTGTGATCAACATCAATTGATCCCAGGAGCTTCTCAGCAGCCTTCTTGTTATCAATGAACTGACCCTCAGGGATGACACTGGCATTCAGCACTTTGTATCTGGACATAGAAAATACATATATTATTTTCCCTTCTCTGCATCCAATATTAGGTATGTTTTATAATTAATTTGCTGTCTCGCTTCACCTCTGCTTGAAGTCACCATAGAGGATTCTGCTTGGGAAACCCTTTCTGCAGATTCTGATACCCTCCAGCACACCATTGCACCTGAGCTGGTGGATGACCAGGAAGTTCTGCATCAGACCTGTCAAAACACACATGTTAGCATCTGTAGAAACTGCAAAAACTACAACAGCAACAAACATGTCTTAAATCACTACCAAAAGCCCTTTACCTGGTTTCTTAATTTCATTGGGAATCAGGCAACGCACAAAGTGAGGATGGGTGCTCCTCAAGTTGGTCATCAGTTTGCCCAAATTCTCCTGTTGAGGTAAAAATGCATCAAATTTTAGTCATACATTTCATCATGCTAGTAAGTTAATTTATTGATTATTTTCTTAAAGATATTGATAGACATACTCTGAATTGGGAGGACACAGTCTGCATGGAGCCACCCTTCTTCTTACCACCTTTGCCTCCCTTCTCTTTAAGTGAATGAAAAGAAATAATAATGAATACATAACAAGAAACCTGATATTTGATATCACTGCCAGAACTATTGGTTTACAAAGTGGAAACCAGACAAATATTTAAGAGTTGGTGATGAATACAGTTCAGTTTAGTTATATGTAGTGGAGAATATTACCCTCAACAACAGGTGGGTACAGGACAGGCAGCAGTTTAACAGATGACTTCTGGTACAGCTGCAGAACAGACTCGTTCAGTGGGTCCTTGTTCTTGTCCAGCCAGCCACCGATGTTGTAATCCACAGTGCCGGCATAGTGCACCAGGGAGAAGTGGGCCTCAGCCTTGCCCTTGGCAGGCTTGGGCTTCTGGAAGGCATTGCACTTCCCAAGATGCTGGTCATACAGCTTGTTCTTGAAAGTGGTGTCAGAGGCCTTGGGGAACATGCACTCCTCTTCAAGGATGGCAAAGATACCCATGGGCTGTTTTAAAATAAAAATGGGATTACTTCAAGGGTTAACAATGGATGTGAAATATAAGCAATGAACAACATTGTGACAAAGCATTGATCTCACCTTCTCAATAAGCTCAATGCAAGCGGCCAAGTCCATGCCGAAATCAATGAACTCCCATTCAATGCCCTCTTTCTTGTACTCCTCTTGCTCCAGGACGAACATGTGGTGGTTGAAGAACTGTTGCAGTTTCTCATTGGTGAAGTTGATGCACAGCTGCTCCATGCTGTTGAACTATAATAAGAAGTTAAAAAGTGATCAGTGTGAACATTTACAACTTTGAGTCATTAACAGTGAAATATTTCCAACATCAGGTCAGCCCTTACATCGAAAATCTCAAAGCCAGCGATGTCCAGCACACCAATGAAGAACTGTCTTGGCTGCTTAGTGTCCAACATTTGGTTGATACGGATGACCATCCACAAGAACATCCTCTCATACACTGACTTGGCCAAGGCAGCCACCGCATTATTGACCTAAAACAACATTAAAATTCAAACACTTTTTATTATGTAATAGCCTAATATTTTCTTCCAGATATGTGTTTTTATTATCTTCATGATATAACTAATAGTTGAAATATTACCTGTGGTACAGTCTGACCCTTGGTGACGTATTCATTTCCAACCTTCACCCTTGGGTAGCACAAAGCCTTAAGCATGTCAGCGGAGTTCAGGCCCATGAGGTAAGCGACCTTGTCAGCATCTATGTAAATATACAGTATACATATTTTTTATATGTATGTATCTTGCAGTTATTGCAATGAGAGCATTTACAACTAATAAGCACTTTTTTTTTTACTTACCCTCAGTGCCATCAGGCTCAGCCTGCTCCTCACGCTGCTTCTGCTTGAATTTCATGTTGCCATGATGGAGCACAGCACCAGTCAGCTTGTAAATGGTGACTTTCTCCTCTGCGGTGAAACCCAGGATGTCAATGGCAGTCTGGAATGATAAAAGGTAGACTCATTTATATCTATGCATGAGATGAGGCAGATATGGCATATCACTTAAAAAAGGGGAATTCTGCAAATCTTACATCAGTAGCCACCAACTCCTCAGCGTCATTGATGCTGGCCACAGCAATCTGACCCTGACTGCACATGGGGAAGTCATAGGGGTTGGCTGTGATGAGGCACATTTCTGCAAAAGAAAGAGTGAAAATCTGTAAAATTAGCATTTTATTTTTTTCCAAGATTTTTTATTTTCAGTCGGAGGTTTACAGCCTACCAATCAGTTCAGGCATGTGGTTGCACATCATCTGGAAGAAGATGTGGTAGCCTCTCTCATCAGGAAGCTGGAATGTCACTCTAGACTTCTCCAGCAGGTCTGTTAGGAAAAAATATTATTATTTTCTTGTAACAAACTGAATGCAGCAATAACATATTTTTATACATTAATTATTATACTCACAAGTCTCAATGTCAGCACTAGCCAGTTTTCCAGTTGTGCCGAAATGAATTCTGATGAATTTACCCTGAATGACATAAATGCGTATCCTACATTATAAAATTGTCTCTTTTGAAAATATGTATAATTTCATATGTAATTAGGAAACAAACTTACGAAACGGGAGGAGTTGTCATTCCTCACAGTCTTGGCATTACCATAAGCCTCCAGCAGGGGGTTGGCAGCAATAATCTGATCCTCAATAGAGCCCTGTGTGTGGAAAACAGATTTACTTTTTTTGTGTTGCATCTTAGAAGTATTTGTAGTAAATCATTTCTTGAAGTGTAGCTTGTAAATGCACAGACCCTTCGTAACTTCTTACCTGCATTTTTCCAGCCTGAGGCTCCTGCTTCTTCTTGTCACCACCAGCTACTGCAATTGTTGCAAAGTACTGGATGACACGCTTGGTGTTGACAGTCTTTCCAGCACCGGATTCTCCGCTAGTTTGCAAAATAGATACAATCATTCTCATTTCAGAATGTAAACAGTTAACATTGCATGCCAAATGAAATACACCTTTATTTGCACATAATAATAATGCACATTATTTAATGAGGTTTAGGATAATTAAGAATTTCATTAACACTTACGTGATAAGGACAGACTGGTTTTCCCTGTCTGTGGGGAAAATGGAGTTAATTGTTAGTAGTTAACTGGAAAACATATAATATTGTCATAGTCATTTTTACTTTTTCACTGAAGTTTACCTTGCAGCATGAACTGGTAAGCGTTGTCAGAGACAGAGAAGATGTGGGGTGGGGCCTCCATGCGCTTCTTGCCTCTGTAGGCAGCCACCACTGCTGGGTCGTACACAGGGAGCCACTTGTAGGGGTTCACAGTGACGCAGAAAAGTCCAGAGTAGGTCTGAAATGGAGAATTAAGTAGATTAGTATTGTTGTATTGTAAATTTGCTAAAGGTACGTGTTTTTTTTAAGATACAGAAAAAGCTTACGTAGATCATCCATGCTGCATAACGCTCTTTGAGGTTATACAGGACAGAGGCTTCATTGAGGTGGGTCATCATGGCCATGTCCTCAATCTTGTCGAACTTGGGAGGATTCATAGGGCTCACATCATCGTCCTTAACAGTCTTTTCCTGGAGAAAATGCATATGTGCAGTTGAGTATGTATCCACATTTAATATTACAAACCACCCGATCTTGTATTTGACCCGTGCTCATAGCAACTGACAGTAGAGGCAGTTTCAGTGCTTCTGTAGGCTCGTAGCTCGAGGTGGGCATATGGCTGTGCATGTGGTAGAGCAAGACATGGGTGGAGGGAGTGAGTGAACACTGCTCTCCTGAATAGAAATACAAGTGCCCTGAAGTAAGTCTTCCTGTGCCCACCACTCTGGTTTCCTGTGAACCATTTATTAGTGGCCACATTGTCAGCCCATGCGTTCACAAATCATGAATGGGTTTTATACAGAGAACCTATTTTCCCTGTGGGATGAATATCATAACAGTCATCATAAAGCACTGTACCTCTTTGGTTTCAAGAACTTCAACAACGACTTTGCCGCCATCTCTGCTCTTGACGGTACCCTTCACGTACAACTCCTCCTTGTCCGTCACGTAGCAAGCGGTCTTTGCATCGAAGGGCTTGCTCTGGGCCTCAATTCTCTCCTTCTCAGGCTTACGCAGGTAGATGGCAGCTGGGCCATAAACAGCCATATCAGCGTCCCCCATGACTGCTGGTTACTGCAAAGACCAGAGGCATTCATCCAACAAACGATTAACGAGCAACATGGACTGACACACCCCATCAGTAGAGGTGTAGCTAGCCAACAGGCCACACAGGCAACTACTCGGGGCCTCCAGGGCACAAGGGCCTCAGCAGGCTGACAGCCTGCACATTTCATTTTGCACATTTTGCGATGGCAAAGCCGGTTTCAGTGGCAGTGGTGGGTTTTTGCTTGGGGTCCCAACAGAGTCTAGAATTGTCTCAGTAGCAAAACACTTCAAAACACAACAAGGACGAGTATAACACCTTTCATGCCACTATTTTTAAGCCTCCATTGAATAGATTTTTCTGATATACATATAAAGACATCTAAGATTATGCCCGTAAGTCTAAATAAGTAGAGTCTAATGCTTCATTATTTATTATCAATTATTTAAATTATTTATAATGCAACACTGTTTAGAATTGTGTAAATATCTTTTTAATACTCAGTCATTACAGAAGTAACAGTAAAATGAATAATTTCATAATAGTTTATCAAAACAGTAAAACTACACAGTCTTACCTTCTGTATTCAGCCAATTAGAGGATAAGTTCTGATTGTTGTCAAAGTTTCTGAAATGAAAGTTAAAGTTAGAAAATTACACAAATTACACAATATGGCTTATAAGTTACATTGCAGTTCTAAGTTATAATACAATCAAGTCAGTTTCTGTCAGGAGTTGAGGATACATCTTTGCCATCCTGCTACTGCTTGAGAGCAACATGTGATGACTTACTGTGCACAGGAACCCCCTTGGCTTCTGCAGTCTTCTCAGCAATCACACAGGTCCTTATATTGGCCGTCTTCTGCCAACTAAGCAACACCCTTATTTGGTAAGATGCCCTTGATGAATACGGTTTGATATATATAACCTTAACTTCAAGTTTGTTCTGTCGTGTGTGTTGATACAACAAGAAAAGCTTTTTTGGGGGGAGGGGTTATGGTTTATAAATCAACAGAATGAAGAAATTATATTTTTGTGATTTTATTCACTCACTCCAGACACTCACTTCAGTTAAACTGAACTATATCAATAAAATATAATCATACTTTAACAGCATTGCAAAGTATTGTGTAACATCTGAAATACTGTGCTCAGAAATAAATTATATGATGCTTGCGTGTAAGAATTTATGATGCTTGTGTGTAAGCAGAAAAATACTTGCAACCACAAAGTTTGTCCATAGACAAATGTATTCTTGCAGTCAATAAATTATATCTTGGTCTGTAGATATAGATATAGAATGTTATATAGATGCACTGTTGGGTGACTCTTCAGTTATTTTTTTTTATCTCTTTGATTTATCAACCACTCCCCCAGACCGCCACCATTTCCCATGAAACAAATATGCCCATTAAGAGGAGATGGGATGTTTTCTATTTATGCTGCACATATGCATATGTACTCCTTCTTTGGCAGTAGTAAAACTAGTACATTTTAAGATGACAGGCCAAAAGTGGCCAGAGCATAGCAGTTTTACTACTGGTGTTTAGTGACATGGTTTTAACATCTCACAGCTGTGGAGTCCTATGTGGACATTCGTGTGGACAATCACATGGACACTTACTCTTGAACTTGCATGAGAACCAGCATTTGTTTCAGCATTTTAGGATTGTTTATATGGTTTCTTTTTAATATATATATATATATCCAGCATGTGCCCATGTGGGATATGCTAAATCTCAATTTATGCCCCTTAGTGTAGCCTTGGGCTAGTTTCTTAGCCCTGCGACATATATAGGCCACACTTATGACCCTATGAATCTGTTGGGGTGGTGACTTTTCAGAAATGTGTCGCCCCCCTCTCAACTTTATAGCTGAAATGTTTCGGTACATTAGTCATATGTATTACACAGTGTGATATGATATTCCAAATACTTTCAGGTCCTCACTGGTGTGTTGCATTTTCCAAATGTGGTTATTTTAGATCTGCGGCCTACAGCATTGCAGTTCTTTGCCTAAATGTGACACGGGGACACACATAACTTGAAATAGTCTGATTAACAAACATGCTACTATCAAGGTGATGCTGGGGAAGCTTAAAGGAGGTGGAGATTAGGATCAAACCAGATGTTTTATTTTAATAACATGTATTGCCATACTTAGGATGTTATTACATTAGATATAAATTATAGGCTATATTATACTGTAATAATAATAAAGTGACCTTCTTACAATCTTTACTACAGTGTAACATGTGTGGTAAGCATATCTTAGCATGCTCTTGAATATCAGTAAACACATACACAGATATCACCCTAGTTAAATTTAGGGTCAGGAGGGAAATAATAAGAAGGTGGATGCGAATAAGACCGCTTTTTAAAGTTTACAGTAGAAACTGTAAACTGCTTCTTCCTTCTTTCTAGTACATGCAGTAGGAAACTCCAATCAGGAAGGTGTCTAAACAGACAAGCAGGCCATCTAGGCTACAGTTACAAACAGGGTAAATGTGTGTTCATCTAGGTGGATATTTCTTCTTTCCATTATAGTGAAAGAAAACACATTAAAATCCAAATACACTAGAGTCCAAAAGTGCCAGTTGTCTAAATGAAGTAAAAGTATTTTGTCTGTAGTGGCCTTAATCAATCAAAGTTGGTGACAGTCCTCCATCAAATGTGAAATGAGGGGATGAATATTTTGAAAGAATAAATGAATGAACAAGTAGGCAAATATCCTCAGGAAATTAAAATCCCCTTTTTCATGTGAACCCTTGCCCCCCAAAATGTATGTCTACATCCCTGTTGAGACAAATGTTCTTTGTCTCGGGCAGTTACTCCACTTGGCTTGGGCAGTTACTCCACTTGGCTTGGGCAGTTACTCCACTTGGCTTGGGCAGTTACTCCACTTGGCTTGGGCAGTTACTCCACTTGGCTTGTTCTGCCACATTTTGTAACTTTGCCCAAAAGCTACATTGACAAGCAACCTTGATACACGGGTTAGACTGAAAAGGCCTCCAAGTTCCCAATAGGCTGAAGAGAAGGTGTGACCTAGTGACGTGCATTTTAGGGTGCCGTCACAGGTTTATGTTTTGAGGTCAAGGGCTTTAGTGCTCCTCAGAAGACTGCAGCACCGGCAGCTGGTCCTCCCAAGCCCAAGACCTCCATTAGCAGCATCAGTCAGGGATGCCAAAAATAAGCCTCATTCTGTCACAGCTGGTAGTCAATAAGGTTTAAGACATTAAGACATTTACCGAGCTTCACCATGCCAATCCGTGTTAAAATACTTGGTATTGGGCTGAAAGTCAGTGTCACCACTCTGGGCACTGCGACTGCCAAAACAAAGTTAGCGTGCAGTATTCAGTAGTAGTAGTAGTAGGTCTTTATTTGTCCCAATCAGGGCAATGTCTTTGCAGTGGTACCACATGTACAGCCACACACACACATTTTCACAGACATTCCAAGACATAAAAGGATTGAGACAATAAATAGAATGGATAAAATAAAATAAAAATATTTAAGAAATAAAAATAAGTAAGTAAAGGATTTCCTGAACGTGTTCACTAACTGGACAGCAGACAGTATAAAAGAGTATCTAGTATTCAACAACAAAAATTTAGGCTGTTTTACAGTCTAAAAAACTGCCATAGACTTATATAAAACCAACAGTGATGTGCTCCTAGAAACACTGATGTCATATGCAAAACATGTCAGGGAGATATTTTGGGCTATAAGTCATGTTACATGATAGGGATGTCTATCTGTTCACATAAAAATTGTTTTCATCCAAAACTGTCAAAAGGTCAGGCAGCTAAATATGGCAGAAAAATGCAGATGGGACCTGTTATGAGGTCCAGCATAATTGACTGGCTTTTATTATGATATGCACAAACCTTGAATGTTAGGGCTATGTACTTATGTTCTGAATACACATTGGCAGTGCATCACTCTGGACGGGCATCATTTATCTAGCTAATATAATGCTTTAAGGAACCTCAGCAGAAATAAGTGCTCTAAACCAACTGCTAATCACAAAGTGAAATTCAGCAGAAAATCGTACATTTTGTCTTGCAGTACTAAAAAAAACATTAGCCATGTACTAGACCACCCATCCTGCTAAAAGTAATTTTAGGGAGCCCGCTGACCCCCATCCCCACTCCCATACCCCAACACATTAAACACATTTATTGAAATAACACTCTTTTTGCAACCATAAACCCTTTTTACATAGTAAAACACAATTTCCAGATCTTGTAGACATTTTTTGCAAAACACATTCTGAGGCAGCAAAACTACAAAAACTACGAAAACTACACTTTCACCACTGTTTCAAAATAATACACCCATTTTCTATCATTAAAACGATTTAACTGTGAGATCATTTTTCCATCAATCCAATTCTAGCAAAGAAAACTGAACAAACGTGGGTCTTAGTACTATAATCTCAAGAGAGCTTATTACCTTTGTTTGCACACCACCCTCATAGAGATGATTCCACATCCAATACAGTGCAGTTACCCTACAGTACAGATTTACAGTGCAGTTACCCTACAGTACAGATTTACAGTGCAGTTACCCTACAGTACAGATTTACAGTGCAGTTACCCTACAGTACAGAATTACAGTGCAGTTACCCTACAGTACAGATTTACAGTGCACTGTTACCCTTCAATACAGACTTACAGTGCAGTTACCCTACAGTACAGATTTACAGTGCAGTTACCCTACAGTACAGACTTACAGTGCAGTTACCCTACAGTACAGAATTACAGTGCAGTTACCCTACAGTACAGATTTACAGTGCAGTTACTCTACAATACAGACTTACAGTGCACTGTTACCCTACAATACAGACTTACAGTGCAGTTACCCTACAGTACAGATTTACAGTGCTGTTCAGTACTGCACATATAGTCAAGACAGAAAATTGAAAAATAGCTCAAAATAAGATGCAGTGGGCAGTTTTCAGAAAGTAATTAAAGTATTGGTTTTATATGATTTTTGGGTGCTGATCAATTTCTGCTGTATAACAAGCTGTAAAAGTCATTGTTTTAGCCATGAACATTAAAAAAACAAAGGCTGCCAAAATAGTTGTCTTTTTCCATGTGCATATGGAAAAAAATATAATATAAAAAATAATATCAATAACATTAACAACGACACTAATACAGTCATAAGAAAAAGTATGCCAAGTGAGCCATTTAGAGCTCATGGTTTTCTGCAATAATTTGTCTTAACTTTTGATCTGATCTTTCTCTAAGTCACTAGTGTAGATAAACACAGAGTGCTAGAGCTAAAAACAAAGCTTGGGTTCCTGATAAATGTAATTTAAATCTGCACAATGTTCAGGAGGTATATTAGCTCATTCTTCTTTCAGTTTAGTCATGTTGTCAGAATTTCTGGTGGGAATGTTTAGCTATACATCGGTGTGGACAGTCCTTATCCTGTGGGAATGTTAAAAAACTTTGGACATTTTTCCTTGCTGTGATGATGGCACATTTGACATAGCCTGGCTATCGCGACTTGTCAATGCTCTGCAAGCATTGGTCTGGCCAAGCTGTGTTGTAAACCCATTTCTCAGAAGGCAGGCTAAACCTGCCTCTTTCAAATGCCTCTGTTTGCTACTGGATGAAGCTTCAACCAATCACACCCCTCTGTCCTCTGAGGGAGCGAAAGAAACTGCTTGATCCAAACAAAACGTAGTAGTAGCCTGTAGTCATATAGAAATGGCGTTAAATGATTTTTCTCGCACTTGTGAGGTGAACATGAGAGTGGCTGGTGTTGGTCATTCAATATTGATATTCGAAAAACGAATCAGTGCGATCAAAGGCGAAATGACCACAACAACAGCGTTCTCGCCAAGCCCCATCAAGTTGGCTACCAGCGGGGCTAACTGATAAATTAAACTTTTACCGAAGCCGGTCGGTAGCATTGCGAAAACGTCCTTTCCCGCAACAAATCCTTCAAGGGCTGTCCTTTGCTCTATTTTCAGAGAGAACTTCCCTTTGAATTCGTCCGAAACAGCAGCTACAGCTGCATTGAAATCGGTTGCTCTACGTTCGCCATGTACACAGAGACTGAGATAGATTTCCGGTCGCTAAACTACAGCGTCATTGCCTTTTGAAATGCTCGATTTTCATTGGCCCCCTATCCGAGGGTAGCCTGGTAAACCCGGGTCTGGAACAGAGACCGTCATAAACGATTTGCTGTAGGTGTGGACTCTGCTGAAATTCAAACTGCAATTCAGGATAGAGAGGGTCCATTACTGGTGTCTTTTGGATGCAAATCAGTGCTGTATGTTTACACACGGTTGATTGGATATTTAACCACTCCACAAACCATACTGTGGGTAGAACTGTGGAGTGTCAAGGTGCTATTTGGCAGGTTTTTGATATCAAAGCCTCTACTGTGATGTTCTGCCATGTGCAAACTCAGGTCACCATTAATGCACCCCCTGATTACTGCAGCCTCTCATTACTGCAGCCTCTCTAATCATTAATGAACCCTCTATAATCATTACTGAACTCTCCTCTCTACATTAATGCACCATTTTGGACAACTTGACATCACTGCAAACAAAAATGTACCAAGTTTATTATCCTTCAAACAGGATAGTGAGGGATAGTAACCACCCTCTAATTCACACTTATCTCCACTTTAAGGTTATTCTTGCCAAAGGAGGGTTAAACCAGTGGAAACAGTTAAACCAGTGATTAATCACCTGACTTACTTTTGCACACAACATTTTAGATGTATCATGGATGTTTTCAACAAAAACATGACATTCCAAGTTTAACATGCTTTTTATTTTGCTTTTTCTACGTCACAGAGAGAGTGAAAGCCGGAGTCTTTTTTTGTTAGATGGAAGGTGATGTGTTTTTGATGTGAGCCTGGAAAGACAGGCATGATGATGAAGATTGTGAACCTCTGAGGATGGGTTGATGGAGCAGTCTCCCACATCTAAAAGGTCTCACCAACCTTTCTGAGCACTGTCAAGGCCACCACCATAAGCTCAGTTTCATTGCTGTTGAGTTTCAGTTCATTACAGTAGTCACGCAAGTTTTTATTTAATGCAGGCAGTTGAGCAAGGTCAGCCTTGTCCTTCTCCCACTTTGCAGAAAGAGGCAAATCTCTGTTGTCTGTTGGTCTCCTGATTGCTACCTTCACTGCTGTGCTTTGAATTGCTCTACTTTTGATTGCTTCTGGTGCCGGTTCAAATACGTCAATAAGCTGAAATTAGGCTCCACTTCTCATTAGTTTCTACAAAGACATTCTTAAAAAAATTGAGTTGGTGATTCCACTTCAGATGTGAACGGCTTCTCCAGTCAGGTTTCTGTGTTATCCACCATTTGTTCATTCAGTGGTCAGTTATGAGATCATGAACTATTTTGATTCCCTGAATTTTAAAAAAATGTACAATACTTTTTCCTATTTGAGTAGACTTCAGTTTCACTGCTTATTTTAAAAGGCTGCTTTCCAAAAACAGGGTTACCCTTCTACTCCTAGTGAGAAATAGGCTATGTCAGTTGCATTTACATCAACTTTTCTTATTTGATTGCTTACTTCTCCTGTTGATATTCTCAGTGGTTTGTGCCTTATTTATATAGACAAGACTATGACTAATAGCTTGACATATTTGATATTCCATCCCATAAGCATAAAAAGGTAATATATCGAACTCCCAAAGCAACGGAGTTAACACCTGGATTCCAGCATGTTTTTTACTAGTACATCTCTGTGTTTTTTATAGGGGCCAACTAGACTAGCTGGGCACTATTATGTCAATGAAATGCACTGCACATAATGCTCTGAGGAAGCCTCTGAAACCTTTCGGCATAAACAGAAATAGTCATTGTCAAAAACAGTTTCAGCAAAAAAACGAAACAAATAAAACATGCTTAGATTTAGCAAATGTATTAAATGCTTTACATAGTTACAGAATGAAAACAGTTATCAGGATATTAATCCAGATTAGGGAGACTTGAGATCAGAGGGTTTACTCTGCAGCCTCTTTGCCCTTGGAGAGAGAACAAAACATGCCATTAGTACATGTGCAGTCAAGTAATGAAAAAAACTATTTTAGGTAACATTGCTCCTTTTTTAGTGCATCTACCTGTAACAGTGTGCAATATTATGTACTTACACTGTACATATTTATCACTAACCCTAATCCTATGTTACACTGTAAGTACATCATGATAGACACTTTGTACACTGCACATATTTGATGCAACAGGAAGAGTAAAACAAAGTGAAATTTTAAAATAGAATATCTTTGTACCTTTCCAGAGTCACGGCTCTTGGCCCTGAGCTTGTTGACCTGGGACTCAGCAATGTCAGCACGCTCCTCAGCCTCCTCCAGCTCATGCTGCACCTTCCTCAGCTTGGACAGGTGGCCATTGGCCTGTTCCTCCTGTTTTATGTGAAATTAGTGCAGTGAATGCAGAGAAAAATAGTGCCATTTGAAAGTAATCTGAGTAGAAGACAATTAGCCACGATGACAAGGACTGAGAATTACTTACAGCTTCCTCAGCCTGCCTCTTATAAGCCTTGACCTTCAGCTGCAGCTTGTCAACCAGATCCTGGAGTCTGGTGACATTCTTCTTGTCTTCCTCAGTCTGAACAGAAAAATTGAAATGATTATTGTGTTCTTCACTAAAGGACTTGGTACAATTTTAAAGTGTACAGAGAGTGGATTGTACCTGGTAGGTCAGCTCCTTCACCCTCCTCTCATACTTGCGAACTCCCTTGATAGCATCACCACCACGCCTCTGTTCAGCCTCAACTTCAGCTTCAAGCTCACGAACCTGAGCATGGTAAATAATAGATTTTTAGACAATAACTTTTTTAACTTTTC
The DNA here is from genome assembly GCA_027475355.1 of Coilia nasus. Classification (NCBI taxonomy): domain Eukaryota; kingdom Metazoa; phylum Chordata; class Actinopteri; order Clupeiformes; family Engraulidae; genus Coilia; species Coilia nasus. The sequence continues at coordinate 33,650,339 of CM050209.1, read as the reverse complement.
GTTATATATTCTTTCATATTCAAAGTTTGCTGCCTACCCTGGACTCCAGTTTCTGGAGCTGTTTCTTGCCACCCTTCATGGCCAGATTCTCAGCCTCATCCAGGCGGTGCTGCAGATCCTTCACAGTGACCTCCAGGTTCTTCTTCATCCTCTCCAGATGAGCACTGGTGTCCTGCTCCTTCTTCAGCTCCTCTGCCATCATGGCAGCCTAGATGATGATATAAGTAACTTTTCAGAGGACCCATACATACTTATTGTAATATATAATCTGTGTGTGAATGAAAGAATGCTTCTTACATCAGTGATGGCTTTCTTGGCCTTATCCTCAGCATTTCTGGCCTCCTGGACGATGTCATCAACCTCTCCTTGGACCTGAACCAAGTCACTCTCGAGCTTCTTCTTAGTGTTCAGCAGACTTGTGTTCTAAAATTCACAAACCAGACTATTCAAACTAAAATTGTAATAATTGTACAGGTATTTTTCTCTCATATCTGTTTACATTTTCTTTACCTGAGAGTGCAGAAGGCCTACACGCTCACTGGCATCAACCAGCTCCTGCTCAGCCACTTTGCGGCCCCTCTCTGTCTGCTCCAGAGCAGCTCTGAGCTCCTCAATCTCAGCCACCATCAGGGTGTTCCTGCGCTCCACCATGGCAACCTGCTCCTTCATGTCTTCCTGTCCTCTAACAGCATCATCAAGGTGCAATTGGGCATCCTGTGGTGTAAGATATAAGTATATATAAGTAATTTGTTATGTTACATTCTGATGGTCTGATGGTTTAAATCATTACATTTACAATGTTTTTTAATGTGACTGACCTTGAGCTGACCCTGGACGGTCCTCAGACTTTTCTGGGCCTCAGCAGCCTGGCGGTTAGCATGGCTTAGCTGAATCTCCATCTCATTGAGGTCTCCCTCCATCTTCTTCTTGATTCTCAGGGCATCATTCCTGCTCCTGACCTCAGAGTCCAGACTGCTCTGCATGGAGTCAATCACCCTCTGGCTGTTCCTCTTGATCTGCTCCATCTCCTCATCCTTCTCTGCAAGCTTCCTGTCAATCTCACCCTTGACCTGGTTGAGCTCAAGCTGGACACGAAGAATCTTTGACTCCTCATGCTCAAGAGTGCCCTATTCATATGAAAAAATAAAATGAGTTAAAGCATTTGGGCACTTGATTATTGAAGAAAATGTATTCTTCAATAAACTTATTATGATGCAAAAATGTTTTTACTTGTTCAATTTTGGTTTACCTCAGCCTCCTCCAGGGCAGTCTGGATCTCGGCCTTCTCAGTCTCAACAGTCTTCTTGGCCTTCTCCAGCTCATGAATGCTCTTTCCAGTCTCACCAAGCTGCTCAGTCAGGTCAGAGATCTCCTCTGCAAAACACATTGAAAACACATTTACTGCAAAATCAGTATCTGAAATGTGCTGCTGATTTTTCTTTCTGTGTTGAATGGGATTGTAAGGTAGGACTGGGAAAGATTTTAAGTCCTCTTGACTTACGCTGAAGGTTCTTGTTCTCCCTCTTCAGAGTCTCCAGTTGGTCAAGAGCCTCCTCATAGGAGTTCTTCATCTTGAACAGCTCAGTGCTGAGGGAGCGAGCCTCTTTCTGGGCACCCTCCAGCTCAGCCTGACCCTCCTCGAACTTCTGCTTCCACTCAGCCAGGACCTATGAGAAGTAGGTTTGGTGTTAGATCAATTTCACATACACGGCTACTAATCATATGTTATGTTGTATTATACATTATGATGGTTTGTTTGTACTACATTATCATTGTGTTAAGAGGTATAACCTTGTCAAAGTTCCTCTGCTTCTTGTCAAGGTTGGCAGCAAGAGCATTGGCTCTCTCCATATCAATCATGAGGTCCTCCACCTCACCCTGGAGTCTCTGCTTGGTCTTCTCTAAAGAGGCACACTTGGAGTTCACAGCCTCAATTTGCTCCTCAGCCTCCTGCAGACGTTGGGCAAGCTTTTTCCTAACAAAACACATTTGGTTTAGAAGCGGAATACTACATGTCAAAGAAAAAGTAATTTTAAACATCAAATGTGTTTTCAAGCTAGGATGGTACATACTTGGACTCCTCAAGCTCCTCGGTACGCTGGATGGCATCAGTTTCATATTTGGTCCTCCACTGAGCCACCTCGCTGTTGGCCTTGGACATGCCACGCTGCAGCTCAGCCTTTGCCTCCTGCTCCTCCTCAAACTGCTCCCTCAGGAGGTCGCAGTCATGGCGTGCAGACTGAACAGCATGGGCCAGGGCATTCTTGGCCTGTTTGAAAGAAAGAAATGGTGTTAATAAAGTTTAATAAAGTTATTTATGTACTTGAGTTTCATTCAAGGTTGTCAGCACCTTGACTTCCTCCTCATTCAGTCTCTTCAGCTCCTCAATCTGCTGGGTGAAAGCCTGCTTGCTCCTGGTCAGCTGAGATACAAGAGCATCTTTCTCCTCCAGCTGACGGCCAAGTTCACCTGTTTGATCATTTTAGAATAAAGTTTTAAGTTCATTTTGCGTAAGAATCCCATTAAAAGTACTGAGAAACCAGAGAAAAATCTTCATGTTTTACCATTTTCAGTCAGAAGCCTTGCTTTTTGTGCACTGATGTCATTGAGCTGGCGAAGGTTTTCATCACCCTTAGTTTTTACTTCACTAAGTTGGTCCTCAAGGGTGCGGCACATCTTCTCCAGATTTGCCTGTTTGTAAAAAAGTGTCAAACCATTACAGGACGCGAGAGACTTTCATGAATGATGTGAAATACAACTACATTACAAGTTATAATAATGAATATGAGTACATATCACCATAAGGATATATATTTTAGTAACCTTAGCTTTAGCAACAGCTTCCATGTTGCTGGAGAGATCATCAATCTCCATCTTGTATTCACTCTTCTCCTTCTCAAGCTTCTGCTTGACACGCTGGAGGTTGTCAATCTGCTCTCCCAGCTCAGCAACGCTATCAGCCTGCTTCTTGCGCAGAGCTGCAGCAGTGGCTTCATGCTGCAGAGTGGACTCCTCAAGGTCACGACGCAGCTTCTGGAACTCAGCCTCACGCTTCTTGTTCATCTCAATTTGAGCAGCAGTGGCACCACCAGCCTCCTCAAGCCTCTCACTGATCTCCTCAAGCTCCCTGGCAAGATCAGCTCTCTGCTTCTCAACCTTGGCACGAGCTGCACGCTCAGCCTCAATCTCTTCCTCCAGTTCCTCAATGCGGGCCTAAGGAAAACCGGAACATTTGTAATTAGCAAAGTGTAGATACACAGAGACAGCTTCCTATGGATGAAGTTAAACAGACCTGAAGTTCCTTGATCTTCTTTTGCAGTTGAGCACCAAGTGATTGTTCATCTTCAATCTTGCTAAGAAGCTGGCTTGTTTCAAAGTCCTTCCTGTTAAAAAAAAGCAAATAATAATAATCAGCTGATTGTATCATTAGTAAAGTTTATCAGTATAAAATCCAACTACAATTTTAAATTACTTTTTCAGTTTCTCCTCAGACTGCTGCTTGTCGTTCTCCAGATCCATTATGTTCTCCTGGGACAGTTTCAGGTCACCCTCAAGCTTCCTCTTGGCTCTCTCAAGGTCCATGCGGAGCTTCTTCTCTTGCTCCAGGGAACCCTCAAGCTGTACATTGAAAGTAGGCGGTAGTAAGGTAGAAAATAGAAAAAGTAGCAGCATGTTTTTATATCTTGAGATTAATAACTTACATCATCCACTTGCTGTTCAAGCTTTGTCTTGGCTTTGGTCAAAGTGTTGACTTTGTCTTCCTCTGCTTGGAGATCATCAAGAGTCTGCTGGTGGGCCTCTTGGAGGGCTTTCTTCTCCTTTGTCAGCTTACCAATGGACTCATCCTGAGAAGCCATCTCCTCAGTCAGGTTCTTGACCTACACACAATATTGTATGGTAATGTCAGAGTACGTTATACACTTTTCAACAGATTATAGACAGATTTCAAAATTTCTGTTAATGTTTGGCTATTTGAAATTCCAACCTTGTTCTCAGTTGCATGTTTCTCCTTTTCCACTTTGGCCAAGGTCAACTCCAGATCATCAATGTCCTTCTTGAGCTCAGAGCACTCATCCTCCAGTTTCCTCTTCTTGGCAGTCAGCTCAGCGTTGATTTCCTCTTCATCCTCCAGTCTCTCAGTTGTCTCCTTGAGTTTGGCCTCGAGCTGGATCTTACTCTTGATCAGACCCTCACACCTCTCCTCAGCATCTGACAGACTCTCAGACCCCTATAGTAAATGAGAGTGGAGAGCATACATATTGATTTGCATGGTATACAAAGGTAATATGCAAAGCAATTATTGATTCAATTGCAACAATAACAAACATACGGAGGAGACTTGCAGCTGCAGGTCATTCCTCTCCTGCACCAGTGCGACCATCTTCTCCTCGAGGTCCTTCTTTCTGGCTTCTAATTTAGCATGGTCCTCTTTGAGTTTGGCAAAGTCCTCCTTCATAGTGGCAAGCTCTTTCTCAGTCTCAGCGCTCTTCAGAAGAGGCTTGATCTTGTAGTACACCTTCATCCATGGCCAGTGCTTCACATTCATGAATGAGCGGATGTTGTACTGGATAGTGAAGATTGCCTCTCTGAAAAAAGAGGGAGTCTATCATTTTGGGAGCAGGTATTCAGTCTTAGTAAAACTATTGCATAATGCTGCCAAAAGGCATTTGCGTCCATTTTTCTGACCAACATGTATACCTCCCTCCCTCATTCACTCTCAGTCCCCACCCCCCACACTCCCCCTGCTTATTTATGCCGTTCGTACTGTTTCTCAACTTTTAAAAACTTCCTAATAAAATTTAAAATGTACCTCCTTTCCATCATCTTGACAAATTCCTTCCTCATGAGGTATGCACGGCAGAGAGCCTGAGTCATTGTGACCAGGGTTGCCAGTTTCTCATCACGCATCTCCTCAAGGGTACCCAGCAGACCAGCCTTGAAGAACACCTGACAGACAAATGAAAATTGTATATGTAAATTGGACGAAGCAAACTTATTTTCCATATGATAAGTGGGTGATCAGTTCGAAGCTTCTTTACCTTAGTGTGTCCAAACTTGTACTGGGTGTGATCAACATCAATGGATCCCAGGAGCTTCTCAGCAGCCTTCTTGTTGTCAATGAACTGCCCCTCAGGGATGACACTGGCATTCAGCACTTTGTATCTGGACATGGCAAATACAAATATTATTTTCCCCCATCGCCTTGTAAAAAGTGTAAGATATCTGTGATACTTCATTTGCTGTCTCACTTCACCTCTGCTTGAAGTCACCATAGAGGATTCTGCTTGGGAAACCCTTTCTGCAGATTCTGATACCCTCCAGCACACCATTGCACCTGAGCTGGTGGATGACCAGGAAGTTCTGCATCAGACCTGTCAAAACACAGAGATGTCAATATCTGTAGAAATTGCAAGAACTACAACAACAAATATGTCTTAAATTACTAGCAACAATCTTTTACCTGGTTTCTTAATTTCATTGGGAATCAAGCAACGCACAAAGTGAGGATGGGTGCTCCTCAAGTTGGTCATCAGTTTGCCCAAATTCTCCTGTTGAGGTAAGAATGCATCAAATTTTCGTCGTACATTTCATCATAGTAGTTAATTTTTTTGATCAATGTATTTTATGATACTAAAATACAAACCCTGAACTGTGAGGACACAGTCTGCATGGAACCACCCTTCTTCTTACCACCTTTGCCTCCTTTGCTACCACTGTCTTTAGATCAACAAAAGATTGAATAAAACATTAATTACGAACAAATGCATACAAAAACATAATACTCACTACACTACAAGCTCTCTTGTTCATAAATGAGATGAGACATACCGTTGCTTATCATTCTACACATCTTATACATGATAAAGAATGTTACCCTCAACAACAGGTGGGTACAGGATAGGCAGCAGTTTCACAGATGACTTCTGGTACAGCTGCAGAACAGACTCATTCAGTGGGTCCTTGTTCTTGTCCAGCCAACCAGCGATGTTGTAATCCACAGTGCCGGCATAGTGCACCAGGGAGAAGTGGGCCTCGGCCTTGCCCTTGGCAGGCTTGGGCTTCTGGAAGGCATTGCACTTGCCGAGATGCTGGTCATACAGCTTGTTCTTGAAAGTGGTGTCAGAGGCCTTGGGGAACATGCACTCCTCTTCAAGGATGGCAAAGATACCCATGGGCTGTTTTAAAATAACAAGACCGCTTAAAGGGTTAACAATGGATGCCATTAAATATCAGGGATGAACAACATTGTGACAATGCAAGGATCTCACCTTCTCAATAAGCTCAATGCAAGCGGCCAAGTCCATACCGAAGTCAATGAACTCCCAGTCAATGCCCTCTTTCTTGTACTCCTCTTGCTCCAGGACGAACATGTGGTGGTTGAAGAACTGTTGCAGTTTCTCATTGGTGAAGTTGATGCACAGCTGCTCCATGCTGTTGAACTACAATGAAAAACAATAGCAATATTAATAATTTAGAAAAAAGCCCTGACGAAAAAAATAGGACTGATGGCCAGTTGCTGTATAATTTCATCCTCACATCAAAAATCTCAAAGCCAGCGATGTCCAGCACACCAATGAAGAACTGTCTTGACTGCTTAGTGTCCAACATCTGGTTGATACGGATGACCATCCACAAGAACATCCTCTCATAGATAGACTTGGCCAAGGCAGACACTGCGTTATTGACCTAAAACAACATAAAAATAAAATATGTATTGAATATCCTTCATTTAGATCATTTGTACCACTAATAGCATTACAGAACATAGAAAATGATATAGTATTTAATACAGTACCTGTGGCACAGTCTGACCCTTGGTGACGTACTCATTTCCGACCTTCACCCTTGGGTAGCAGAGACCCTTCAGCATGTCAGCGGAGTTCAGGCCCAGGAGGTAAGCCACTTTGTCAGCATCTGAGAAGAATGTAGCATTGCTGGGGCTCAGTCATTAAAGTAAAAACAAATGTAAACAGTAGGAGTAGAAGGTAAAGTGACACATTTAAAATAATATTTTACAGTTGGATTTAAACATGTTCAGGAGTAAGCATTTCAGTGATGTGTTGAAACCTACCCTCAGTGCCATCAGGCTCAGCCTGCTCCTCACGCTGCTTCTGCTTGAATTTCATGTTGCCATGATGGAGCACAGCACCAGTCAGCTTGTAAATGGTGACTTTCTCCTCTGCGGTGAAGCCCAGGATGTCAATGGCAGTCTGGAATGATAAAAGGTAGACTTATTTATAGTTTTGAAATGATACTCTACATGCATGAGATGAGGCAGATATGGTATATCACTTAAAAAGGGGAATTCTGCAAATCTTACATCAGTGGCCACCAACTCCTCAGCATCATTGATGCTGGCCACAGAAATCTGACCCTGACTGCACATGGGGAAGTCATAGGGATTGGCTGTGATGAGGCACATTTCTGCAAAGGAAAGAGTGGAAATCAGTAAAATTAGAAAATTACGATTTTATTTTAATGCCAAGATTTTTGATTTTCAGTTGAAAGTGTACAGCCTACCAATCAGTTCAGGCATATGGTTGCACATCATCTGGAAGAAGATGTGGTAGCCTCTTTCATCAGGCAGCTGGAATGTCACTCTAGACTTCTCCAGCAGGTCTGTTTAATAAAAAAATATATTTTACTTTCATATGTGCTGATTCCATTAATATGACAGTAGCACATTTTTTTAAATGAGGTTTTACTTACAAGTCTCAATGTCAGCACTAGCGAGTTTTCCAGTTGTGCCAAAATGAATTCTGATGAATTTACCCTGTATGAGATTAAATTGGTATCTCACATTAAAACAAAATAATAGTTGGGCAAAATTGTATGAATATTTAGGTATTAAATGAACTTACGAAACGGGAGGAGTTGTCATTCCTCACAGTCTTGGCATTACCATAAGCCTCCAGCAGAGGGTTAGCAGCAATAATTTGGTCTTCAATAGAGCCCTGCAAGTACAAAACACATTTGTTAGCATGGCAGATCTTTTGTGCCTTCATTCAGAAATGCTGTTCACCCTGTTACGAGTTGATGAACCAATGAAATGATTTGGAAGCATTATTTTAACCCTATGGGCCCTAGGCTATTTTCTGGGTATTTTTACTACCTTTACTTTTAACCTCATATCTTGGTCATTGTCAGGGCCATACATACATGCCATATCTTGTTTCTTTCAGGACAGTCTAGGCTATCCAGATCTGGTTTCGTTTGGTGAGCTCCTATTTGCACTGATTTTATAAAAAAATACTAAACCAATAAAAAATCATATTGCGTATAAAAAAAATCTTGTATTGTTGCAAGTACTTGTCCATAGGATGCTGTCAGTAGGGATATCTTTTCATATGCGAGTAGAGGAGATTGTCTGAAATCTGGCAATATAAAATCTATGATGGTGGGATATTCAGTGGCTTATCAATGTTGATAAATATGTAGTCTGTGCCTGATGGAAATAAGGGCCTATTTTTCATGTAATGAAGGATGTTTTATCAGGATTATGCAGGATTATGGATATTATGCAGAAATTTGCAGTAATTTCAAAACTGTATGAAACGTGTCTTGACAGAAATGCATGATAGCAGTAGAATGGGTAAGTTCTGCTATTGTTTACATTATGCATTGACTGATAAAAGTGAGTGTAAAATGAGTGAAGTAAAATTTTGTCAAATCATTCCTTGGCAAATGTTTAATCCCTTGTTTTAATGTGATAAATTAACCAGCTATCATATGTGCATGGTGTGCATATGTGCATGGTGTTGTTGGAAAGCTGAGATTCTGTACTTTCTTCTGCCTTATCTATCCGATCACGGGTTCCCGAGTAATTTCAACGAGAGTACTCCTGTGCAAAGCGCTAATATGAGAGATTTTAGCAAATTTTTAAATTTTAATGTCTCGCCGATACTTGATCACAAATAAGCAGAAGGTCACGTTTTAAAACCCTGGTTCTGCTGTTTGGTATAAGTGCCATCCCTCTACGATGTACCTTTCCAGACTAATTCAACAGAGAAGAATGGCTGTAAATTTGGACGCATTTTGCATCCATCGGGCCCATAGGGTTAAGGTTGAGAAAGTAATTTAGTGTTGCTTTAACTTCTCACCTGGAGTTTTCCAGAAGCCTGTGTCTCCTTCTTCTTGTCACCACCAGCCACTGCAATTGTTGCGAAGTACTGGATGACACGCTTGGTGTTCACAGTCTTTCCAGCACCGGATTCTCCACTAGGTTACACAGAGGATGAGATTTTCAACTGAGAACTTAACTAGCCACTTAATATTACATATAAAACAACATACATGTTCAGCCCAATAATACTGTAAGGCTCAGTAATACTCACGTAATCAGGACGGACTGGTTCTCCCTGTCTGTCGGGTGAAATATATGTATTAGTTTATAGACAAATAAGTCATTTCACCATAGTAAGAAATGACTTTCAAATTCAAAGTTTACCTTGCAGCATGAACTGGTAGGCGTTGTCAGAGACAGAGAAGATGTGGGGTGGGGCCTCCATGCGCTTCTTGCCTCTGTAGGCAGCCACCACTGCTGGGTCGTACACAGGGAGCCACTTGTAGGGGTTCACAGTGACGCAGAAAAGTCCAGAGTAGGTCTGAAATGGAGAATTGAATAGATTAGTATTATTGTATGGTAAATTTGCTAAAGGTACGTGTTTTTTCAGATACAGAAAAAGCTCACGTAGATCATCCATGCTGCATAACGCTCTTTGAGGTTATACAGGACAGAGGCTTCATTGAGGTGGGTCATCATGGCCATGTCCTCAATCTTGTCGAACTTGGGAGGATTCATGGGGGTGACATCATCGTCCTTAACAGTCCTTTCCTGAAAGAGAAGTATGAAACACATTTTGATTATGTATCCCAATTTTAATATGCCAATAGTCAACCTCATGTCCCGTGCCACCTGTGTTAGATGCCACATACAGTGGGCGCAGGTTGGAGGTAGCCAAAGCTATATGTTTCTAAGTGCCCTAGAGCAAAACACCTAACACCCAGATGGGAAAGCTGGCTATCGACTGCTTTATTTAGTTACCACTATCGATCTCATTGCTGGCTAATCTTGTGTGCTCACAAATCAAAGATAGGTTGAATTGCAGTGGCTTATTTTCCCCTGTGGGATTATTAGGATGGCAGTAGTTATGTGATGTACCTCCTTGGTTTCAAGAACTTCAACAACGACTCTGCCGCCATCTCTGCTCTTGATGGTACCCTTCACGTACAAATCCTCCTTGTCGGCCACATAGCAAGCGGTCTTTGCATCAAAGGGCTTGTTCTGGGCTTCAATTCTCTCCTTCTCAGGCTTACGCAGGTAGATGGCAGCTGCGCCATAAACAGCCATATCAGCGTCCCCCATGGTTGTGGCTTACTGCGAAGAACAACAGCATTCATAAATTAAAGCACTGTACATAACGGCCAACATATGAATCAGCAAAGAAACATTTGCAAACTCATCACAAGGGCACAGTAGTTTCCATAGTGTTTCTATGGCTGTTTTGAATTGAAGTCAAAGTGAGGTAGACTATTCAAATAGGAGCTCGTCTCACATATAATGCATTTTCCATCCCTAATTAGTGAATACAGTGATGTGTGTTTACTGATGACATCAGTGGCAAAAGGCTGTACATAGGCCTTCTGTATCAACACTTCATACATGTTAAGCAAGGTATTTGGGTCTTGTAAACAAATGGCATTGTTCCTTTTCTTGCCTGTGTGCCCTGTCATATCAGTGGCCCATGGTTCCAATGGCCGAGGGATATCGAGATGGAAATATTATATCATGGCAATCGCGTTTCGTGTTGCTGACTTCTAGGTTGTCAGAAAAAGTTTTTAGCAGGCACCATGACACCTGCTAAGATACATTACTTGTTCAACAGCGAAGGCAGCAGGTAGCTACCCTAATATTTTGGACACACTGAAAGTGTGCTTTGTTCAGGTTTTTTTTACTGCAACAATAAAGCAAAGCACACCAGAATAGCCTTTGACAAAAAAAAAAACAAACAATGTATCAGATTAATTCATTTATCTCAGTAATATCTTTGTTATCTCAAGTTAACAACTTTGTTATCTCACAATACAGAAAGAAACATTATAATAATTTAAGATCTCAAGGTAATGGTATTTTATGAGAATATTGTTAGTCTGTCTTCATGGCTGTCACCAGTCTCACCTTTTATCTTCCCCAAGCCAGATGAAATTCTCAGCGTTGTTAAGGCGAGGCACAGGTAGATTTGACCAGAGATATCTCTCCTATTACAAGTTAATTCTTCTGGTTGTTTTCGAGTCATTAACTTTCATCCACTGCTTGAGCCTTCCCCTAGTAACAAGAGCAGCAGGTGATGACTTACTGTGCACAGGAACCCCCCTTGGCTTCTGCAGTCTTCTCTGCAACCCCGCAGGTCCTTATATTGGCCGCCTCCTGACAGCTAAGCAGCCCTTATATGGAAAGGCCTTCTAACTAAAAACTAATTGAATGTTTTTTGACTGAGCTACAGTCAGTGGTTATTTGATTAAACTCATTCGGCTGGGTTGTCCCATGCATCTGTATGTTGTTTCAATACAATATTTTACTAAATAGGGAGAGGCAATTATTGAGTTAATTATTAGTTTGATTCTATCCATTCTGTCCAAACTGGTGTATCCATAGTATTTTTTGAACATTACATATTTTTATGTTTTTGACAACAATAAAGCATCAGACTGAAAAACACATATTCTGTAGATAAATTACATGCTGATATTATTTAATGTAAGCACCAGGGCAGGAATTTCACGAGGGCCATGAGGGCCATGGCCCTCATGCCCTCTCAATTTGGCCTTGTGCCCTTGAAAAATATCTGCCAGAAGGCCACAGTGGCCCTGATGCCCTTCCACACAATTGACAACACAAAAGGCAAAGTGGCCTTGCCCCTAAAATGATTCCAGGCCTGGTAAGCACAAAGGACAGCCATAAAAACTAACAACCACTGATGTATTTTTTACATCACAAAAACAAATACATTTCTTCAACTACCATTTAACTAAAGTTAGCCTATAAAAACAGTTGTTCGTACAGTGTCATTGTGATTTGTTGACTTTAGAACAACATGAAATAAACCAAATGAAATGAGTATTAAAAAAACACATAAATGTGCCACTCTCTATTAATGCTTCACACTTGTGGCATGCCATAGTGGTCTTTTTTGGCAGAGGGCCACTAATAAATTATCAAGTGCACATGCCAAAAGGAGAGGGCGCACAGCAGGTTTACGGCTGGCGTCCTGTCAGTGACAAGTCTGTCCCACCCCCTCAGCTGTGGAGGCTCAAGGACACACCACTGAGCCTGGACAAAATACCAAACACATCCTCTACAGGACAACTGAAAACTCTGATGGATAAAGATGAAAAAAACAATATCTCCCTCAGGATGTTTCCTAAGCCTTGTAAGATTGTCTATATGGGTCAATATTTCAATCAAAACGATATTTATGTATAATGCAGGGATTCATAAAGTCATGGAAAAAAGTATCATTCAGCATTACTACAAATGTTGAACATAGGCCTAGTGACTTTTACAGTAATGTGTACATAATGTTAACAAGTTAATAAATGATAGTGCTTGACTTTAACAACGTCCTGACTGTCATTAAAAAACAAACTGTAAAATGATTTATGTTATAGTCCTAATGATCATAAAAAAGATTAAGTAAAGTATGCTTCCTTGGCCCTGTGCCTTTTTATGTGGGTGCACCCTTTTCCAGTGTTACCGTTTAAATCTGTTGCCATTTTTTTGTGGGTGACTTCTGAAATATGTCCACTGCTAACTTTCAATAAATCAGTCTGTCATTTACGACAGTGTGCTTTTTTATGGCAGAGTTGCTTTTGCCTAATGTGGTCGTTTCAGAACTAGTGAAACTTAATGTCCTCCACATTGTGTGTAGCTTGTTTAGTCATATATGTTTGCATTTCCACGCTTTGCCTTATTGTTGCCAACAGGTCTTACGGACATATCTGCAAATACTGAACAGTTGCCAAGGGATGGCTCTCATTTTCAGCACTGCTATCGCACTATGAGAAGTTTTTGAAGTTTGCCATTCATGCCCATTATTTGTTGCTATGATCCTGAGAAGAAGACTTTTGTTTATATAAAAAAAAACTCTAAGCACAAAACACAAGGACATGAATGTGATTCTTACAGAATAATACAACAGAGCAGTGGGTTCATTGCATGTGGTGAGTGTGTGTGTGTGTGTTTACGGTGTGCATATGCCTGAAAAAGATTATTGTTTAAAATTCAAATTTATTAGTCACATACAGTTATACACAAGTACAGTATGTACAGTAACAAACCTAACAATAGGACAATTGACTCAGGACTCAAAAAATAATAGTATATAATAAAGCTTAAAGTGCTAAGTGTTCTCCCAAACAGTAGTATGTTAGAATAAGGTTTGTAGTCAAGAAGGCTTAAATCTCTTCTCCCAGAAGTACTCCTACGTGCACAAGTATTTTGTGTTCTCTCTAAAGTGTGGTGCAAAGGCTTGTCCTGTGCCTGCCTGCCTGCCTACCTTGACTGCAATATGTGTACATATATAGACACAGGTAATACTACTACTACTACTACTAATAATAATAATAATAATAATAATAATAATGTTTTGGCTCTACCTTATGGGTAAATGTCTGCAGTAATAACACTGAAGGTATCCTAACATCACCCAAATCTGTCAGATGAATGAGATCCTCCAGACGTTGTCAGGCCGTTGTCAGGCTGTTTTGAGGTCAAGGACACAAACGTTCCTGAAAAGACTGGAAAAATCTGGATAGCCTTGCAGAGCTTCTCAGCTGCTTCTCCAAAAATAAGCCTCCCTATGTCACAGTTGGTCATCTTTAATGACAGGTTTCACCATTTGCTATCTTGGGTAAAATTAATGTTCTATTAGCATTGAGAGTCAGTGGAGTAATAGAGAGAATGGATCCATGTAGGTCCTTTAAAAAGAGAGAAAGAAAACTAAAAGGAAACTCACCCTCTTTAGGACTCAGCTGTAGATGGAGCTGAAAGTACTGTTAAAACACTGAACTGAAGCAGTCCTTACTTTGGGTACATGGTACATGGCCTTGTAGGACTCAAATATTTGATTTGGCTAAATGTCTTTATAGTTGACTCTGTGTATGTTTTGAAGCAGGGCCTTACTGCCTTATTGTCAGTATATTTGTGTAAAAATGTTTGTGCAAATAGATATGTATAAATATGTACAAATAGCCAGCAGAGAGGAGACTGGCTGGGCTGGGGCTTGTCTGACAGTTTGTGCAAAGGCCTGATGAAGTACAGACAGCCTGGGTTGGCAAACGTATAATGTGCTATAATATAATGTATAATGTGCTATAATATAATGTATAATGTGCTATAATATAATGTATAATGTGCTATAATATAACGTATAATGTGCTATAATATAATGTATAATGTGCTATAATATAACGTATAATGTGCTATAATATAATGCATAATGTGCTATAATATAACATATAATGTACTATAATGTAATGTATAATGTGCTAGGAGTTGAGCATGTCAGACTCTTGCCCAAAATTCCCTCACCCCTCACCTTTTGGGTCAAGGACAGCTCAGCTGGACAGCTGAATAGCCCTTGGTTAGTCTGTTGAGCATGACAACAGCTTGTTGAGGGTCCACTAATGTCAGAGACCCCAGCTCAGTGCCAACAACAAAGCCAGCCATTTGCCCCCGTCTGTCTAGCAGCCCTCCTCTTGGTGCCCCCTCCCCAGCACAGCACAGCATGGAGGACACTGGCCATGACACACGTGACATCTATCTGTCTGTCTGTCTGTCTGTCTGTCTGTCTGACTGTCTGTCTGTCATCAAAGAAGACCCTAGCCATGACACAAGCTCAGGAGTTCGCTGCAGATGTTAGAGGACTGAAAGGTTGATTACACTTAATTGACTGTTTTAATGGGGTTCAGAGAAATAACAAGAATTTTGGTCAAGACAGTGAATTTTTATTAGCACAGCAATTGCATACATTTAAATCCAAGATTTAAATAAGTGATGTCTTATGCAGGGCTGGAATTTTGTCGTTTTAGGGGCAAGGCCACTTGGACCTTTGTGTTGTCAATTTTGTGAAGGGCATCAGGGCCACTGTGGCCTTCTGGCAGATATTTTTCAAGGGCAAAAGGCCAAATTGAGAGGGTTAGGGTTAGGGCCATGGCCCTCGTGAAATTCCTGCCCTGGATGTGTTTTTTTTTTATGTGTATTTTTCAAATGGCTTGCTAGCTGTCAAAGAACCCTAAGTTAAAATAGTCTTTGGGGTAAGTGGTAAGTGATACACATGGCAAGCTTTGACATAGTCCGTAGTGCCAGAGAAATCCACCAGGGCACTGTGGAGAGCTCCACCGGTGCCACTGGACTGCAAGAAATGTTCCTGTGATGACCCTGCTATGTATTGTACTTGTATGCATGAATTGTGCTATACAAGTAAAGTTTATTATTATTATTATTATTATTACTAACTATTATTATTACTAATGTCCCTCGTGGTGCCCAAGGGAGCTTAGCTGTCGGGCTGGTAGAGGCAAAGGGAAAGACTGTTCGAGAAAGGGACTCCCTCTGTCAAGGTTAGCAGGAGGAAGGTATTTGAGTGCCTGAAAGTCTTTGAGCAGGGCAGTTAGGTGTAGGCAAGGTTGAACAGGTAAGTCTTCAGTTGTGGTTTGAAGGCAACTCCACCCCACCCAACCCAGGTACCCCTAGTTGGATGCTACAGAAGATTTTTCCAAAGGCCAGCAGGCATAGCAGTCCTTGGTGAGGATGAGGGGAATCTGATGCTATTATGTGCTATGCTGGTGAGCAGCATCCTGCATGGAGGGCAGTCTGAGAGCCTGATGCTATTATGTGCTATGTTGGTGAGCAGCATCCAGCATGGAGGGCAGTCTGAGAGCCTGATGCTATTATGTGCTATGCTGGTGAGCAGTATCCTGCATTGATGGAAGTGAAGTCCCACTTATCATCTCCACTGTCCTCCCCACTGCAGGGATTTCCCGTCTGAGCCATTAAGGGCACTCCTGAGGTCAGTTATGATCCCCTTCATTTTATTGACATTCAGGCCAGGGTATTTACATTACATTACACTTAGCAGATGCTTTTACCCAAATCAACTTAGAATAGAAGGCACAAATAAAGCTACGGATATGGAGAGGAGAACAGAGTGCAGGTGGGAATTTTCCTCATTCAGGTTGTCCTAAGGGCAGAAACGTTTGTGATTGGTTCAGTCTGACAACCAATTGCAAGAGAGGAGAGAATTGCAGAGGCAGGGCCACCATTTTGAATATTGACAGCTTCAGTTGTGCTTGCTGAAAAATCCCTCCCTGCCCAACCAAGCGGAACTGGTTATTATTTCAAAGTCAGTTTGTAAAAACAAAAGTTGAGCAGTTTTCTCCAAACTGAAGCATTGTATGTGTAGCTATGTACTCTCGCAGAAATCATAGTGTAATGGCACAGGTTGTAAAGGTAGCACGGGTTGTAAAGGTAGGCCAGGGAAGCAAGCTAGAGTGTTGTAGCTTGCATTAAAATGTTGCAGTGGCTGTTGCGTCAAATAAGGAGATATATATCTGCACACATATAATAAGGAGATATATATAAATAAGGAGATATATATCTATATAAATTAGGAGATATATATCTGCAAAAGGTGCATTAGCATGACACTATGTTGTCTGCAGACATGTTCAGGCTTAAGTAAAACAACAAATCAAATATAAATACACTATATTAAGCTTAATTCATGAAATATAAATACACTATATTAGGCTTAATGAACAAGGCCAACATGGGGTGTAGAACTTTGTTGTGAATGTAAAATTGTTAAAATTCCAAATTGTCAAGGACATGGTTCTGTTCTGCTGCCAGGTCTGAATCTCATGATTTTAATAACTGCCACTTTTTGACAGAATTAAGAGTTTACAAGTTTGCAAGAGGCAGTCACATCTAAGGGTTGATGATCTGTCTTTGGAAACAGCTGACGCGAGGACTTTGTAGAAGCCCCTGTGGCTATTTGTGGATGTGAGGCCCTATAAATGTGTCTGGGGGGTGGCAGGGGCGCGAGAGGGGGGAGGCTGACAGTGGACTGCTTGGTGTGAACACCAAGCTTACAGTCGTCTCGCAGACCTCAGTTTCGAAAGAGCAATGTCTTGTACAGATTCTGTATTTTTGGCATTGCAATTAATATTTCAGCAACATTGATGCATTCTCTGGTGGGAGTTTGAAAAACATTTTTTAACAAATATATAAAAAAAAGAACTTGGAGTCAGCAATTCAGCATGTAAGTTAACCATTCTACAAAGCTCTGACTTTAGTCTTGTTCCTTTTCATTCATTTATCAAAGTATCATGACTCAGCCACTGTTAATTCTGTCTGTAATGCACAGTAGATAACTATTATGTCACGTAAAAGATTTGTACATAAAACCTTATTTTTTTATGCACTTGCGCAATCTTGTCAGAAAATCTGCATATGTTGTCAGATGGCTATGATCTGAAATAAAAAATGTTGTAAATGCTGTAAGATGTTTTGATGAACACACATTGAATTGTGTAACAATCTGGAATAAAGGTGTTTTACACATACAAGGCTTTTGGAATAGTATTGTCCCCTATCTATCTATCTATCTATCTATCTATCTATCTATCTGTCTGTCTGTCTGTCTGTCTGTCTGTAAATATCAAATATTAACGCAAATAAGTAAGAGTTTGCATTATTGAAGCACAGGTTCAGAAGTACAACACACTTTCAGCAACAAAGCCAAAACACAGATGTATTTATAGTATGTGGAAAGGGGTCTTTTCTGCTGTTTTTTATTGTTTTGTATGCACCGATGCAAAAGCAAACCTGTGGCCCTTCAGGAATAATAGCTTAATAGCCTACACACTTCATTACAAAAATGTCTTCCAAATATTGCTGTATAACTCACGCAGTCTTTGTAAATAAACGTGATAAGAAAAAAACAGGCTACTTAGTGTAGTAGGCTAACTAGCCTAGCCTACGCAACAGTTGATAAATTAATTCTGCAGTAGGCAAGCTGAGAATTCAAGGAGTTGTGCCAGAGCTTCATAGCTTGGCCCCTTCGGCATAAACCGAGGTTCTAAACATCACAGATCATCAAGACTTCCCTGAGGGAATAAATAATTTACTACCCAGTCTCAACACTTTCACTTTGGTGTTTATAGGCACAGTCCTATCACTGCCAGGCCAATGAACTTAAGCTCATTTCCACGATAGCTTCAGCCAATGATAGCCTTCATTCAGCTAATTTCCACAATAGCTTCAGCCAGTGATAGCCTTCATTCAGCTAACTGCCACAATAGCTTCAGCCAATGATAGCCTTCATTCAGCTAATTTCCACAACAACTTCAGCCTTTATTCAGCTCATTTCCATGATAGCTTTATGATAACACTTTAGAATAACTACTCCCTATAAATCATTTATTCTGCAATTGCTTAACTCTGAGTTGACACTTTTTTCATCATTTCTTAACCATTATTGTTTCATCAATAAATCATCTGTAGCCTAAACATATCTACATCCATCTGTCTGTCCGTTGGTTGTATGTGTGTCTATCTGTGGATCAGTCAGAGGATGACAGACAGAAAGAAAGGCAGACAGTAGACAGAAAGACAGATAGCGGATAACATACAGACCGACCAACAGACAGACAGATGGATGTAGATGTTTACAAATGATTTATTGATGAAACAATAATGGTTAACAAATGATGAAGAAAGTGTTAACTAAGAGTTAAGTAATTGCATAATAAATGATTAATAATGAGTAGTTATTCTAAGGTGTCACTTTAGTCAATGCATATTCATTGAAGCTCATTTTTACGAAGGTTTAAGTCAAGGGATATTTTGGGTAGGCCACTTATTCCTACTTTCTCCTCTTATAATATCTGAATGCTAATGTCACCAAAGAGTGACAAATACAGTGGTCTGAATACATTAAAACACACCAAAATCTCAGAGGGTTTGTCCACTAAATGGCTAAATTAAAACTGGAAGATTTAATAGCTTAATACCTATTCAACTGTTACCATAACAAATCAATGTCATGTTTGGACTGTTTTCATTTGTGCCACACGTATTACATTATAATTTCTTAAAATCACGATTATGTGAAGAACAGCCCTGGAACTATTTAAGTCATTGGAATTATTTCGACATCCATGCAATAAAATACTACCCTCTGGCTCGTAAAGCTGTCCAGTGTAGCACTATGTCTATAGCTTGCAGCTGCTAGCCAAAGTCATGGCTGACTATAGGCCTATGTGCTGCCAAACAAGGCAATGAGGTGTGTCTGGTCCAAATGTATATCAGCTCAGTCATCTAGGCGGGCCACCTTTGAGCACTGCATTTTTGCTGCGATTGCTACATTTATTTTTGTCTGCCTTGCCACCAAGGAACTCCACCACGACCTCAAAAACAAGTTGACAAGTGACATCGCAACAGGTGCAAAACAAGACTGAGGAAAGAGCACAGGTGGCGGACAGATAGAATTTCCCAGGGAAGTTCCACGTTTTATAATGTTGAAACATCAAATAATGAGACGAATAAAATACATTTAACAAGACTACTTCTCTAGTACACACTGGAGTTAGTGATTCTGGTGGGAAGGTAGCCTATTTCGTTGTGTCCCGCTTTAAGAAATTCGTGGGAAAGTTATGCGCGCCTCGACAAATGTCAATGCAGTGTAAAGTCAAAAAAGGCAACAGGAGCAGCGGCAACGTCAGATAAAATTAGACCTGGTAGTTTGTAAGGTAAAGCAGAACATCGTGTGCTACCATGAGAAAAAACACGCTTCACACATGGGAGGATGTTTTATTGCCCACTTATTACAACGGCACAGAAAAATCAATGCCTTTTGTTTTAGTCATTTTCAGTCAACCTGTTTCCAACGAATTTCCAGCAGCCTAAAGAAAACGCACTGCTTCCCGTCTATAGCCTACATTTGTCACTTCGCCTATAATGTATTGTATTGGGTAATGCAATGCAGTAAATTATTGCGAGAGTGGTCTGTTTTTGATAAGTATGATGCTTCATAAGCACTAACGTAAAACGTTAACTAACGTAACGTAAAACATGCACCAATTTGTCTTAAATAATAGCAAATATACTCTAGGCTTTATACGCCTACAGCTACTTAAAATCCAGTTGTATCTAACAAACTGGGACTAACCTACAACCAAAATACTTCAGGATATAATTAGCTAGGCATGAACTAGCAAAACTGTAAAAATAAAAATTCGTGTTTTGAATATGAGTGGAATTGTATTCATGTTAAATATTTAAATATATTTTAAAATTGTCTGGTTTTGTTGGAGGTTTAGACTTAATTATCCTGCAAGGACACAGTGGATGTGAATCAGCAAGTGGCTTAGCTCCTTACAAATTGAATTAAATATACCTGAGGTAGCCTATTTATTTGCCCCAACAGCTGGGACTAGGCCTTTGTGTCAAATGCTAACGGCATCACATTCACAATTCAAAGTTTTCTTCACTGGGCACGGCAATAATTGAGCGAATATTTGAGGGGTCTAGCAAAGTGCATTGAGAGGAGATTTTTTTTCCTAATGTAATAAGTAATTTAATAGGCCTATGATGTAAGATAGAGCCTGTGTAATAATGCTTTCTTCTGCTTGTCGTGCTTGAAATCTTAAGATACATTTAATTATTTGGTCATGAGTTCTGTAACATTTACTGGTATTTAGAATTTACTGGTGATGACACCTTCTCTGCAGTGGACTGCCAGGGTGGGTAGACACGCTGAAAAGGTGATATGGTTGGGGGAGCGCGCGCTCGCCACTGGTTAAAGGCCAACACAAGCTGGCCGCTCCGTAACTACTGGAGTCTGTCTACAAGGGGAACTCCGTCAGCTGAGTTCTCACTTGGAGTGTGAAATAGCGTCTCCGTATCATGATATCACCCTGATGGGTTGTGGATTCATTCCCAAATAACGTGATACAACATGCCATAAAAAGTGACGATCAACAGTCCTAATAAAATATCACATTGACGAGGTTGAACAGCGCCATCTCGTGGTTGATACACTTGTTACACTGGACTTTTTCCTTCAACAAGTTTCATCATTTATCACTGAAAATGTAGGCTACCACTTCCCCAGACATGCACACCAAAAACACTTACACATATCCTAATGACTTGGGTGCTGCTCGATTGTAGAAGAGATCCTCATGTGGCCTGTTTAAGGATGCAGAATGTTGTGTATTTTCATGTTCTGCTCGTTAGGCCTACTGTGCTCTTCAGCCCGCTGTATCATACACTGAGCCATCTTCTGTAGGTCTGTAACTTTGACATCCGTCCACGGAACCATTTAAGATGAAAGATTAAATAGCTTGAACATGACAGGAAATTTTCAGACCATGTATCAACTCTCCTGGATACTGTTCATGTGTAGTTTACCTGCTCTCTATTAAAACAGCTACTTCCTGACTCACTTAACATACCAATGTGCGTGATGGGTTAATTGCAGTGTCAATTTCCTTGTGTAAAATGTGTGCTGTGCTGTGTAGTCACAATGACACGGGGTGCTGTTTGTTTGTTTTAATAACCAGCAAGTATGATGCCCTACTTGAACTAGACTCAGACACATGAAGATGCATTAATCAATCTGTCCATTTATCTAGCCATCTATCGTCGGTCTTTCTTCTCTACCTGCAGGGTAAGCAGTGAAGGAAAGTCCCTCTATGAAGCCAAGTAAAATATTAAGTAGGCCTGCAGTTGTACCACTATTTCCCACAAGACAGAATGCCGTTTTTTCCCCCTCAGTGGCCACACGGGGGCGCCAAACGCCAGTCCAAAAGTATTTGTATGCCCTCTACAGAGATGTAACTCCTAGTCGTTCCGTCATTAAACCCCTTGTCAAAGTGGTATAAATTGATAATTGTACCAGAGAAAATATTTTGTGATGCACAACTGCTGAAGGCCATGAGCTGAATGCCCTCAGTCAAGGCATGATGAGGATATACTCTCCGTTCTGAGAAACAACACGCACACAATCATATGGTACCCTCCATTTAATGATCCCTTTATCCAAAACGTCAGAGAAAATTAAAACAGAAAGAAAGAAGGTCACTTTCTGAATACAGATTTAAGAACATAAAGGTAAGCACGAACCCTACAACACCTCCAACACAGTACAGGAGGACATAAAAGGAGAAAAAAAAAGGGAAAACACAAATGCTAAAAATCCTCACTATGTACAAAGCGTCTTCATTTCCATTGGACAACTGAAAAGTCGGGCCATGTCATGAAAAATATGCGAAGATTGATTTGCTAGGAAATGGAGTCCGCAAGCTGCCTCCAATGGAAGTCAGTCGTTCTCCCAGCGTGTCCTCCTGCAACAGAAAACGAAAGCAGACGCGTGTCAGAGGCTTGGGTCAGTCGCACTGGTCCACCTGAAGTTTTTCCTTTTTAAAAACTTCATCCCCTTGTTTGAATGTTCACTTCTTGAGCTGCCAACTTTAAGCTATGAAAGATGTGCTGTACCAGATTAAAGATCATATGTACAACTAGCAATTATCAGGGGGGAGAAAGCGGGGAGAACGGAAGAAATCAGCCAGCAAAAGCTTCAGCTCCTCAGCTATGGTGGACAACTTCACCATAAAGGAGTGCATCCGATCACTTACACTTCAACTGACTTCTCGTGTTATTTTGTGACTTTTCAAACCAATCGGACCCCTCAACACTGGTTCTAAGACTGGGTTTTCAGGTCAGCTTTTTTTGGCTTAGTTAAGTGCGTTTACATATGATCTTTAAAATGTTTCATTTCTGCTTTAAAAAAATTCACAAAAATAAGCTGGTGGTGTATCATTTGGAGTTCTCTAGGGGCTCTAAAGAAAAAGCAAGCATTATGAGTTTATGCAATTTTACAGGGGGATTATTTAAGGAAATCAAAACAAAGGAAATTAAAACCTCTGAAGTTCCAGAACTGAAATACAAGAACACTAAAATAAAACAGAGAAGAGCACAATAAAAAATGACAGCTTGAAATCAGTCTTTAGATTTCGTTATGTAAAAGCCCTGCAAGAGACCCATTTCAAAACATTGTTAACAAAACCATCCACAACAACTTTAAAGAAAATTGTTGACAAGAGAAGTCACTTCCTGTCTGAGTTTATGCCGTTTTGGCTGTGTGTGCTTTCTTTGTTTCTGTTTCTTTATTAACGCTGGTACAGGAAGGTGGAAGAGACCATACCACTGGACAGCGTTTTCTTGTGCATGCCTGGCTCTCTGCCGCCATGTACCACGCCCAGAGATTCGTGGTCAGGTGACACACGGCCTGCAATGAAGCTCCCGCTGGCAGGTACAAACAAGGTACACAATATCAGAATTAGGAAAGGAGAGGAGAAATACGGAGCCTTACTCTGTGCCCATTAGCTGTACGTTACCTGTTAACAATGCTATCAAGTGTCTAAGCACTATCCTCTATGATCATCACCTGTTAAAAAGGTAGGAGGAAGAGACCAAGAGAAAAAAACGTAAAGAAAATCTACAGAAAAACGCTTACGTTTTCCTGAAAGCTTTAAAAAATAAATGAACCTTTAAAAAAACTTGAGGCAAACCTCTAAACCAGCATTAGCAATTAAAGATCTATAGACATTTCATTTGAGTTTTTGTATCCAGGAATAGAAATGCAAAGCAAAGCTCGTTTTGTATAGTCTCCAATTGTTTTATGTGTCTATTGATCTTTAAACGTGTGTGGTTAAGCCAACGCTGCAGCCTGGCTCAGAGTCTTACCAGGAAAGGAAGTGATCTGAGCAGGGGGTCAGTTCTTCAGTATGGTTGGTAGTTGTTCTGGTGGTTTCCTCCTTCTCGTGATGCCTTGCCATAGCTGCTTTGCTGGCCTGGGGGACAACACCACACACCGTTTGACACCTGCTCAGGGACCAGCATGCACTATGAGAAGCATACTGTGTGAAGACATTGTGCCATTTCATCTTTATTCTCTCTGATCATTACATCAGCTAAGAACCGATCAATGCAATTACCACACCCACCAACCACTCATGCATATTAATGACTATTTCTCTGCTGCTTGCTATCAAGGCCAGATACTCCATGCCAGTGGCCCCCACTGCGGGGCCGTGACTTCACCAGGGTTTCTGCAGGTTTCAACAAGTCAAATCTAACACCTTCTTGCTGCATTCACACTGCCAGTTATAAGCAACCCAACTCATTTTTTCCCTCTCAAATGTGGCACAATTCTGATCTGCCACATGACTGTTTAAATAGGAAACAAAAACACATGGATTCCTTTGTTTTCAGATTACATACAGGCCTCATTCAAATGAGACCTGCAGGTTACATCAGGCCTTAGGGAGCACTGAAATTTATATTTGAGAGCTATTCTGTGTAAATAATATGAAGTAAATCTACCTGTGAAGGTAGGCAGCAGCACTGTCCGCCGTATAATCTCAATAACATGGACCAGACGTGGCAGAGGGACTCTACCCACACCAGCCCTTGCAGGGGACAGAAGGACTTTGCTCCTGGTTTCTAAAGCTTGCTTTGTGTTTTTCAGATTGACCATATGACTGCAGTGTTTTTGCACCTTATGCTTTGATGTATTACTCCACAACATGCTTCAAATTGCTTGTTTTTAATGAGTTCAACCAACTACTGTGCCCTAAACTGGAGCACTGCTGTAACGCTCGAGGCACAAGAGCGAATGGACCCACCAAAACCAATGACATGGCACGCAAAACTTTGTATTTAGGGATTCTTAATGAGTCAAGTTTAAAATGTTACATTGCAGACTTTTTCCGACTTCTCAAGGCCCTGGAGAAACCCTGGTTTACGGTTTGTTTAGCCACACGTGTTTATCTGCATATCAAGCAGGCACAGAGCCAATTATGTAGCTGGCTGCAGCTGTGTGTTTACCTGCAGCTTTTTACTAGAACAAAAAATAATAATCACATGAGACCATGCAAGAGGACGCAGCATTCACCCTTCATCGCCTCTTGGTCTTTGCCTTCCACTGCCCTGGGTTCTAAATGTCAATTTGGGGTGTTTTAGCCAAACAGCTGATGGTGATGCTCTTTTTTAAAGATAATGTTTGTATGAAAAGTACTCGTGGGGTCCTTACCGCTGTAGTAATTGTCGTAGCCCTGGCCATAGCCGTAGTTCTGGTAGTTGTAGCCAGAGTAGTCGTAGCCTGTGTAGCCGTTGTACCCCTGGCTGTATCCGTCGCCATAGCCCCCGTAGCTCTGGTCGTAATAGTTACCGTAGCCTTGGTTGTAATTTTGACCTGAGTAGAACAGAGAGAGATCTGTTTGAGCCGCATGCTAATGTGACACATAGGACTCTCAGTTAGGCAGCCTGTAGAACTTACTAATGTGACGGATAGGACTCTCAGTTAGGCAGACTGTAGAACTGTCTTCAGAACACATTGATAATTAATATATATATCTAAAGCCCTTTTTTTTTTTTATTAGCTCATGTCCCAATGTGGGTTGCTTTTATCCCCTTAAACAGCCAGAGCAATAGTCATACCTTGACTTTAATGGTCAGCTAAACAAACACCCCCAAATAACCAATGCAGTGGAAACGGACAGCGAGAGAATAAGTAAGAGAGAGAGAGAGAGAGAGACAGAGAGAGAGACAGAGAGAGAGAGACAGAGAGAGACAGAGAGAGACAGAGGAACAGTCACAGACAGAGGGAGGAGCATACACAGGGAGAGCGAGAGAGAGATAATGAAAGAAAGAGAAGGGGGTGCAGTCACAGACAGAGAGAGAGGCAGTCACAGACAGAGAGGAAGACAGGGGAGCAGAGAGAGAGGCAGTCACAGACAGAGAGAGAGGCAGTCACAGACAGAGAGGAAGACAGGGGAGCACAGAGAGAGAGAGGGGAGCAGACAGAGAGAGAGAGACACGGGAGGCAGTCACAGAGAGAGATGGAAGCAGCCCCAGACTAAAAGAGAAGCCTTCCCAGACAGACATCACGAGTACTCTACCTCCTCTAGCGCGGCCCCGGAATCCTCCGCCGCCACCTCCTCCTCCTCTCCCGCCGAAGGGCCGTCCCACTGCCCTGCTCTGCTGTTTCCTGTACACCTCTTTAGGCTGCGCCACCTTGATCTCACACTGGCCACCAGGGGGCAGCGATTAAGAGAACGGTAATGATCATTAGTCTGGCCATGTGTGAAGACACTATCGTACCATCACAGTTTTAAACACTGGGTGCCTTTTTATAAGCTTATATAAAAATATGGCTTATATAGCTTTTATAAACACTGGCAGGAAAAACACAGGCAACTAGACTTTGAAACATGAAGATGAGCATTTTTTCAAAGTCTCATGCCATCCTCAGTACCTTTCCTGGCCCAACTTCGTGGTATCTGTTTTCCAAGAGCTTCTGAACAGGTTCTTCTTCCACAAACGTCACGAAGCAGAATCCTCTCCGTTCATTTGTTTTGGCGTCGACGGGAAGTTCAATATTTTCTATCTAAAAGTTGGCAACAGTTCCACCAGTTCACAAACAATCTAAAAGGTGCTTAACGAGTTTCAATATATATGCATAATACAGATTAGTGTCCCAAACCCAGTCCCAAACCCACATAATCTCTATAATAGACCAGAGCTGCTGCAACATACCTCTCCAAACGTGCCAAAGTATTCCCTGATCTGCTCCTCCGTCGTCTCTGGACTGAGGCCTCCGACGAAGACCTTCTTGGGCGGCTCCTTGCCCTTCATAGCTTTGGCTCTTTTGGGATCAATTAGCTTTCCGTCCAGCTTGTGCTCCTTCAGCTCCAAAACCTGCCAGCAGGTACAGGTAAACCCCAGTCATTCCACAGCAAGGTACGATTATACCTCAGGTACAGGTAAACCCCAGTCATTCCACAGCAAGGTAAGATTATACCTCAGGTACAGGTAAACCCCAGTCACTCCACAGCAAGGTAAGATTATACCTCAGGTA
The DNA here is from genome assembly GCA_027475355.1 of Coilia nasus. Lineage (NCBI taxonomy): Eukaryota > Metazoa > Chordata > Actinopteri > Clupeiformes > Engraulidae > Coilia > Coilia nasus. Next base: position 33,623,352 of record CM050209.1, on the reverse strand, counting down.
CAGGTAAACCCCAGTCATTCCACAGCAAGGTAAGATTATACCTCAGGTACAGGTAAACCCCTGTCACTCCACAGCAAGGTAAGATTATACCTCAGGTACAGGTAAACCCCAGTCACTCCACAGCAAGGTAAGATTATACCTCAGCACCATAGTGTAGCTGCTGCCCCAGAGGGCCCACTAATGCTTACTTTCATAGTGGTCACTCTGTGTGTGCTAAACAAAAATGCCAAGATGTTTCAAAGACCTACAACAGGTGTTGCACATGTCTCTTCAATTGTGTACAACTCGCCTTTGGTCATGATTGACCATGACAGCAGTAATCTCTTCTTGTTCCAAAATCAAAGTGAGATTTGATTAGACTAACTACAGGCATGCTTTGGGTTGCTTCATTACCAGAAAAAAAAAAAAAACAACACACTGAGGCATTGCTTAGCAATGTGGGAAATTGTCCTTCATAAATAAAATTAGGGGCCTTACTTTTTAGACAACTTTACATATAGTCATGTATGTAAATGCATGTAATAAAACTATAAATCTATCTTTACATCCTTTACATACACAAACCTACAGCACACATTAAATACTTAGGAAAGGCAAACAAGGACCCCTCTTTAAAGGGGTTTAAGTATTAGGTCATGAGATCTAATCATATTACTTGGTTAAACTCACCCTGTCAACGCTCTCTGCATCTTTGAAGAGTACGAAACCGAAACCCCTGGATCTGCCAGTCACGGCATCTGTTTTGATCGTGCAGTCCAGTACTTCTCCGAACTTTGAAAGGTAATCTTTGAGATCTTTCTTGCTGGTGTCCCAACTCAGGCCACCAATAAACATTTTCCTAGAAACAAAGGTTATCCTTTAAGAAGAGCATTAAAAGGACAGAAACAACTGCAAAATTCAAGGGCGCGATAGCTCAACATCCACACACCAACTGACTAGCCACGTCAATAGGTTGGCATAGTGAGTAGTTGACCTCGGTAGCAAGCTCTTCCTACAATCAAAGACACTGGTCACAAGTTATACAAACCCACAACACACTATTAAAAAGGCAAGAAAACACCTTCACCAAGGTGTAGTAGTTAAAGTTCTGGAAGAACATCTGTAGGTCTATATAGCTGTCGTGTAAAAAAAATATCTTCCAGTTCCAGTCCAGTTTCCCTTAACATCAACGCCAGCATGCCAAGAAGCTAATAATGCTAACATTTGTAAACACCTAATACATGACTGCTTGTGTTGTCATTGGATCGTAGTTAGTTGTAATATTAAAAACTAGAAAGTTATTGCCACATTACGCCCAAACGTCAACAAACACGCCACTACTAACTTAGAATATTAATGATCAGCGAGCACAGCTAACACACTTCCTTAAGCTAACTGGCTAACTTCCTTAACTACGCACACTGCTGGTTAGCATTCTAGACGATAAATACGAGCCATACCATTTGCTACCACAATTAATTACACTCGTATGTTCAACTTCTGGAGATCAGAAGGAAACAGAGAAAAAGAAATCAATGAAGTTGTGCATAAACAGACCCTCAACATCTACATTATATGCGCTATCCATCTGCAGGCCAATGTTCTCCAATATTAGCCTTGCTTGCTACCCTTTAATTATAGAATACGTACCCATCATCCTGCTGGTTTTTGCTTGCATTTATTTTAGATCCCTCTGGGCACTCGTCTGTGGCGAACTCAGTTACACTGTCTGTCTCCATTACGCCTATAGTCTAAATTAAAGTATATTTATATGATTAAGAAAAACCGGGAAAGCCTTATCCCCTCAAGTGCTGTCGGCTTACCGCGTTTGATAAAATGGCTGCTCACAAAGACCGTGATGTCACTCAAATACAAAGAGGAAGGGGTGGATCTAAAACACTACGGAAAGCCAGAGTCTCTTCTCTGATAAAAGTAAAATGCTGTTTGGAATGCTGTTTCTGCAGGCGGACATGCAAGCAACCAATACTTGGAAATATTTGGGTGGGAATTCCTGAGTATTGCAAAATTTTAGGATAGCGAGTTACATGGGTTAATTCAGAAAAAAAGTGAAAATGACCACAGTTTGACAACCACCTTATTTCGGATTAATTAATGGCCGAAAAGGTTTTGGGCACTTGTAAAAACGTTTTGTATTTGCGGCCATATGTAGTGCACTTGTAAAAGGAAGCCATCCTTGTTGGCACACCACATCAGCTTCACTCTTCCACCATCACCAGTATCTCTTTCTCTAGCCAAAACATCTCCCTTTCCGAATCTGTCACCAACTTGTCTGTTCAAAATGGACCCCAACTCTCCTTTGACACCCACATCAAGCACCTATGTAAGACATCCTTCTTCCACCTCAAGAACATCGCCAAACTTCGTCCAACACTTACCGTGGAGGATGCAGAGAAGCTCACCCATACCTTTGCCTACTCCAGGCTGGATTACTGCAATGCACTCCTCATCGGGATCTCTGGCAAGAGCAACCAGAGGCTACAGCTCATCTAGAACAGCGCTGGCAGGATTCTCATGAGGGTGTGCAAGCACGAGCACATCACCCTCATCCTGAAAGATCTTCACTGGCTCCCTGTCCCACTCAGAGTTCAATACAAGGTCTCCCTCCTCACCCACCAGTGCAGTCATGGACATGCCACAATTTAAAAACCTACCTTTTTTTTAACAAAAAGCTTTTTTTATACTCTACTTTTAGCTTTTTAATTTTCGACCTCTAGTGACCTCTTTTAATTTGTTTGCCTACCATTTTTTATCCTTCTATCATTTCTTGCACTATTATGTATTGTATTCTATGTTGTAAATATTCCACATACATGTCTGCACTGGAGAAGGAGCTGCTTTTAATCTCATTGTACATGTATAGTGACAATAAAAGGCATTCTTTTCTATTCTAAGCGTCTTGCTCCTTGGGTCTTCTCTGCCTGAGCTTTGCCAAGCCACCTCCATCTCCCATAGATTCAGACCCAAAGACCCGACAGCAGGAGGCGCCCTGCAGTTGTGGAGGATTTTGAATGAAAAAGGGATCTGCCTTCACCTGGATAACAGACTAGTTTGTCCAGTCATGTCGACCACTGGAAAATTAGATTTAGCTTGCTAACCTAGTTTAGATATCTTCTGAATTACTTGGTTGTGTTCTGTGCATGGATGGAGCTTGGTAGCTAACGTTAGGTTTATCTTTTCTGAGAGCGACTTAATTCTCATGCTAATGCAAAACCATATTTTCTTTCTTTGACACTCCTCATTCGCCGCAGTGTTGTACATAGGTAGTGATAGCTCTTTGGAATTAGCCAGCAACTTGCTGGCTCGGAAGGAAAATGGCAGCAGCTACTGTTCCCGCAAATACCAGTGTAATTTTGTTAGACATAGAAGGCACTACCACACCCATCACCTTTGTGAAGGTAACATTCAACACTTTACTCTTGCAATCCAGCAGCTAGCAGGTTAGCGCAACCCAGCTAACATTAGCTACAGAACAGTTAGTTGGCTAACGTTAATTAAGGTCCGTACCCGGCGTTAACGCTGTCGTTTCTTTTCCACAGGACATATTGTTTCCATACATTAGGGAGAATCTTGAGGAATACTTGTCAGATCACTGGGAGGAGGATGAATGCAAGCAGGACGTGCATCTTCTAAAGAAACAGGTAGGTCCGTCTAACGTTGGGCACTGTCAACCCCAGTTAGCTCAATTACTTGGCTAGCTATCTGGAGCCACATGGTCGAGCCATGTATCAATATTAGCATGTGCGTTACAGTGAAATTGCGAGTTTATTGCATAGATTTGCACACATTTGTAAAAAGACTGAGGTTATGTAAGTTGAACTATTATGCCTCATCACAATAGTGCCACAATAGGTCCACGTGAGTCGGTTTGACATAGGCAAGGAGTGACTGCAGCCAGTAATGATAATTGATTGTTGAGCAGTGGCCAAGGGCTATTACATTCCTGACCACATCAACGTAGCCAGAAAATCGAGGCCTTTACTGATTTGTCCAACTTAAGTAAGGACAATATTTATAGATGACTATGCAGTTGGTGATGTACATGCTTATTATTTTCACCTCTGTGCCTAGCAAGGCGGCTTAAGGCCAGGGTGAGTGAGGTTTTCTACAGTTAATTTCCGTGCTGTACTGCGCAGTCTCCTACCCGATTTAATCAGTGACAGATACATGCATGTGTACTTGTGTATTGTCACTGTTGCAATAAGGCGTCATCCAGGACACATCACACTGGCAAAGAGCCAAAAAAAAAAGTCTGACCATTCTGAGCATCTCAGTTTGTGTGTGTACAACTCCTGAGGCTTTTCAGAGTTATGCAGGGTGTGCCATGAGCGTGTTTTCTATCCTCAGCTTGAACTTACGGTTTCAGGAGGGATAGTGTGGCAGTCTTTATATCTAACATCTAAATGACTGTCAGGACCAGTTCAGCTTCTGCTGCATCCACAAGCTTTTTGGACATAGACCATTCTTTGGCTTGACTGTTTGTTTCACCTCTTTGACTGATCTTTTAAAGGTTGCAGTAGAATTGGATGAGTGTCACGGTTTGACATTATATGATGTTGCACACATTTGCAAGTAACAACTATTTCATTTGTCATGGGTGGCACAAGGAATAGCTGGTCACAAATGGCTTTTAGGGCCTCTTCATTATGATGTATGGAGTACAGACAGAAAGAATTAAATTGTCTTGACTCCCAAGGCCAGTTATCGATCTAGAAAATCTCCAGGTAGGGCAGTGAATAAACATAATATTCAACCACATAGTGGTCTGAGCAGTGAATTTTGGGTTTGATCCAAACATAACTCATTAAACAGAATGTAACCCACTTCTCCTCCCTCGTGAAGGCGGAGGAGGACCAGCGGCAGAACCGGGCGTGCCCAGTGCACACGGTGGACCAAACGGTGCACACGGACGAGGAGAAGGCGATCCGAGAGGTGGTGGAGAGCGTGCTGTGGCAGATGGCGGCCGACCGCAAGACCACGGCACTCAAGCAGCTGCAGGGACACATGTGGCGCGCCGCCTACCACTCTGGGAAAATCAAAGGCGAGTAAGTGGCTGCGAATGTGCTACCGCTCCGACAGTCTGAAGCCCACATGCACACACACGCTATATTATTATTTACACTCATCCAATTAGATGGGGGCTACGGAAAGCTACGGGGATGCCCACCATTGGGGGTGGGAATAGTGGGTCTATTACTTAGAGAAAGAAGAGTTCACATACAGTGTGCAGCAGAGTCCATTTCTGTCTTTTTCACCCAACTTCAGCAAAACGACTACCGCTAACAACAATAACGATAATTTCCAGATTGATTGAATGAACAGCCTGCCATATTGATATCTAATTCACTCACACAAATTGAACTATTTGCTAATTACCAGAGAAAGTTTTATTTTGTAGTGTGAGTTGTCACAACATAAAATATGCATGAGCATGTTAGTGTAACATGACTATGACTCTCATTTTCCTCCATGTTGTGTGTGTGTGTGCGTGTTTAGAGTGTACCAGGACGTAGTCCCTGCTATCCGAGGATGGCGTCAGTGGGGCATGAAGGTGTTCATCTACTCCTCCGGCAGTGTGGAGGCCCAGAAGCTGCTCTTCGGATACTCTGTGGAAGGAGACCTTCTAGACGTGAGGGCTTTGTGTTGACTGCTATAGAGAACATAAGCCTGACTGGTATACTGCTACTCCAGGTTGTGTGGGTCAGTGATACATGAGGGGAAGTTAAGTGTGTGTGGTAGGACCCGTTATGGAGCACGAAGGCTTTATTCTCCCAGCGAAACAAAGCTGTATGTCTCTGGCTCTAAGACGCTTATCACTCACTTACTTACCTAGGTTTGTCACTGAAGCACATTCATGGAATAGCTCCTGACTTGATGGGGTGGGGGGGATGGATTGTTATAACACTGTTTGGTTTTGGGTGTTCAGAGGCATTAGTTGTTGGTTGAATGGAAAATGTGCCTGATTTAATTTCCATTTAATGTTTTGCTGTCCTCAGCTCTTCGATGGTCATTTTGACACAAACGTAGGGGCAAAGGTGGAGAGCAAAAGCTACGAGAGGATCGCGGAGCGGATAGGCTGCGCACCTGAAGAAATCATGTTTCTGACTGACGTCACAAGAGGTAATGACCTTCTTTGGGTGACCTGGCTGTCACGCATGTGAAAACCTAAAACAGAATTAGTGCAGGCTTGGACAGTTTGCTTGTGACTGCCATTTTCTTTTACTAGCTCACTTCACATTCCCATTTGCCTCAGTTAAGATGCGCAGCATGCTGGTCACACCATGCTCCACTGGTTGGTAGTAAGCTACTTTTGACACAGTGTACAGTACAGTCTTGGACTGTACATGTTTATTCATTTTTGTACTGTACACCAAATACAGAATGACTTTGTTGTCAAAGTCTCTCAGAATGTTACACTGAACTGAATGGGCTAGCCCGGCGCTCAGAGGTCTGCTATTTCTGTATAACGGACCGTTGCTAAGGGGGGCGCACAAGAACAGGGGACGTTTTGAAGCTACATTTCAAATCATTGAATTTAAGTGTGGTGAAAGAAACAAAATGTGTTTTGAATTGTACTGTTTAGTCTAAGGCTAGGTTAGAAATGGAAGTGTCATACTGATTTAGTGTTTTTGGATGATGGAGGTTAATTGATTGATGGCTTCTGCGCTGTGTACCACTACGCTCGCAGAGGCGAAGGCTGCGGAGGAGGCGGGCCTGAGTGTTGCCGTGGTGCTGCGGCCCGGCAACATGGAGCTGACGGAGGAGGAGAGAGCCCAGTACACCACCATCACCTCCTTCAGCCAGATAGGGCTCAGCAGCAGCGCCTGACTCACCCCAATGTCCCCACCACCCATCTGTCTGTCTGTCTGTCCTCTCAGCAACTCTTTTTCATGTTTTAAAAATGTTTTTATGTGGTCACACACACTACGTAGTAAAGGAATGGCAGAATCACAGCATTAGAAAGAACGTTGCCGTGTGTGATGCAGTCACAATGTCCTGGAGGTGATCGTGATGTGCCAGGTCTCTCATTTCCCTCATAAGTGTAAGTAAAGGTCCCCACAGGAAAGCACCCCAAGGGGCCAGTGCTAAACACAGGTCCTGGAGTAACTGCCTGGTGTCAGCCAGGATCTGTACCAGCCCTAGAGAAACAGTAGTGGAGCCAGAGGTACAGTAGTATGAAGTGTTGTGTCTGTGGCTGTGTTTTGTGAGCGTGGGGATAAGTCCCATTCAGATGTACATCACCCGCCCCACCCCCACTGCTCACCAGTGTAGCATCTTTAGTCATTCTGTCCATGAGTGGGCCTCCATTATCATGCCACACGTGTACATAGTTAGGGTTTTGGGGATGGAGTGGGGTCATACCATTTGCATGACCTAGTCATGTAGAAATCGTCTTTGAATTGCAGCCAACGATTAGTGTAGCCTGTCCAGCAAACTAACTGTAGCACTGACACGCTGGCTTCCATCCACTCCACAAGTGCGCTGCATGTGGGCCACACGGTGCGGTGTGGGCGAGTGAGGAGGTACTGTAATGTAGTACATTCTGAAATGCAGAAGTTGACGTAGCTTTCATAGGTATCAAGAACGGGTGCTCATTCCCCTTAGCTGCAGTATTATGTCCCATTGGAGTATTGTTGTGATAACCAGAAGTTAAACCTTTTATCATTTGATAGAAGATAGAGTGTGTGTGTGTGTGTGTGTGTGTGTGTGTGTGTGTGTGTGTGTGTATAAAGCCAGAAGATGGTATGCATTTGTGGTTTCCTCAGTGGCACCTGATACCCTTGTAGAACTTTGATTAAAGCAAAACATTAAAAAAAAAAAGTCTGAAACAACTTTCGACTACATATTTCTCTTTTTTTCTGCACAGAAACACCAAATTAATACAGGCTGTTTGACTCTAGTGATGAAGCAGAGATGACTCAGCCTTAACGTCTATTTTCTGTGCTCAGTGCATTGGGAGAAGGAGTCGCTCGGTGCGTAGTGTGGGATGCATTCCTCAGGCAACACATGCTGATGGGGTACTGCTTACAGACAAAGAGGCGCTGCATTAGACGCCGCGTTTGGTCATGAATGAAGGCTATGCTGCCTTGCTTTACACTTTAAATGTTTACCTCGCACCTTTGTGACCTTGCTGTCTAATTTTGCTGTACAGGCAGTTGTTCAGTGACAAACATCTTGGAGGTGTTGAAGTCATGAATGGCTGTGGCTCTGGCCCAGCAGGTCTGTCCATCAGGGCTACAACAGTGTCCATCCTGTTCGTGTGCTTCTGATAACCCTGATAGTGTGGGTCTGGCACAAATCCAACCAGGAGCTATTCTGAGGGCAACAGCATCTATTTCACCAACAAATCAATGTGTCTGTCTGCAGGTCAGAGTCTGCCTAACAGTGGCATAACATTTTTCTCCTGAAACAAATATTTCCTTAATTTGAAGCAGCATTACAAACAATTTAAGTAGTTATATCTAAGGAGTTCAGCTGACCAAATGGGGTTTCGATTCTGTCCAGCTCAAACGTGTTCAGTTTGGCTCTGATAGAATGAACAGTGGGACTTAGAGCTGATCTGACTGGTACTCCGAAACCTCGGAGAAGGTCTCGGACAGACTGAGCGGGGGGTCCTGGTCGTCGGTGCAGACGATCTCGAAGTGGTAGTGGCGGAACTCGACGGCGAAGGAGGCGAGGAAGGTGAGGAAGAACATGACGAGGGCCCACTGTGTGCGTGCGGCGTGCATGTGCAGACGCTGGGCCATCAGGAGGAAGTCTGAGTGAGGCTGTTTAAGGAATGACGTCAACAGGACTTCGGGCCCACTCAAGAGTGTGTGTGACTGTGCAGGCTTACACTGGCAGTCAGTTATACATAGACAATAATGAAGGCCCACTCCTGTATATCAGTCCTGCAATGAATATACTTGGTACTGTATGTCATTTTTATAATCCAAAATACTAGCATTTCATATGTGTCCCATCATTCTGGCACACCATGTTCTACTAAAGGTGTGCAATACTACTACTGTTTCATGTTCTCAAGGCCTCCTCATAGTGTATATTAACCTCTCAGAAATAACCTATATTGTTTATAGTATTTCATTATAAATCCTGATTATAATATGTGGTCATATTATATATTATATGCCATGGTGCCTTTGAGCATATACACAGTTAACACTGCCAGGCAAGTTTCTGTCATGTCCAAATGACAGTATAATTTGGCATGACTAGTGGATAGTGTTCTTACCTCATTGTGTGTTTCATATCGTTTCGTATCGTTTTTGTTGCTTCATGCAGAGTCTTTATCTTTGTGAGTAAAGATCCCCCAAATGTTTTACTGTGCGTGAAAGGTGACTTCTGGGTGTCTTTGGGACAAGTGGTAGTGGTGAGGTATAGGAAGGATACAAAGCAGCATGCAAACAGTGACGGCCCCAGACAGAAGGAAACGAGGGATGCCTGCCCGCCGGCCCTCGTTCCGCAGGTTCACCTTGACCGTGATGACGGACTGCACCCAGCAGAACAGCGTCCCCAGGCCGAAGGTCATGGATGTGCCCACGTTGTGGAGCTCCTCATCATTGGTCAGCTGGGAGGGGGACACACAGCACAAGGCAGTAACTGCAGTGACACTCAATAAAGAATTAACAATACACACAACCTGTCAGTCATTCACATTTACTACAGATCAAAAAAAGCCACTTCATGTGAATGATCTTACAAAGACGATGAAATAAGTTATTCTAGGAGAGTTGATTGGCTACCTGGAAATTCCCCACTAAGGTCATTCCAAAGCAGGCCAAGGATAAAGCCACGAGACTGCCCATGTTCATCCAGGGTTTGAGCATGCGAGGCTTTAGCTGGAGGTAGCGCAGCACGCCAAGAATGAATCCTGTAAGGACGGCAGGTTTGAACACTTACTAAGGCACATGATGTATTATGCTTATAGCATTTTTACAGTTAGATGGAACTGTCCTGTTTTAAAGACCAAACGTATAACAAATCATTCTAGGAAATATCCTGACATTTATTAAGATATTCTATATACAGGGCATTATAATTTATAATGCTTTATGTTCTTTCACGTCTGTATTTTGCCATAAGGTACTGAACTACAAACATATATACTACTACAAACATATATACTATGGGTATGATGAGAGCACTCCATATATCCCTTTTTACAGGGTAATTAGACATAAAACATCACTTGAACTAGCCTTTCAACTACTTTCAAAATCCTGGTGTGTTCTTTAAAAAGAATATTTTTGCCTATTTTTAAAAATAGTTGTGATACAATTGTTTATCCATTATGAATCTGCAAATAAACAGGATGAATGTATACTTTAAACAAACAGCTAGCATGTTATTATATTTGTGCCGCATTGTAAATAATTAATAGGGTGAAAAGCATGCTTACCCACAAAAGCTGCCATATTCATGACTTGGCTAAAGACACAGCTCGCTGGAGGCGAATTGCCTGCAATGCTGGAAGGTACAGAAACACATAAAGAGGCATTTTAGAGTTCTTTAACACCAGGAAGGCCACAGCTGAGTTAGAATCATCAATGTGTGCTGGCAGTACCTGATGTAGGGGGGAGGCTTGTGGCCTGATCCTCTGTGGGAAATAAGTGATATTGGACAAGATGAGTTTTTAATCAGTCATTTGATCCAGCACTGGATTTTGGATATTCTGAAACTCACGTACTTGTATTCTGAACTGAGAGGTGTTATTTTTTCATCCTCCACTGCTATGAAATACCTATAAAAGCAAATGGTGGACAAGTGCATTAATGTGCTTTAATAATAATGAATAATGTAAATAGCTAAGCTGCAACCACTGGGGTCTGGAGTAGCCATGCATTTCACTGGCAAACTTACACAACCCAGAGGCCGGCAGCAGTGAACAGGGAGAACATGATGGGGAGAAAGGTCCAGGGACTGCACTTCCTCATTGTCTCTTCAGGTATGCACCCAGCAGCCCTCTAACGCTCGCTCTGTGACCACATAATAAAAATATTGGCAGCTTCACTCTCACTCGCTTGCTAATAAAAAGATGTGTATGGTTTAGTCATCATGCTGACAGCGATTTAAAATGAAAAAATGCAAACTTTCTCTGGAAGAACGGTATTTGCCAATGGATGTTCAGCCTGAAATGAGGAAAAGTGTGTGTTAAACATGACAGAATACGCTCTCTGTTTTGTCAGTAGTCTGCAATAGGTAGCCACCAATGCTTCTGATCGATGTGACCACAGCACCATTCCATTTCAGCACTACACGCGGACAGCACAGATCTCAATCAAGGCCAAAGGCGGAACTGCAACGTTACCAAAAGTAGGCTACGGCAGAGTAAAAGTTAATTTGTGAAAAAACCTCGTGAATCCAATCAGTTCGACATCTAGTGGTTTGTCCGTTGGCTCCAGCTGCTGAAATGTGGTCCACCTCTCATGAAAAGCCGACTGTCAGTTTATGTTAGCTGCTCACAAGTAAACAACGCACATCAAAGCGTTTGTGGTACTAGGTGGACAGCGCCCGTGTAACTTCAGTGTAGATACCGACTGTTTGGTGTAGCCTAGACTATAACGGCTATTACCTGTTTGTTGCCTTCTTTATTCTTACCCAATAAAATAGATATTGTCTGTGATGAACTACATCACTCTCTTCTTTGAAAGACGCCATTAGCCTACAGTATCATAGCAATCAGCTTACCTCCTGAACAGTGCACCTCTTGTGTGTATAACTGTCGTCTCATATCTCGTGCAGATATGGTTCTATCGAGCCTGCCCTTCCCGCCTAGATCCACACCGTAAACATTATCCCAAGCCTTTCCGAAATGTGTCGGTGAGCGGCAATAACATGAAATCACACTATGGCCCTGACAGGATAATAAACGTTGCTAAAGGCCGACCGTTGTGAGAACAGGCGAGAAGCAGCATTTGGCTAACCTTACTTCCTCTCAGTAATTATGTAGGTACGCCAACGACCTCAAAGAGATGGCTCGGATCGGAAGACAACAGCTGCTGCGACTTTGACCCACATCCCTTTCATCTAATGTAGGATGGTAACAGGAAACGGTTGTTGCCAACGTTTGACTGTCAAGGAATGTAATTCAGGACTTACAACAATTTTAAGACTGGTTGGAGCAGCAAACCTTTCCATTATTAGACAACATGTAGCTGCAGATAGCATTTAAAACAGTTTCCACAAGATGTAAAAAAGGAATTAGAAAAGTTCAGAAAAAAATCTAAGGCAAATGCAGGTATAAAGGTTTTGTTTACCTTTATTTACCAGCTGTTTTTACCTACACAACAATTAGTAATACATTTGTAGTTGGCTAGTCATAAATACGTTAAGGCTACATCTGAATTACAAAAAGTAGTCCAGGTGTACATAGGTTGTGCCAATGTGGCTTAATGGTCTGCAGAAAATGACGTGTCTGAGATGTGTGTGCTTTAACTAGTATTGGTAGGCCTGAACATTGCAGCTATACTCTCCTGATCCAAAACTGCATTTCATTGCAGCTGATACAACTACATCAAGCTTAACTGTCTAATGTAACAGAATCAACTATTCTAATACACACAGAAGCTTGGAAACAAATAGAGAATCTCTGCAGATAGAAACTGGGTAGACTATAGTAGGCCTTAAACCCTCATGTTACTTTTAGTGAAAGGAATGCTATTGATGTCATCATTGTTTAATACAGTTGTCACCACACATATCGAATCACACAGACATAAATATGCTATGATGAGTATTGGTGCAATAGCCTACTATGCAGTGCCAGCTTTAAACAAAAGGAGAGTAGGAATATTTGAATGCCACCCAAGACAAAATCATTCCGTTTCATCCTTTATTTTAAGTGTGATAAATCTGGAACTCCAACTGATCAGATTACCCTGAGGTGCCCATGTGGCCTTTCCTGCTTAACCTGCAGAAAAAGATGTCAAGTAACCATACATTCCTCAGTTAAGCCACTGTTGGCTTCCTGACTGAAAATCATAAATGTGTAAAACCTATCTTAACAATTCCATGCAAAAACTAATACCCCAGCCCCATACACATATAAAACAGGAAATACCAAAATATATTAACCCTCAACATCCACAAACCGATTCTTTAAAGATCAAACACTTTATCTTGAAACCAGTCTGTCACAATAAACAGTGCATTCAAGTTTAAAACCTGAAGGGGAGATTAAGTAGGGTAAAAAAAAAACTTGAGGTCAACTTGACCTTCAACCTTTGTTTGGGTCATGTCTACTCCAGGCAGTATTAATGCAAGTTGCTTTCATTATACTGTGGTATGTTTGAAGTTGATTTGTGCATGTCATTTTAAGCACATTTTGGGTCCTTGGGTTTCAATGAAGCCTAAATGAAATTCAGTTTTATTTATGTATGAGAGTGCATTAACAGTGAATATTGTTTATGCCAGAATGTTTTATACGTGCACCACCAGCACCCCGTCACCAGAGATACCTGGCTGTGCAGAGGAATTGTGTACATGGCTTTCACTGCAGTCATGCTCAGCGGCACTACCAAATGACCAAATGTTGAATATAAATTTAAATATTCAGCTATAGCAGTACAATTAATTTCGACACTGAACATAAAAACAAGTTCTTTTCCAACCCTTGCTAAATTTATGACAACGCAGGACTAGAAAAGAAAACATATTTTGACGCTACATATTTCTGTTGCTCCTAATCCAAGTTTTATCCTTAGGTAAAATGTGTTACAACATGTCCCTGTATTTCATCTGATCTACAGCTTCTGTCTTTAAGATTTTCTGCTACACAGCATTGTTTTGAATATTGTTGATGAACCCATCACTGAAGACTGGAAAAACGTTGGAGGAAAGTTATTTAACACATAAAAAATAATGTAACAGTATAGAAACATCTGAGAGTTTGCAGACTCCGCAAAGGGCATGGTCATTCTGCAATACCAGTGGTGGCTCCTGCGCTCTCCTTTCCTGTCCTGCACTTGCCTGCCTGCACCATCTCGGAGCTCCCCTCGCCTGTCCTGCACCATCTCTGAGCTCTCCTCGCCTGTCCTGCACCATCTCTGAGCTCTCCTCGCCTGTCCTGCACCATCTCTGAGCTCCCCTCGCCTGTCCTGCACCATGTCTGAGCAAGTAGTATCTTTAAGATACTACGATGCAAGTGTTTGAGGACTGTTATGAATTGCAGTTGAAAATAATACACGGCATTCATGTAAATTTAATAGAATTACATAAAATCAACATTTAATGCATGAAAATGATTACATCCTCACAGTTAATAATGTCTTAGTCACAATATGCTGCCCATAGGATAACATTCGATGTCTGCAATTACAAATTCCTAACATAAAATGGATGCAAACATATTAACAATCCACAGATGCAAAATGTACCATTATGCATTAGAAAACCATATCTCTTTACTGTTTTTGTTTACTAATTTTTTGTTTGCTTTTTTTCCACTGATTTGTAAACCATCCCATTCCAAGTCAATGTTTCTAACATGTTAATATAACTCCACCGGTGTGGGTAAATGCTCCACTTCCTGGTCCAGTGTATCGCTCAGTGTGGCATTCTCTTCTGCCTGACCTGGCGTGGATGAGCCTCCAGGTGGTACGGCTTTGGTGCCTGGATGCCCCCAAAGACAGGTCTCAGGTCAGGCTTGCGGCTGCCCTTTGGCCAGACAAACTGGAATTGGCGAAGCAAGGTCACAAGAATCAGGAAGAGTTCCATGCGTGCCAGAGCCTCTCCGAGACACACACGAGGTCCTACACAAATAGCAAATACACACAGACACACACAGAATATGAATTTAGAAAATACAACATATCATGCCCAGTTTTTAGCGCAATGTTTTGCTAACCAAGGGGAAGAACCCTATTGTAAGGGTCGGTGGAATAAATATGTCTGACATGCTTGCTGATCAGCTGCTGAATTTTCTACTTCATAGCCTTGAGTTAGTCTCAGCCCTCTGTTACCCACTCAGCAATACTGACTATCTGAGGTGTGTTATTTATTCAGTAGGTTTGAAGAGGATGCAGAGTTAATGTTAATATTTGATGGATTTAGCGCAGATATGTAAAGTTAATGTTTATATCTGATGGGTTTAGCACAGATATGTAAAGTTAATGTTTATATCTGATGGGTTTAGCACAGATATGTAAAGGGACAGTACCTGCAGAGAAGGCCAGAAAGGCCTCAGGCTTCACAAACTGCCCTCTGCTGTTTAGGAAGTGAGTGGGGTAAAAGTCACGTGGGTGCTCCCATTGGCTCTCCTCGAACAGGACAGAGGTGAGATTGGTGATGACGAGGGTTCCCTGGTGAGGGGACAGGCTGTTAGATTCTTAGGTATGCCATAAATTAACTCCTTAATTATTGTACACATTGACTTGACATAGACTTCACACATTAACATTAATATTCTTCTTTCTGTGGGACATTACATGCACTTCTCCTTCCCACTAGCCTCCCACCTGGGGCAGGTAAATCTGAGGTGTGGTAACCCCTCCCCCTCACCTGTGACGGGCGCCTCACCTGAGGGATGTGGTAGCCCATGAGGGTGGTTCCCCTGGTGGTGGCGTGGAAGACCCCTAGCGGGGCGATGTTTGCCAGCCGTTGGATCTCGTGGATGGTTGCCATGACAAAAGGCATCTGGTGGCGGTCGTCGTACGAGACGTGGGGTCTCTCCCCCAGGACTGCATCGATTTCTTGCTGGCAAAGCACTGGGGATAAGTGGTGTTCACATTAGCATCCTCAGTGCTTCAGCTTTCATATATATAACACAAATAACTTTTTATTTTATCTGCATATGCACTTCCTGAGAAAACTGTGAAAATGTGTACAGGAAAGTATTTGATATGATGCATTTTACTTTTACACTTGTATTTACATCCTACAGACACATATATCTGAGGGGACTGAGGGCATTTGTTTTTGGTGTTTTTTTGGTTGGTTTTGCCTTTATGGATTCTGTGTAATGAAGAGTGCATAATGTTTCAGCACACAGCTGTGCATGGTGCGGCCTACCCTGGGCATCGCGGTAGGTGGTGAGGTAGAGCAGGGCGGTGAGGAGGGTGTTGGAGCTCGTGTCCGTTCCAGCGAAGTGGAGATCCAGCAACAGCATGACAAGACGCTCCTCCTCCAGACTCGAACTCACCGAACCTCTCTACCAAACATCACAGGGTTAGTCAAACCTCACCATACCTCTACCAAACACCACAGGGTTACTCAAACCTCACCATACCTCTAGCAAACACCACATGGTCAGTCAATGCTCACCATACCTCTACCAAACACCACAGGGTTAGTCAAACCTCACCATACCTCTACCAAACACCACAGGGTTACTCAACCCTCACCATACCTCTACCAAACACCACAGGGTTAGTCTTTGTACACCTCTATTAAAGACGTAAATTAGCCAACTACCAAACGTCAGAGGGGGTACTCATCGTACCTCTCTACCAAACACCAGAGGGGTTAATCACCATACCTCTACCAAACACCAGAGGGGTTAATCAAGGGAAATGGAGGCTGGTTTCTATTGTGTAATCCCCCGTAGATACAGTCAGCAAGAGACAGCAGGCTTGGCATGGGTAATCAAAACACACTATAGTTCCCACAATCCACTACTTGAGGTCAACGACACTCAGACAACCCTGATTTAGCCTCAACACTGACTAACTGTGCCGCCTTCTTGATCCTAAAGTAGCTAAATCTCCACAGAGCTTTCATGGTTGCTCAGGCGGGAACTCCGCTGTGGGAAGGAGCTGAAAAGAGGGATTAGAATGTAGAAATTTATTTCTGCACTGGTGAGCAGCACAAAAGCTTTTCCCCGACCTAGTTTTGACACAGTTCTAGTAAAAGAAATGGCTAAAGAAAAAAGCAAGAAAAAACTGGAGGAGTGCATGGTGGGTGCATGTTAAGTCCAGTTCACAGCAAACATTCGCAAGGAGATGAAACCGTTGCAGAAAGTCGTAGAGATTAGTTGCAGCAGTTGCAAGCTGTAGCAGCAGTGTCAATGTCCAGTTTCAGAATGCAGAGTTGCAACAAGTTGCCAGTTTTCACTCTAGACAGTTTACACTCTAGACAATCTTGTCAGGAATATTTGCTGTAGACTGGCCTTTAAAGTTGTTAGGACAGGAGGAACTCTCTGACCAAGTGAGGTTTTCAAAAGCTCCTCAAAAAGAAAGAGAGGGTGGCTGTGCTCTGGTGTGCCTGCTGTGACCTGACCCTCTGTCATATTAAGAGAAAGAGTGAGCTTAGTGCCAGACCTTCTCCATCTCTTCCAGGTAGCAGTCAATGATGTCCCGCGGCTCTCCTAGGGTCCTGGTCAGCTTGTGTTCGGCCACGATGCCTCGCGTGAGCTTCTTGAGGGCATCGTAGTTCCTGAAGACCTTCTGGAAGGGCAGCGGCAGCCTCCTCAGCCAAGGAAGCGTGTCATAGATCTTCAGGAGTAGAGCACAGCACAAACCACACACATCTGCACTGGTAACAGTTATTTAGTTTTTTCATGGCGCATAAACAAATATAATTGAATGCTGAATTGCCTTGTTGACCTTGTACTTGTAATCTCTTAGGTTTCCCAGAGTTTGACTGTCTTCCTTAATTGTAATGTGCTAAATATAATGTCATATAATAAACGGTAAATTATAATGTAAATTGGAGATATTTACTACAGCCCAGGCACCATTTGCAACCTCTGCGTTTTCTTTGAAGCTGTTGATGATGAAGGTCAGGACCTCGTCCTCATACTCATAGCGGGCCCCGAACAGGATGGAGCAGATGATGTTGGAGGCAGCACTATGGATTAGTTCTTGAGGATTCACAGGTGCACCTGTAGAGGCAGCACTATGGATTAGTTCCTGAGGATTCACAGGTGCACCTGTAGAGGCAGCACTATGGTATATGATAAAGAGGGACGTTTAGAAATTTTACAGCACAGTCATAACACATAAGAGTGTGATTTAAGAGGGTCAGGTTAACGGTATCTGTACACATGACTAAGGTAAGACAGATGTAGCTAAGAGAAGTGAAGCTGAGAGATATTTAGGTAAGAGAGATGTCTTACCACAGTGCTTCTCTAAATGCGAGCAGATAAAAGCAGTCTCCCCCAGAATCCTCTGCTCCATGGTGACCTTGCCCAGCCCAAAGTTCCGCATGGTGTTCAGAGCAAAACGCCGGTGCTCCTTCCACACCGACCCATAGTCAGCCATGATTAGCCCTGGAGATGTGTGTGTGTGTGTGTTATTGGAAAGTATAACCAGTTAGATAAACAACACTGGAGGAAGTTCAATATTTGAGGTAGGCCTAATGTAAATAAACCTGATTTAGATTTGGATATTGATTTTACTGTGGCATATTTGCAACTGAAACATTCCAGAACCTACCACACCAGCACTACAACTACCCCATGAGCATTCTAGAACATGCCATTACAGCACTATAACCACCCCATGACCATTCTAGAACATGCCATTACAGCAGCATAACTACCCCATGCCCATTCTAGAACATGCCATAACAGCACTATAACTACCCCATGACCATTCTAGAACATGCCATAACAACACTATAACCACCCTGTGAGCATTCTAGAGCATGCCATTACAGCACTATACCCAACGATCTAAAATCCCCTTAATATATTATGTTATAACTACCCCATGACCATTCTAGAACATGCCATAACAGCACTATAACTACCCCATGACCATTCTAGAACATGCCATAACAACACTATAACCACCCTGTGAGCATTCTAGAGCATGCATACAGCATACAGCACTATACCCAACGATCTAAAATCCCCTTAATATATTATGTTATAACTACCCCATGACCATTCTAGAACATGCCATAACAGCGCACTAACTACCCCATGAGCATTGTGGACACAAACATATCTGTGGCCAGTGTTGGCTCTATGGGCTAAGCGTCATAAGAGGGCTTTCCCCCTGAGAGCCTGACCTACTGTTGCAACACTAATCTAACTCTGTGATAGAAAATAAGCACAAGACTTTATTTAATGCAGCATCCATAGCAAAGTCGCAGATAAATTTTAGTCATAATTCCTGCCTGACAACACAGCGAGCCAAAGCCCTTAAACTTCCCACGTTGACACGTTTCGCTCACCTTTGGAGTCGGTGACGTGGTTGACCATGAGTCCCTGTGGGCGCCCGGCGAAGTCTGCGGCTCGCGTCACCAGCGCCTCTCGGACCGCCAGCAGCCCGTGCAGCATCACCACCGGCCTCCTGCCCAGGAAGAGGCTGTACACGTTACCATAGCGATGGGCTATCTGCAGGCCAAAACCACACCAAACATATTAACACAGAGGGCCAAGGGGTTAAAGATCTCCCTCACACTGTAGTGTGCCTGAAGAGGTAGAAGTACTAGTCTGTCTCTATGCACGATTTCCAATGACCAAGGAGGACCAAAGACCCAAAGGTATTAAAAAAAAATACTGAAACATAACTTCCAACACTGTAATAATCTACACCATGTATACAGCACACCACATAGACTGCGTGTGTGGGGTGAATGTGAGGCTGTGCGGTACCTTCTCCAGATCCGGCATCGGGTCCTTCATGCTGAGCTGAAGCAGGTTCCCCAGCAGGGGCAGGGCGGGGGGGCCGGGGGGGAATCCGGGGCATCGCAGCTATGCAGCTCTGCTCCAGCTTACTGCACTCCGTACCCCTCCCAGTGGCATGTGTGGGATTAGCCGGATGGGGGTTGGGGTTGAGGGTGGGAGGGGCGGCTGTGGTGGGCTGCCGTCCGAGGGGGGGGGGTGTTAGTACCACACTTTCCAGCACCACAGCTGAGCTTTATGTGGAGGCAAAAACTTGGCCAGTGGAAAGTTTTGTCATAAAATCTTTCATGAGACCTCAAGTCGTCAACCTCATAGCTTTAGTGAAGGTGCAACCTTGTAAAACACCCTTTATGTGGCACATTCTTTAACGTACATTTTTCATATTTGTTTCAAATGGCAAACATTCAACAAGTTACTTCATCTTCAACGATGCTTGTTGTTTGTAGTATATACATGCCTTGTAAAATGCAACTTGCACCAATGTTAAAGATGATTGGCTGACCACATAAAACACAAGTAGTACCCAGTATGAGACATGGTCAACAGAAAGAGACAGAGAACCGTACAGGTGTGAGCTTGTCATTTATTGTCAAAGTTACCATGGTTACTTGCATTAATAATCACGCATTAGAGTAAACCAGGTGTGCTAAGGCTCACTAACGAAGTGACTGGGTTAAACATACAGTATATCTTATTGGCAATTAGATATGTTTAGTACATTCTCCTCTACAAGATGTTCATGTACAATATACAAGTTAAAAAATAGAGTTTGTCTGCATTGAGTTCCGAGTTCCGTAACCATTATTTTTTTTAGGATGATACATTTCACATTAGGCATTCTGCGTTTATAGTTTTATGTTCTAGATGGTGTCTTTCAAGACAATTAACTTCCCAAAAGAGAGGCAGAGAGCAGTGTTGACAGAGAGAGAGAGAGAGAAAGAGATAAAAGTGTAGTATTATTAACACATGTAGAGGGCGTGTGTAAATGTCTCTGTACGTTAAGAGAAGAGAGCCGTCTACTCAACAGCCAGATCCCCTTATACACATACACACACACAACGGCACAAACCATGAACACTTTTGACGAATAAAACACACACAGTCACACACTCACCCATTCAGTCACACACACACACTACAGTACAATAGTCATGCCCCACTCCACCACTGCCCTCCTGCCCCTCTACCTTACTGTCCCCCTACCCCACTACAGCACAAATGCCCAGGGTTGTTCCCCTACCCCACGGCTCCCCTACCCACACAAGAGGAACACACACACCAGGCG